>OY743224.1:59682565-60048899 GCA_963555765.1 Orthonevra nobilis
AATTCTGCTGGACTATAGCCCATGGTTTCAAAATGCACTTTTTCCCCGAATTCCCAAATTTCGATTTCTATGATATTGATAATCACAAGCAGCCTTTAGTAAATACAAATTTGAAAATATAGCTCTGAGAACCTTTTATTGACAAAAATACAGAAATTTGAAATCCGAGTCATTTTTGCTTAATTCTGCTGGACTATAGCCCATGGTTTCAAAATGCACTTTTTTCCCGAATTCGCAAAATTCGATTTCTATGATATTGATAATCACAAGCAGCCTTTAGTAAATACAAATTTGAAAATATAGCTCTGAGAACCTTTTATTAACAAAAATACAGAAATTTGAAATCCGAGTCATTTTTGCTTAATTCTGCTGGACTATAGCCCATGGTTTCAAAATGCACTTTTTTCCCGAATTCGCAAATTTCGATTTCTATGCTATTGATAATCACAAACAGGCTTAAATAAACACAAATTTGAAAATATAGCTCTGAGAACCTTTTATTAACAAAAATACAGAAATTAGAAATCCGAGGCATTTTTGCTTAATTCTGCTGGACTATAGCCCATGGTTTAAAAATGCACTTTTTCCCCGAATAAGCAAATTTCGATTTCTATGATAATGATAATTGTGAGCGTCCCTAACTGAACACAAATTTGAAAATTTAGCTCTGAGAACCAATTATTGACAAAAATACAGAAATTTGAAATCCGAGGCATTTTTGTTTAATTCTGCTGGACTATAGCCCATGGTTTCAAAATGCACTTTTTCCCCGAATTCCCAAATTTCGATTTCTATGATTTTGATAATCACAAGCAGCCTTAAATAAATACAAATTTGAAAATATAGCTCTGAGAACCTTTTATTTACAAAAATACAGAAATTTGAAATCCGAAGCATTTTTGCTTAATTCTGCTGGACTATAGCCCATGGTTTCAAAATGCACTTTTTCCCCGAATTCCCAAATTTCGATTTCTATGATATTGATAATCACAAGCAGCCTTAAATAAATACAAATTTGAAAATATAGCTCTGAGAACCTTTTATTGACAAAAATACAGAAATTTGAAATCCGAGGCATTTTTGCTTAATTCTGCTGGACTATAGCCCATGGTTTCAAAATGCAGTTTTTTCCCGAATTCGCAAATTTCGATTTCTATGATAATGATAATTGAGAGCGTCCCTAACTGAACACAAATTTGAAAATTTAGCTCTGAGAACCTTTTATTGACAAAAATACAGAAATTTGAAATCAGAGGCATTTTTGCTTAATTCTGCTGGACTATAGCCCATGGTTTCAAAATGCACTTTTTCCCCGAATTCCCAAATTTCGATTTCTATGATTTTGATAATCACAAGCAGCCTTAAATAAATACAAATTTGAAAATATAGCTCTGAGAACCTTTTATTTACAAAAATACAGAAATTTGAAATCCGAAGCATTTTTGCTTAATTCTGCTGGACTAGAGCCCATGGTTTCAAAATGCACTTTTTCCCCGAATTCCCATATTTCGATTTCTATGATATTGATAATCACAAGCAGCCTTAAAAAAATACAAATTTGAAAATATAGCTCTGAGAACCTTTTATTGACAAAAATACAGAAATTTGAAATCCGAGGCATTTTTGCTTAATTCTGCTGGACTATAGCCCATGGTTTAAAAATGCACTTTTTCCCCGAATAGCCAATTTCGATTTCTATGATAATGACAATTGTGAGCATCCCTAACTGAACACAAATTTGAAAATTTAGCTCTGAGAACCAACTATTGACAAAAATACAGAAATGCACTTTTTTCCCGAATTCGCAAATTTCGATTTCTATGATATTGATAATCACAAGCAGCCTTAAATAAATACAAATTTGAAAATATAGCTCTGAGAACCTTTTATTGACAAAAATACAGAAATTTGAAATCCGAGGCATTTTTGCTTAATTCTGCTGGACTATAGCCCATGGTTTCAAAATGCACTTTTTTCCCGAATTCGCGAATTTCGATTTCTATGCTATTGATAATCACAAACAGGCTTAAATAAACACAAATTTGAAAATATAGCTCTGAGAACCTAGTATTAACAAAAATACAGAAATTTGAAATCCGAGTCATTTTTGCTTAATTCTGCTGGACTATAGCCCATGGTTTCAAAATGCACTTTTTTCCCGAATTCGCAAATTTCGATTTCTATGGTATTGATAATCACAAGCAGCCTTTAGTAAATACAAATTTGAAAATATAGCTCTGAGAACCTTTTGTTAACAAAAATACAGAAATTTGAAATCCGAGGCATTTTTGCTTAATTCTGCTGGACTATAGCCCATGGTTTCAAAATGCACTTTTTCCCCGAATTCCCAAATTTCGATTTCTATGATATTGATAATCACAAGCAGCCTTTAGTAAATACAAATTTGAAAATATAGCTCTGAGAACCTTTTATTGACAAAAATACAGAAATTTGAAATCCGAGGCAATTTTGCTTAATTCTGCTGGACTATAGCCCATGGTTTCAAAATGCACTTTTTTCCCGAATTCGCGAATTTCGATTTCTATGCTATTGATAATCACAAACAGGCTTAAATAAACACAAATTTGAAAATATAGCTCTGAGAGCCTAGTATTAACAAAAATACAGAAATTTGAAATCCGAGTCATTTTTGCTTAATTCTGCTGGACTATAGCCCATGGTTTCAAAATGCACTTTTTTCCCGAATTCGCAAATTTCGATTTCTATGATATTGATAATCACAAGCAGCCTTTAGTAAATACAAATTTGAAAATATAGCTCTGAGAACCTTTTATTAACAAAAATACAGAAATTTGAAATCCGAGGCATTTTTGCTTAATTCTGCTGGACTATAGCCCATGGTTTCAAAATGCACTTTTTTCCCGAATTCGCAAATTTCGATTTCTATGATATTGATATTCACAAGCAGCCTTTAGTAAATACAAATTTGAAAATATAGCTCTGAGAACCTTTTATTAACAAAAATACAGAAATTTGAAATCCGAGGCATTTTTGCTTAATTCTGCTGGACTATAGCCCATGGTTTCAAAATGCTCTTATTTCCCGAATTCGCAAATTTCGATTTCCATGCTATTGATAATCACAAACAGGCTTAAATAAACACAAATTTGAAAATATAGCTCTGAGAACCTTTTATTAACAAAAATACAGAAATTTGAAATCCGAGGCATTTTTGCTTAATTCTGCTGGACTATAGCCCATGGTTTCAAAATGCACTTTTTTCCCGAATTCGCAAATTTCGATTTCTATGATATTGATAATCACAAGCAGCCTTTAGTAAATACAAATTTGAAAATATAGCTCTGAGAACCTTTTATTAACAAAAATACAGAAATTTGAAATCCGAGGCATTTTTGCTTAATTCTGCTGGACTATAGCCCATGGTTTCAAAATGCACTTTTTTCCCGAATTCGCAAATTTCGATTTCTATGATATTGATAATCACATGCAGCCTTTAGTAAATACAAATTTGAAAATATAGCTCTGAGAACCTTTTATTGACAAAAATACAGAAATTTGAAATCCGAGGCATTTTTGCTTAATTCTGCTGGACTATAGCCCATGGTTTCAAAATGCACTTTTTTCCCGAATTCGCGAATTTCGATTTCTATGCTATTGATAATCACAAACAGGCTTAAATAAACACAAATTTGAAAATATAGCTCTGAGAACCTAGTATTAACAAAAATACAGAAATTTGAAATCCGAGTCATTTTTGCTTAATTCTGCTGGACTATAGCCCATGGTTTCAAAATGCACTTTTTTCCCGAATTCGCAAATTTCGATTTCTATGATATTGATAATCACAAGCAGCCTTTAGTAAATACAAATTTGAAAATATAGCTCTGAGAACCTTTTATTAACAAAAATACAGAAATTTGAAATCCGAGTCATTTTTGCTTAATTCTGCTGGACTATAGCCCATGGTTTCAAAATGCACTTTTTTCCCGAATTCGCAAATTTCGATTTCTATGATATTGATAATCACAAGCAGCCTTTAGTAAATACAAATTTGAAAATATAGCTCTGAGAACCTTTTATTAACAAAAATACAGAAATTTGAAATCCGAGGCATTTTTGCTTAATTCTGCTGGACTATAGCCCATGGTTTCAAAATGCACTTTTTTCCCGAATTCGCAAATTTCGATTTCCATGCTATTGATAATCACAAACAGGCTTAAATAAACACAAATTTGAAAATATAGCTCTGAGAACCTTTTATTAACAAAAATACAGAAATTTGAAATCCGAGGCATTTTTGCTTAATTCTGCTGGACTATAGCCCATGGTTTCAAAATGCACTTTTTTCCCGAATTCGCAAATTTCGATTTCCATGCTATTGATAATCACAAACAGGCTTAAATAAACACAAATTTGAAAATATAGCTCTGAGAACCTTTTATTAACAAAAATACAGAAATTTGAAATCCGAGGCATTTTTGCTTAATTCTGCTGGACTATAGCCCATGGTTTCAAAATGCACTTTTTTCCCGAATTCGCGAATTTCGATTTCTATGCTATTGATAATCACAAACAGGCTTGAATAAACACAAATTTGAAAATATAGCTCTGAGAGCCTAGTATTAACAAAAATACAGAAATTTGAAATCCGAGTCATTTTTGCTTAATTCTGCTGGACTATAGCCCATGGTTTCAAAATGCACTTTTTCCCCGAATTCGTATATTTCGATTTCTATGATAATGATAATTGAGAGCGTCCCTAACTGAACACAAATTTGAAAATTTAGCTCTGAGAACCAATTATTGACAAAAATACAGAAATTTGAAATCCGAGGCATTTTTGCTTAATTCTGCTGGACTATAGCCCATGGTTTCAAAATGCACTTTTTTCCCGAATTCGCAAATTTCGATTTCTATGATAATGATAATTGTGAGCGTCCCTAACTGAACACAGATTTGAAAATTTAGCTCTGAGAACCAATTATTGACAAAAATACAGAAATTTGAAATCAGAGGCATTTTTGCTTAATTCTGCTGGACTATAGCCCACGGTTTAAAAATGCACTTTTTCCCCGAATTCGCAAATTTCGATTTCTATGATAATGATAATTGTGAGCGTCCCTAACTGAACACATATTTGAAAATTTAGCTCTGAGAACCAATTATTAACAAAAATACAGAAGTTTGAAATCCGAGGCATTTTTGCTTAATTCTGCTGGACTATGGTTTAAAAATGCACTTTTTTCCCGAATTCGCAAATTTCGATTTCAATGATGCTGACAATTGGGAGCATCCCTAACTGAACACAAATTTGAAAATTTAGCTCTGAGAACCTTTTATTGACAAAAATACAAAAATTTGAAATCCGAGGCATTTTTGCTTAATTCTGCTGGACTATAGCCCATGGTTTAAAAATGCACTTGTTTCCCGAATTCGCAAATTTCGATTTCTATGATAATGATAATTGAGAGCGTCTCTAATTGAACACAAATTTGAAAATTTAGCTCTGAGAACCGTTTATTAACAAAAATACAGAAGTTTGAAATCCGAGGCATTTTTGCTTAATTCTGCTGGACTATGGTTTAAAAATGCACTTTTTTCCCGAATTCGCAAATTTCGATTTCTATGATGCTGACAATTGGGAGCATCCCTAACTGAACACAAATTTGAAAATTTAGCTCTGAGAACCTTTTATTGACAAAAATACAAAAATTTGAAATCCGAGGCATTTTTGCTTAATTCTGCTGGACTATAGCCCATGGTTTAAAAATTCACTTTTTTCCCGAATTCGCAAATTTCGATTTCTATGATAATGATAATTGAGAGCGTCTCTAATTGAACACAAATTTGAAAATTTAGCTCTGAGAACCGTTTATTAACAAAAATACAGAAGTTTGAAATCCGAGGCATTTTTGCTTAATTCTGCTGGACTATAGCCCATGGTTTAAAAATGCACTTTTTCCCCGAATTCGCAAATTTCGATTTCTATGATAATGATAATTGTGAGCGTCCCTAACTGAACACATATTTGAAAATTTAGCTCTGAGAACCAATTATTAACAAAAATACAGAAGTTTGAAATCCGAGGCATTTTTGCTTAATTCTGCTGGACTATGGTTTAAAAATGCACTTTTTTCCCGAATTCGCAAATTTCGATTTCTATGATAATGATAATTGAGAGCGTCTCTAATTGAACACAAATTTGAAAATTTAGCTCTGAGAACCGTTTATTAACAAAAATACAGAAGTTTGAAATCCGAGGCATTTTTGCTTAATTCTGCTGGACTATAGCCCATGGTTTAAAAATGCACTTTTTCCCCGAATTCGCAAATTTCGATTTCTATGATAATGATAATTGAGAGCGTCTCTAATTGAACACAAATTTGAAAATTTAGCTCTGAGAACCGTTTATTAACAAAAATACAGAAGTTTGAAATCCGAGGCATTTTTGCTTAATTCTGCTGGACTATGGTTTAAAAATGCACTTTTTTCCCGAATTCGCAAATTTCGATTTCTATGATAATGATAATTGAGAGCGTCTCTAATTGAACACAAATTTGAAAATTTAGCTCTGAGAACCGTTTATTAACAAAAATACAGAAGTTTGAAATCCGAGGCATTTTTGCTTAATTCTGCTGGACTATAGCCCATGGTTTAAAAATGCACTTTTTCCCCGAATTCGCAAATTTCGATTTCTATGATAATGATAATTGTGAGCGTCCCTAACTGAACACATATTTGAAAATTTAGCTCTGAGAACCAATTATTAACAAAAATACAGAAGTTTGAAATCCGAGGCATTTTTGCTTAATTCTGCTGGACTATGGTTTAAAAATGCACTTTTTTCCCGAATTCGCAAATTTCGATTTCTATGATAATGATAATTGAGAGCGTCTCTAATTGAACACAAATTTGAAAATTTAGCTCTGAGAACCGTTTATTAACAAAAATACAGAAGTTTGAAATCCGAGGCATTTTTGCTTAATTCTGCTGGACTATAGCCCATGGTTTAAAAATGCACTTTTTCCCCGAATTCGCAAATTTCGATTTCTATGATAATGATAATTGAGAGCGTCTCTAATTGAACACAAATTTGAAAATTTAGCTCTGAGAACCGTTTATTAACAAAAATACAGAAGTTTGAAATCCGAGGCATTTTTGCTTAATTCTGCTGGACTATGGTTTAAAAATGCACTTTTTTCCCGAATTCGCAAATTTCGATTTCTATGATAATGATAATTGAGAGCGTCTCTAATTGAACACAAATTTGAAAATTTAGCTCTGAGAACCGTTTATTAACAAAAATACAGAAGTTTGAAATCCGAGGCATTTTTGCTTAATTCTGCTGGACTATAGCCCATGGTTTAAAAATGCACTTGTTTCCCGAATTCGCAAATTTCGATTTCTATGATAATGATAATTGAGAGCGTCTCTAATTGAACACAAAATTTAAAAATTTAGCTCTGAGAACCGTTTATTAACAAAAATACAGAAGTTTGAAATCCGAGGCATTTTTGCTTAATTCTGCTGGACTATAGCCCATGGTTTAAAAATGCACTTTTTCCCCGAATTCGCAAATTTCGATTTCTATGATAATGATAATTGTGAGCGTCCCTAACTGAACACATATTTGAAAATTTAGCTCTGAGAACCAATTATTAACAAAAATACAGAAGTTTGAAATCCGAGGCATTTTTGCTTAATTCTGCTGGACTATGGTTTAAAAATGCACTTTTTTCCCGAATTCGCAAATTTCGATTTCTATGATGCTGACAATTGGGAGCATCCCTAACTGAACACAAATTTGAAAATTTAGCTCTGAGAACCTTTTATTGACAAAAATACAAAAATTTGAAATCCGAGGCATTTTTGCTTAATTCTGCTGGACTATAGCCCATGGTTTAAAAATGCACTTGTTTCCCGAATTCGCAAATTTCGATTTCTATGATAATGATAATTGAGAGCGTCTCTAATTGAACACAAATTTGAAAATTTAGCTCTGAGAACCGTTTATTAACAAAAATACAGAAGTTTGAAATCCGAGGCATTTTTGCTTAATTCTGCTGGACTATAGCCCATGGTTTAAAAATGCACTTTTTCCCCGAATTCGCAAATTTCGATTTCTATGATAATGATAATTGTGAGCGTCCCTAACTGAACACATATTTGAAAATTTAGCTCTGAGAACCAATTATTAACAAAAATACAGAAGTTTGAAATCCGAGGCATTTTTGCTTAATTCTGCTGGACTATGGTTTAAAAATGCACTTTTTTCCCGAATTCGCAAATTTCGATTTCTATGATGCTGACAATTGGGAGCATCCCTAACTGAACACAAATTTGAAAATTTAGCTCTGAGAACCTTTTATTGACAAAAATACAAAAATTTGAAATCCGAGGCATTTTTGCTTAATTCTGCTGGACTATAGCCCATGGTTTAAAAATTCACTTTTTTCCCGAATTCGCAAATTTCGATTTCTATGATAATGATAATTGAGAGCGTCTCTAATTGAACACAAATTTGAAAATTTAGCTCTGAGAACCGTTTATTAACAAAAATACAGAAGTTTGAAATCCGAGGCATTTTTGCTTAATTCTGCTGGACTATAGCCCATGGTTTAAAAATGCACTTTTTCCCCGAATTCGCAAATTTCGATTTCTATGATAATGATAATTGAGAGCGTCTCTAATTGAACACAAATTTGAAAATTTAGCTCTGAGAACCGTTTATTAACAAAAATACAGAAGTTTGAAATCCGAGGCATTTTTGCTTAATTCTGCTGGACTATGGTTTAAAAATGCACTTTTTTCCCGAATTCGCAAATTTCGATTTCTATGATAATGATAATTGAGAGCGTCTCTAATTGAACACAAATTTGAAAATTTAGCTCTGAGAACCGTTTATTAACAAAAATACAGAAGTTTGAAATCCGAGGCATTTTTGCTTAATTCTGCTGGACTATAGCCCATGGTTTAAAAATGCACTTTTTCCCCGAATTCGCAAATTTCGATTTCTATGATAATGATAATTGTGAGCGTCCCTAACTGAACACATATTTGAAAATTTAGCTCTGAGAACCAATTATTAACAAAAATACAGAAGTTTGAAATCCGAGGCATTTTTGCTTAATTCTGCTGGACTATGGTTTAAAAATGCACTTTTTTCCCGAATTCGCAAATTTCGATTTCTATGATGCTGACAATTGGGAGCATCCCTAACTGAACACAAATTTGAAAATTTAGCTCTGAGAACCTTTTATTGACAAAAATACAAAAATTTGAAATCCGAGGCATTTTTGCTTAATTCTGCTGGACTATAGCCCATGGTTTAAAAATGCACTTGTTTCCCGAATTCGCAAATTTCGATTTCTATGATAATGATAATTGAGAGCGTCTCTAATTGAACACAAAATTTAAAAATTTAGCTCTGAGAACCGTTTATTAACAAAAATACAGAAGTTTGAAATCCGAGGCATTTTTGCTTAATTCTGCTGGACTATAGCCCATGGTTTAAAAATGCACTTTTTCCCCGAATTCGCAAATTTCGATTTCTATGATAATGATAATTGTGAGCGTCCCTAACTGAACACATATTTGAAAATTTAGCTCTGAGAACCAATTATTAACAAAAATACAGAAGTTTGAAATCCGAGGCATTTTTGCTTAATTCTGCTGGACTATGGTTTAAAAATGCACTTTTTTCCCGAATTCGCAAATTTCGATTTCTATGATGCTGACAATTGGGAGCATCCCTAACTGAACACAAATTTGAAAATTTAGCTCTGAGAACCTTTTATTGACAAAAATACAAAAATTTGAAATCCGAGGCATTTTTGCTTAATTCTGCTGGACTATAGCCCATGGTTTAAAAATGCACTTTTTCCCCGAATTCGCAAATTTCGATTTCTATGATAATGATAATTGTGAGCGTCCCTAACTGAACACATATTTGAAAATTTAGCTCTGAGAACCAATTATTAACAAAAATACAGAAGTTTGAAATCCGAGGCATTTTTGCTTAATTCTGCTGGACTATGGTTTAAAAATGCACTTTTTTCCCGAATTCGCAAATTTCGATTTCTATGTTTTTGATAATCACAAACAGCCATAACTGAACACAAATTTGAAAATGTAGCTCTGAGAACCTTTCATACACAAAATTACAGAAATTTGAAATCCGAGGCATTTTTGCTTAATTCTGCTGGACTATAGCCCATGGTTTCAAAATGAACTTTTTTCCCGAATTCGCAAATTTCGAATTCTATGATATTGATAATCACAAGCAGCCTTTAATAAATACAAATTTGAAAATATAGCTCTGAGAAACTTTTATTAACCAAAATACAGAAATTTGAAATCCGAGGCATTTTTGCTTAATTCTGCTGGACTATAGCCCATGGTTTCAAAATGCACTTTTTTCCCGAATTCGCAAATTTCGAATTCTATGCTATTGATAATCACAAACAGGCTTAAATAAACACAAATTTGAAAATATAGCTCTGAGAACCTTTTATTAACAAAAATACAGAAATTTGAAATCCGAGGCATTTTTGCTTAATTCTGCTGGACTATAGCCCATGGTTTAAAAATGCACTTTTTTCCCGAATTCGCAAATATCGATTTCTATGATGCTGACAATTGAGAGCATCCCTAACTGGTTTTGGTTCTTCTTCTTTTGAGAAGATGATGAGAAGATTGAAGCAGTTTCGATTGCTTTTGGATGAACCTTCCTCGGATCTCGGCTGCGTTGTCGTTTGTGAAGTTTATATTTGTCGCGAGATATATAAGCCGCTGGATCACCTCCGAGCTGGTCTTCGACGGATTGGTTCCTTGACGACAGAGCTTATTTATTTTTCCGCCGTTATTTTGAAGACGAACTCTTCTTGTATTCTTCTTTAACTGCGGGAAAATCTTCAATGAAGTTGGATGCAAACGACGATAAAAATGAAAAATTTGTTAAATTCCATCTTAACGCCTGCCACTCGCAATTTCTGTCGAACAACTAGGTTGAAGGCTGATGTCTGAGGTTTTTGATCCAAACTGCATAGCAGGTCAAGCATTTCGTGCTCACTTTTTTCAGGATCTCAAGTTCGGTGATTGTTTTGTAACTGTGATGTATGCCAATATTATATAGTGCATACATGCGGTTGTAAGTCGATGAACTGCAGAACAACTCCCTCAGCTTTGCTGTTCCTAACCCACACTTCTTTATCGGCCAAAGTTGAGTTTTCTTCTTACTCTATCACTCCCGATTGGCCATCAACTTTTAGCAGCTGCTTGAATACATCTAGAATTCCCTGCGGATCGGTGAGAAGATTTCCATTTCATCTACCCGGAGACAGTTTTGAAGAAGTTTTTCGTAGAGCTTACTCGAACTTGTTATAATTCTGTCCCTAGGCTCTTTCGAAATTCTTAACCTGGACTTTCCGCAAATTTTTATCCGTTGCATTCTTCTTCTGCACGCACCCGTCATCATATCACAGACTTCACGGATCACAGATGATTAGAAACCTTAAGTGGTCTCTCCTTCTTTTAGAATTATAGCTTATGCTGAACCTCTTTCTGAAGCGGTCGGGCTTTCAGCCGCACATCCAGAATGTTTGTGGAGTGTTTGGCCAGTCAGTCTGATCGCTATGCTTTTTCTTGTAAGGAGAGGTTTTAAGAGCATGCTCACTAGCTTTATATAAGACTAAATGTGGCCTTATATAACATTTATATCAAACATTCACTATGCTAACAATTTTTCCAGGTATCGCTTTGGCCTAAATCAATTAACCTAAAGCCAAATAAATAGAAATGGGACTCAACGTTCTCACCTAAAAAATGTCATTCATAATTAAAAAGGTTGTAGCTTCAAAATGAACCTTCCGTCACACCATCTGACATTTTCATTAAATGCTCTAATTGCATATCCAAATTTTCCGTAAATATTGATAAAATATTCATTTTCAGTTGTCAGTCTCTCTGTCATCACCTACATGGGAATTATCTTGTATCCGATTTATGTGTGTGTACACACACTTTAATTTTAACTAGAAAACAATTAAATTCAATTAAAAACACTTGAAACAGAAGAAATCAATTGCAAGGGATGACAATAGACAAAAATATGGTTCAAAATCGAGAAACGTGCTGCTTAAGATTTTGCTAAACGTTTTACCACTATTCCCCTTTTTTCACAGGAAAGTTTTTGTATTGAGTCCGAGTTTGGGAATGCCAAATTTTGGCGGGTCTCCACATTTCGAGGTCCTTAGTTGCGCCCTGCAGTTGCATTTATGTACGTAGGTACGCATGACTTTATACGGATTTTTTTGTGCTCTCATGTTCTATATGTATGTAAACACGATTACACTGCGAATAACAAGGATGACAGTTTTTGCTACCGATTTTTGGTACCTATTAGAATCTGTTTACATTTACTTCTTGTGAATCAAGGTGTTCAGTGAAAAGTCTATTAGAATAATCTTAAACCAAGTAATAAAAAACTCTCGCCACTTCGGTAGCGTGATTGCGATTATGAATTATTCGAAATACATATTCAAGAAAGTGTAAGAAATTTCTCTTTTATTTAGTTGGTTTGCCTCGAATTCAACTCAACCAGCGCCTTATATTAGATTCAAAAACTGGAGCTTTGAATGTTTTTCTGGACTCTGGAGGAATCTCAACAAGCCGAAATACTTCAGTACGCTGTACGAAAGCGCAGGGATCACACCAATCAAGGAATACATGCTGCAGCTGTCAAGAAAAATCATCGAAGGGTTAGCAAGCCACCCTAACGAAGAGATCAGGATCATCAGCAGGCAAGAAATTGAGCCAGCCCACAGGTACCTCAGCACACGGACAATCATGGATGAACACTTTCAAGAGATCATCGACTGGACCTCGTTCTACACGAAAGCCAACAAGAACTACTCCAGAGGTTAATACCCTGTATAATGTTTTAATTATTTTTCGTTTTTAAAACAACTCCCTCAGAGTCAATTTTCATAATGTTTGGAAAATTGGATGTAAAATCAGTTATAGTTAAGCATATCATGTTTACAATTTTTGTAAAGAAAGTTTAGTATTATATAAAATCACAACTGAAATACGTTGGGCCCTTATTGTTGAGCCAACAATATATAAACTGTAGTTATAAGTCTAGTTTTAAGCCAAAATTGTAAATATTAGACTAAATAAAATTAAATCTTAATCGTAAAAAAAAATCTTTGAATGTATATCGCAAGAGCACATGTCGCTTGAATCAGTTTAAGCAAATACATTGTCTGTTTGGATGAAAAACGTCAAGTTTTTAACTTCATCTACGAGGTATACGAAGAGGGGAGGTGATTTTGTCAAAATTTGGAAGCCATATATCAGGTGTCATGGTTTGGCGCGTGCACAATCATATTAATTTACACTTTTAGGATTGCGAGAAGCTGGATTCACAAAATCGTGGAAATTTTGTGATATTGAAATTTTCATGAAGGCAGTAGACAATTCAAAGCAAGTACGCCTTAATTGAACCTTCCCGCTAACAAGAGGAAGTTTTTTTTTGTTCTATTAAGAACAAATATTCATTCTAATTTCGCATAATTTCGATAAATTATTTGTTAAATTTAATTAAGCTGTTTTTTTTTTATAAAATTATAATCTAGCCAGAAAATTATTGACCGAGATTCTTTTTCCTGGGCGCTTTGCATGAACGTGTAAATCAACAGCTCCATTGTGTCTAGAAGAAATTAAAGAGAAAGTTAAATCCTTTCAAAACTACAAACCTCAAGAAGGTATCCAATCTGTGTGAAAAAAATATGAAACTCCTGTTCAATTGATGAAGCTAGTCCAAAAGGAAATGAAACGACGATGTTTAGGAAAACGATTTCATTTCAAGAAGCACTTTACATTCTGACATTACTTCTTAAGCATGCTTACCAATATTTAAACTAACGGGCCCAACCTTTTTTGACAACGTACATCAGCCTTGGCATAAAGAAGTTCGATAGTCTTATTTTCATCCCCTGTCAGCGAATTGAGAATATCGTTTGCCACTTCCTGAGCATAGGTCCAATTGGCAGAGTGACCTATGATGACATCAATGAGTTTGCGTTTCGCAGAATTATCCAGGGCTGAAGGCACCTCGTTCTCTTTTGTTTAAGCTGAAGCCATAGTGTACATGAAACAGCACAGTCCCTTTTCGAAAGCCCTGCATTGTACTGGTTTCTCACTATTCTTAGCGTGAGGGCAAACGCATTCAGCCAACCAGGAGGCCAACGAAGCGACATTGCAGAAAGGAACTAGAGATGATGAGATGAGTATCGACTTCGTATCGAATCCACTGCAACTGGAAAAACGATCGTAGATTTTAAGAAAAAGTGAAACGGACATGACAATGTCTTAGATCTAGAACAGAATTCTGTGTGACGGGGCCGACGACGGAGATAAAAATGGACTGGTCAATTGAACGAACAAAATACTGTCCTATTTATGAAAGCCTGCCAATTAAATGGTTCATTCCCCGATTCAAATGAGTATCCTAATTACTGCCGCTAGATGTAAAGTTAAAATTCTTCTTAACGTCTTTTTTGTACTGTGCAAACTCCATTAATGTCGTTAAGAACCCGATTTCTGATCAGGAAAACCTATCTCTTTCTAACACGGCTTTTTTTGGAAAAAATCTAAGGATTTCGAAATCGGTACGCACTTCTTTGTCATCTATTTTAAGTTCGCATGTCACAGTATTTATAGAGACGAGCTGTGAGCCATGCCAAGTTTTGACGATGTGCAAAATTACTAGTAACGAAGATCGCTGACGGATTTGGTCCGTAGTGATTATCCCGACCGCCCTGAAGAGGCTATGAATATTCTTATAATGCTTGTTGCACATGAAGACCTGAAAGATAAGGAGTTGAATGGAAAGATTGTGTAGTGTTTTGACGCCTAGATGTATTTTGGTTTCAATTATTCAAAGGGTTGATTCCGAAATGGGACGGACAATTCGATTCAACTTATTCCTTTTGTTCAGCATTTTTGAGACCACGCGCCTTTAATTTAAAAAAAGGTTTCAGAAAAGGCGACCAGGATTTACATCGGCGCATAGGACAAACACTCACCGTAGACAGATTTACCTTCGAGGTCGCCTTAAGACTTCACAGTAATTTCGAGAAACGCCACACTCACAAAAATCAATAGAGTAACTTCTAAGAATATATAAATGCGTCTAGCAAACGAATAAGCTGACTACGAAGATTTGTTGGTTGAGGCCCACTACCATCCGGACTGCCTCGAGGTAAGTTATAAGATAAACCCAATTGTTAAATTACATGCATGTGAATGCAATCAGCTACAACTGCATGCATCGGAATAAATGTTGCAGGCATTGAGCTTTAACTTTGTCTTATGCCATTGACAACAATAAAAGTTTCTACGTGAACTATTTTCTTTATTTGGAAACACAAGTGTTTGCGTGTTACCAATTGAATAAACGTCTACTCGTACATATGTAGGTATAACCATTTCATTATAATATGATAAATTTGCACCCCGTACTGAGTATATCCTTGATATTGCTGCACGAGCATGAGGTGATTGTACGAGTACACAATTTTAGACGTATCCATGCTGCACAGGAGGTTATGTGAGGAAAGCGAGGTTACAGTGTTGTGCCGCCCCTTTAATCGGTGTAATAATTTGTTTTGCGAAACTACGAGTAGATAACTTATGGGTTTGGCAGCAAAATGAACAATTCAAGTACAGTGACAGGCTGTGTTTTTGGTTGGCGATTTTTTCCGAAACTAAATGTGTGGAACTCTAAGGGTTCCGATTTAAAAATAAAATTAAAGTGTCTAAACAATGTTTAAAAGCATCAGAAATAGAGTGCGGAAACTATATATTTTATAGAGCTACCAGCCGTGTCCTGATAACTACCCTGACAGATTGAATTTGATTTTAAATATATAGTTTTTGTCCTATTTTAACAATTTTTTTTTATCTTTACATTTCGAGATATTTCATCGCTTTTCAGTTGTTAAACTTTTTTATAGAAGGTAAGTTAATACCTATTACCTTTACGACAACGTTCGCTAAAAACTATCACTTTTTCAACAATTTTACTAAAATAATTGGTAGCCATGAATGATCATTTTATTTAAATTAGATAAAATAAAGTCTTTCAACTTACTGGCCCTGTGCGGGCGCTCTAAGCTAAACCTAACAATTTTACTATATCTTCCGACTTAAATTATTATTTTTGATTTTAAATGTATATTACAGTATTTAATAACTAAGAAAATATTTATTTTTTTAAAAAACTTAGTGACCGGAACTTTGTTTTTTTGTTTTTTTATGTTTTTCTTATACTAGACCTAAATACTAACTATAAACTAAATTAAAACCTAAAATCTTAACCTAACTTAAAATAAGATTTAAAACAAAATAACAATAAATTAATAATAAAAAAATTAAATAAATAAATTAAGTCTTTGTTCATTCCAAAGGTCCATAATACTTACAAACTTTTAATCTTTATAAATATCAAGATGTGCCGTCACAAACTTTTTTGTAGAGTTTTTGGATTTTCTATAGAAAGCATTAAATATCTATTACCGTTAAAGAGGCGTTCGCAAAAAACGCTTTCGCTTGCCCATTTCTTTGTTACGCAAGACCTTTAAATGAGATAATTTGTAGCCCATGTTCATTCTAAAGTTCTGTTGTAAGTATTGCTGAAATCGGAAAAGTAGTTTTGATGATTACCTCATACATACAAACTTTACCCTTTTATAATATTATTTAGTATTAATAATATCGACGACCAAAGTAAAATCAACGCCAACTATGGCATAGACACATAACTATGAATTATTCTCAGAAGGTCAAAAACTGAGTTCTCATGAAAAATTTTGGTGAGTGAATATTAACCTTCGAGGGCACCAGTTAAAAATTGCTACATAATCGGTCCACAATCTAGGATGAATTCAGTGACACACACATGTACACAAGAATTATATTTTTTAAAGATTTGGTAAAAAATAATCAAAACAATCTTCTTATAAGCTGAAAGTTTCATTTAAAGTACTTCGCACTTTAGTTTAACGTAAAGCGTAGTTAAACTTTAAATCGCTCGCCTTATCACGCAGCTTAAAAAAATAACTCGACGAAGAGGTTCCATCCTTGACAAACTTACCGAAAATTATTAATTTATCTGAATGGATTTCACGTATCGAGGTTCAAAATTAAAAACAAAAACTGCTAAGCGCGTAAGCTACACTGTTTGAAATGCCAAAGCTCGCAGACTTCGCGGACATTCTCTTTTATTTCTCAATATTTTCTCTGTTCAAGATCTTAGTCAAATGTTGTATCGTCTGTTTTCTGAATTCTTGTGTGGCTTCGTGCCCAGTAAATCTTTGCGTTTGTCATAGGCAAAGGCGCATTTGAAAGTTGTCGCTTAGATTTTTTATGTAGACTCTGGCTAGTTCGGGCAACAAATATTGCCCAGCGCAGCTTTCTTAGTATTCGACAGTGAAACTCAGTGGTCAGAGTCAACCTAAACCACTTTAAGCCTTCGCCCATCAGAAACGTTTGCTTAGTGGGTTGTTTCTATCAGATTGATTTGGGTGGTTGTTCGAATGTCTGGAAATAGTCAGGTTACAGTCGCTTAGTTGACCGACATTCAAAACACTAAGCCAAAGAAAAGATTTCCAAAAATGCTGTATTCAAAATTATTGAAGTACACCCGGTTGAGCAATCATCTTCAGTTTTCTGAGTCTTAATGAGGTTTTTGCAGTAGCTGTTAAGTTATTCTTAACATATTGTTCCCACCCAGCAGGCGCAGAAAGGGGATTGAACGTGATATTTACTCGTAAAATGAAAATCAAAATTTCTGATCCAAAATGCTGTTGAAAATGTTTCCGTTGTGTGTTTTGACCATTCAAATTTAAAGTGATGAGGCTCAGGGAGACAGGAATAAAAATAAAGTTAAAATTTTAGAATACCTTTGTTTTTGCGAACAATTTTTTTTCCTTCTCGTTCCTGAAATGGTAGCTAAAGAGTCTTATGGTATACCCGGCTGACGTAGAGTTTTTAAATGGTCAATAAATAAGAATCTTGCATATTTATTTCTCAAATCAGGCATGGCAGTTAAAATACCAAACTAAAATTCGATATTTAAGAGAGAGATACTTAAAAATCACGAAATATTTGCGCCTTGACGAAATGTATGAGGCTAAAACTTCCACAAAAGTTATTTTCCAGAGGCATAAGGGTTCGGTTCCAAGAATAAGAGACTCCAATATGGAAGTCAATAAACATGCGTATGCCTTGGAACTTTTATATGCCTGAACCCGTTTGATACAAGTTTTACAACTCAATAGCGTTTGTAGGAAGCATACTAGTAAATGACGCCCATTAGACTATGACTCTATTAGCCTCGTCCGTGAGTTACCTTATCAAGTTAAGCACTTTTTGTGCATGCCCATAAATGAACAACATTCTCAAAGCGGAATCATCCTGCACTGAAACATAAACTCACATGCATTCATTGCTTTCTTGTGTAAGCCTTCAAAGGTGGGCGGACTAAAGGACGTGTGTCGAAAATGTACCTATTCGTGTATCGCCCCCACCCCTTCCTCATATGAGTTATTAGCAAACAGGAAAAAAAGGACAATATAACGCGAAAGGCTGTTATTGCCTGCAAAGTCAGTGCGGTAGCATGTTAACATTTATACGCTTGTCTATTAAGTATGTCATGAGACTGCCAGCGAAATAATGTGAGCAAAACAATTTTGCGTTCGCTCCATCAGTCTGCCATCAGTTTAGTGTGGAGTTATTCATTTTCACGTGTTTATTCGATAAAGTCCTTGTAATTGTTGTTGAACGAAAAAAAAAAACAAATCAGATTTCCAAACAATTTTGCTTTTCAAAATGACCCAAATACATTTTTGTACTTCAATTTTCTAAAATTTTAACCTATTTGTTGTGAGTATTGAAAAAATAAAACAAGAAAAAAAAAAATAGTAGTTCCCTGAATACTTAATAAATAAAGTGCAATTTGTGGAATGTATGTCGATTTATCGAATTTATACTAAAATATTCTTTTATTTGAAATCAAATAAATAAATTATTTAGTATATTTATGAGAGTGAAAGCAGTGATAATCACAAGTTTTATTTACGTAAGTGACATTTATAGCCATAGTCATCTTGATAGAATGGGGGAGGATAAAATTTCCACTTATTTGTTCTCGCTTAAAGTTTGGTGGTGTTTCGAAACGGGTAGGTTGATAAAAATCTTTTTTTAGTTTTATCGGGCTTTAGGCATGCTTTAATATTCGAACGTGGCAGATTAAAAATGAGAGTAGAACTAAAAGGTTTCGATCTATCTTGGACTAAAATTGCTAGTCGATTGTATTTATATAATAATACTGCACAATACAATTTAATATATAATTACTGGTTGTGAATTACCTGACGCTGACGCTGCTTTTTCGAACCAAGCTGTTAATGCTGCTCCTCCAAAAGATTTTGTTGCTGCAAACCGGACTATAACTCTCGATATGCTTTTTGAAGAGATTCTAAAACTACAACAATTAAACACTGATGCTCTTCAAAAAATCAAATCTCTGGAAGAAAGTAATGTCGCTCTTACGGTCACGGTCAACCTCTTGGAGTTTAAATTGAATGTATTGGAGCAAAGGGACAAACAGTATGCAGTTGACATTGTAGGCGTGCCGGAATTGTCTAATACCAATGCTAGAGAGAAGGTAATTAAACTCATATCCGATGACGTGGGAGTGAAAATAGATCTAAATGACATTGAATCTTGTTATTTAAAGAACAGCACAAGAAAGAGTAAAGATCAAAATAATGTCGTTGCTGCTCCAAACATCGTGTGTGTGAAGTTTACTTCTCTCGCGAGAAAGAAACTGATAATGCAAACATTACGGGTAAAAAAAATTAAATTATTTGCAAATGACAACAAAGGCCGCATATATATTAATGACTGTCTCACTGCGTACACAAGATCTCTTCTGCAGAAGGCGAAACAGCTGAAACTTCAAAACAAATGCAAATATGTATGGATTAGGGACTCATCTGTACTCATTAGAAGGAGGGAAGGCGATAAAGTGATTAAAATAAGTAAATATGAGGATTTTATTAAAAATGGATTCGATATATCCTTAATTTGAACTTTTTAATGGTTAATAATAATAGCAATACAAATTCCTTATCTGATCCTCATAATAATATTACAAGCCGTATTAATTTTTCCTCCTTTAACAATGATACCAAGAATTGCTTTTGTATTGATCATCCTTACATGGATTTTTATTCAGGTTTATCAGTTATTCATCAAAATATTCGTAGTTTACGTAAAAATTTCGATGTTTTTCTTGCTCATCTCGCATCCCTAGATCATTTACCTGATATCATATTCGTCTCTGAAATATGGATATATGAATTTGAAATTTCTAATTTTTGTATTCCAAATTTTACATTCGCGGCAACTTGCAATGATTCTTATTCAGCTGGCGGAATGGCGGTCTTTTATAGGAGTGATATTGTGTGTGATGTATCAAAACCCAATCTTAGAAGTGCTGATTTAATTTGTTTAAATCTTGAATTATTTGGCGTTCAATACAGTTTTGTTGGAGTGTACAGATTGCATTTATATACTATTAATGCTTTTTTGATGGAATTTTCTGAGTTTTTGGATGCTCAAAACTGTAAAAATCAAATTCTTTTAGGTGATTTTAATATTGATCTTTTGTCTAATTTATCTGATGCTGATAACTTCCTGACCGTCTTATCTTCCTTTGGGTTTAGCTCTTTGGTGAACAAACCTACCAGAGGACTTTCTTGCTTAGACCATATATTTATAAGATTGCATAGGAATAATGTTATTGCTTATAAAACAGAAGTACATGATCTTAAGATAACTGATCATAGCTTAACCACCATTCAGTTTGAGAGTTTTGTTATGAGGAATAAGCCGTCTTATACAAATACATTTAAAAAAATTGATTTTTCCGCACTTACTTCTGCTTTGACCTTTGAGTTTTGGGAAGAAGTTTACAAAGTAAGTAATCCATCGATTGCTTTTGATATTTTTCTACAGAAGCTTCAATTCCACATTTCAAATTGTAGCACAACATGGATCAATCAAAACAATAAAAATTTAAAACCATTAAAGCAGTGGATGAATTCTTCATTGCTCAAAAAAATTAATTTAAAGAACAAATTACGTGTTTTAGTAAGGAAGCATCCTCACAACAGTAGACTTAAAAGATGTTATAATAAACTTTGTTGTGAACTCAAAACGCAAATTCCGCGTCGCAGAGATAACTATTTTAGTAAAAGACTTTCGGATAATTTTGGTAACCCTAAAAAGG
Source organism: Orthonevra nobilis (assembly GCA_963555765.1). Taxonomy (NCBI): domain Eukaryota; kingdom Metazoa; phylum Arthropoda; class Insecta; order Diptera; family Syrphidae; genus Orthonevra; species Orthonevra nobilis. The sequence goes on from OY743224.1 coordinate 59,703,909, forward strand.
AATGGGAAGTCATTAACCAGATCTTAAATAAAAATAAGCCAAAGGATGACATTTCTATAAAAAATGGGAGTACCTTAGTTACTGACCATTCAGAAATAGCTAATTTATTTAATGATTATTTTTCAAAAATAAGTGATAAAATTAATAATACTCCCCTTCCGAGTTCATGTCGATGTTCCGATAGTATCATTAAAGATTGCTTTTACACCGATAGCTTTTTCTTTGAAAATTTTTCATCACATGAGATTCATAATATTATAATGTCTCTCAAAACTTCTAATTCATCATCGAATGATATGATTTCCAGTAAGATTTTGAAGAATATTTCATACTTTGTTTCTGATGTCTTGAAGTATATCTTTAATCTAAGTATACAAAAAGGGGTATTTCCAGATGCACTTAAGCTAGCAATTGTTATTCCGCTGCACAAAAAGGGTGAAACTACGTGTCTCAATAATTACCGTCCTATTTCACTTTTACCAGTATTTTCTAAAATTTTTGAAAAAGGAATGAAATCAAGAATGTTGTCCTTTCTGGATAAAAGAAATTTCTTTAGTGGTTCCCAATTTGGATTCAGAAAATGTAGATCGACAGAAGAAGCCGTTTTGAAACTGTGTGGCGAACTTTATCATAGCTTAAACGAATCTGAGATTGCATCAGCCCTATTTATTGATATAACTAAGGCTTTCGATATGGTGGACCATGTTTTGTTACTCCAAAAACTGTATAGGGCAGGTTTTCGAGGGTCTGTTTATGATTGGTTTGCATCTTATCTAAAAGACCGAAAACAAAATGTTAAGGTTCGGGATATTTTAAGTTCGGAAAAATATATAAACATAGGCGTTCCTCAAGGTTCCGTTTTGGGCCCGATCTTATTCCTAATTTTTGTGAATTCACTATTGTTTCAACGTTTTAAAGGCCAAATAACAGCCTTTGCTGATGACACTTCCTTATCCTACTCTGAAAAAAACTATTTTTTTAAGCTATCATTCACCTAATTGTCCTAAATATAATTTAAATGATTGTCCTCATCAATTTGGCAATTCCACTTATTATACAAATAAAAATTGTTCTGTTGGCTGCTTCAATATCGAACGGGTTGACAGCTTTAAGTATTTGGGAATAATTTTGGATAGCAAGCTAAACTGGAAAGATCATATTTTATATTTGAAACAATACTTTAATAACCTTTTGAGACAGTCCTATCACCTCAGCCTTTATTGCAGTCAACATATTTTAAAATTAGTTTATAATGGTTTATTTAAATCTAAGCTGCAATATGGGTTGACTTGTTGGGGTGGTACTCACTCTAATAAAATTGAACCTTTGCTTACTAAACAAAAACATTCAATTCGTATCTTGTGTAGAGTTAACCGCAGAACTCGTAGCTTTGAGTTATTCAGGAGCCTCAAGATTCTTCCTGTTAAGCATTTATATTTTTATAAAGTTTTGAAAACATTTTTTGAAAAATCCGGTTATTCCTCCTCAAGATTGTACGATTCCCATAATCTACGTGTAAATAACCAGAATTTAGTAAATGTACCTATCATAAGAAAATCACACTTTTCACTCTTCTACAAGGTCACCGCGCCTCGTTTATTCAATAGTTTGCCTGTAAGTCTGAGATGCGAGAGACGTGAATCAGTTTTTTTAAATAAATTAAAATCTTTTCTTTTTTCGTTCAATCATGAAGAAATAGATTCATTATTAAATGTAATAATTTGATTTGTTGATCAATAATAATTCGATTTCCTTTTTGCAAAATTTGTATTTAACTTATTTTTTTTGGATTGCACTTAACAATATTGTAAAAATGTTAGTATATATTTTGTTCCCTTATTGACCCCCATCAATATTAAATGAAATATGATTTAAAATGTAATGGTTCATTCGCCTCTTGTCTTTTGACAATTGAATGTTCCTAACTATTTCATAAGAATTTAAGCTCCTTTGATATAGTTTATTCTTTTTTCTTTGTTCACAAAGTAGTAATAAGAAAATGTTAGCTTTGAATTCTTTCATGAAATAAAGTTTAAATAAATAAATAAAAAATTTAATTAAGCTTCTTAAGATTAGTCTCATTTTATTAATAAGTCTAGAGCTAGATAGATCTAAGGAATTACAAACACTATTTAACGGGGAACTGCATCTATTGAAAGGCTTATTTAAACCGAAGCAGTTCTGTGCAATGTTGAAAAAATATACTCTTTTGCCTTTCAGTATCTTATTTCAAGATATAATATTTGAACTCGAAATATGTCCAACAAACATAATCTTATAATGTTTTTTCTCATAGATAAAATATTTAATATGAGAGACCACACCTTGGAATATAGGAGGGCATGAATCCTTAAAATTTGAGCTTACATCATAATTTTTTCAATTTTAGGAGAGTGCAAATCAGACAAGCAAGGATTTCATAGTGTACGGTTGAATTTAATCGTTATAACTCCATTCAATACAACGCATTTTAGAGGAACATGGTTGAATAATCACCCCAATTACGTTTGTCGTTTTCGACTAAAAACTTACATCATTTCGACCGACTTAGAGCAAAACACATTCTATTTGGCGGAAAAGTACTTTGCAATAGATTCGAAAATCTTTTTGACTTATGTTGTTGATCCATTTGCTGTTCAGCGGGTCAACAAATGTCCTGTCGAGTTGAAAACAATATGCCTAACGACTGCAACAAAGTCAATTGTTCAGCAGCGTGTAAGAGAAATGATTTTTTTTAATTTAATGTGTTCAAGATAAGACCAATTCCATTTTCAAGAAATAAAATCAAAGGTATAGTTTTTATGCGAATTGTCCTACACCAACTAATTAAAACTTTTTTTTTTTCTCAACTGCAAAAGAGTTGAATTGACCTGCAAGAACGTATCTAACCACAACCTTTCCCATCTTTTGACCATAGTCAACACCAAAAACATTCAGTATGTTTACTCTCTATTCTAAGAGCTCCAACGTGGCAATTGCATTTAAAATCTTTCTTTTTTGCCCTTTCTCTTACCCATTACTTTTTCCAACCAGCCGAAAGCCCTAATAGCTAGCGCTAAGTTAATTTAAATTATTAATAATATAATTTACTTATATTTTAATAAAATTGTAATAATAATTATAATTGAAGAAAATGTTTGTTTTTTTTAACTTTTATTTTTTGGGAGAAAAACTTTCTTTTCGCCTGGTAAATCAAAGAAATTAATAAAAGCTTGTGCAGTATTTATGTCGCTCAAAAGGCTTTTCCACTCCAATTATCTAAGATCTGATGTGAAAATCATTTACTACCAAGCCTTCGTCCGTCCAATTTAAACATATGCGAGTCCACATTGGTGGAACATTTGTTCGTCTTATATGGAAAAGTACAGAATTTTTGAACGAAAATTCCTACGAGCCTGCACGTGACTATATGGAAGCGCTCATTCCGACTTTCGGCATTACGTCTCTAAAAAAGGACTATTGGATGCTTCCGGTGTGTCCAGAATTGACGATATTAAACTGGATCTTGTGAGGATTGAGAAATCATCTCGCGCGGTCAGCGAATGTTACTTAGAATGAATTCATATTGGGTTTGTTTTATTATTAATCGTGAGTATTTTAGGAATTCATTGGAAAGTGGACGGATAGTTCCCGAGCTTTTTTTATGTACCTGAATGCACATGGCTACTTATCAGACTCTTGTAACGTTCCTAGCTAGAAGGGCCTCGGACAAAAGAGTCCTCTATATGCCTACACATTCAGGGGATGAGCGTACCTGAAAGAGATATAAATTCTGACAAGAAGTCAAACCATGAAAAATACTGGGGGCTAGATGAGAGAGAAGCTGACACTTAATGTAAGTTAGGTAAAGTTATTTTTTGTTTTGGTTTGTTTTATTGTCTTAAGTTGTAGGTTTTCCTTGTAATAATATAAATTTTGAGGATTTTTTTTGCCTCCACCTTTTCTTCTCTGATTCATAATTTAAATATGTATTGTTTACGAATAGGTTTATGACATTGCAAATTAAATAATAAGTTCAGTATAGAGCCAAAATCAATTCGGCCATTTACAATAATACAAAAATAGTGTTTAAGCGTTTATCTTGTTTCTTTGCTGAAAAAATGCGATTTACCATTAAAACCAATCAGTCGAATCAATCTTTGCTACTGCAAAAATTCTCCGTACTCAGCATTTCTTGATTTCCGCACAAAGTGTTTTCAATTCCAATTCCTTCCGACTTGACTCGATTTCGTCTGCCGACATTCGAGGAAAAAACTTATTTTATTTTTTCAAAGATAACACCCAGATCAAAGACTTACAAATATTATTGATTTCATGGTTTAGAAAGAATAGATTACAATTCTTCAAGCTTAAAAACAAACAATTTTTAAGACACATTTGTTATGAGGATTGTTATGAAGTCCTCTTGAAAAAGTACAGCATCGCAAGTATCTTAAGGTCATCGGCGATTAAAACACAAATGGCAGAATTTGGTCACATATGGCTACCTTGTAAAATCACTGTTTAAATAAAGGTTAAATAAGACCAAATATTTAAAAAAAATCATTCTCTAAAAGAAGTATTGAACACGCACAAAAGTGGCTCATAATCCTACATCTATGTACTTGACATTTTTTTTGAGGATTGTTTTTGAGGTGTTATCATCAAGATTTGTGAGAGCGGATAAAATATCATCTTCAGTGCGTTACATGGAATGTTTAGTATTATCAATATACCCTTTGGAAATTTTTGTATGAAGCCCATATAATGACAACTATCTAGTTCCTTCCTAATACTTTACATTCTTTATGGGAAGGATTTAAACCTGAAACTTTCCACTCACCCACATGAAATGGTACTAACCATTTAAATCGTTAAAACATTAAACTGTAATAAATGGAAATTTCTTATCACTTTCCTTATGTCAGCGTTAATTACATTGCTTTTTTTTGCAATTCTTTGGTTTAAGCTTATTGCATTATGTCACCATTGCATTAAGCACATCACTTATCACAAATAAAAACAGTATAAGTGAGAAAAACCAGCCTTGCCGAACCCCACTTTGTAATTTGAATTCCTTAGGGAGCCTTCCTCTCTACAATACGGAACATGTGGAATTGTGGACCTATCGTACGTAGCCTCTCCAGAGCAAGGCACGGCAAACTAACTCGATTCGAGCTCTGAGTTGTTTTCGTTCGTCAATCTTTCTGCAGGTGTCCTCAGAAACCAAACAACACAATTTTCAGAACGCCCAAAACCAAAAAGCACTACAGTCAAGTTCATAATGAAGTGCTTGCTTTACCTCATCGTGGTAACCCTCGGGCAACTACATGTATAAAAACTTAAGTATGCAAGTGCTATTGTCCAGAGTCTTGACAAGGTAACATGGGCGAGCAACTCGCGCTACCGAAATCCGCTTACTACGGAAACCGATAAACACAATGCCTCGGATAAGGCCTGACACCATTTCCAGGTTCAACAACGATCGACTGGGAGAACCCAATGTGCGCAAAGATCTAAGGGATCATCTCTCATGTGGTAAAGAAAGAATCAGTAGCTTACTGCCCTACTCCATGCTTAACGATTGGAATGCTGTGCTAAATGTTTTTACAACCCCAATTTTGTTCTCCACAGTTTAGGTCCACCACACCAAAATAGTTTTTCCTTCCGAAATGCATTACTTATACTTATAATTTTTTAACGGGAATGACGCTCCCGCGAAATTAATTTATTTTATGAAGTAAACAATTTGAGGGTTAATATGGGAGCAGGAACAGAAGCGCAAGTACAATACGTTCATTTAACAGGATCAATTCTTCCATAAGACCGGTATCACTGTTCGGGATACATTGCAAGGAACTGCAGTGCATGGTAAAAGTTCAAAATACTCTGATCTCTACAACGATAATTTCATTTTGAGATGTGAATTTATTTCGAATTATAAAAGTGTCAGTGTCAAAAAATAAGATAGTGCATGGAAGATTTGTGGAGCGTTGCTATAGATGTTTCCCTCAAAAATCCTTGTAGTTTTAATCGCACTTTGTCTACTAAGAGACTACACCTTTACGAAATTCGTCACACAATAGAGCCATTATATTACCAGCTGTATGACGCATGGCGCATTACTTCTAAACGTCATCAACAACAATCGTAGCAACAATAACAGAAAAAATAAAACCACAAAAAATCGTTCGGAACGGATTTCATATTTTAAATCGTTTTCAACAGTTTTAATTACAATGTCAATGCCGAACACCATTTAACTATCCATAGGTGTTGGAGAGGTTGTTCGAATATTTTTCTTAGACTAAGACTAATTCCTTCAAAACATATGTAAGTGCCTTTCTTCGCGGTCTGCCAAAATGTTATAAAAAGTCACATCACTACGAAGGCCCTCGATTTTGACCAAAATCAGTACGAACTTTAGAAAACGTTTCCAAAATAATTTCATGAACAGAACACGTTGAAAGACACGACCCTTATATAATAAACTCCCAATTATTTTAACTACTTCAATATTGACAGTTCAACAATAATGCATTTTTGAATCTGCACATTGCATGCGTACGTCTGTCGAAAATGGAAAAAATAACCTCAGGAGTTGATCATCCCCCTTTTGAATGGTGTGCAACAGTTCTTCGGATCACTTGTCACTTTGATTTATCTGTTGCATGTTCCGTGATAGTTTTCAATGGAGTTTGTACATTGCATCTGGGCCCAACCCATCTGACATCTGAAAACAATGAAATCATTTATTTCTTAGAAAAGAAGAAAATCAATTCTTGCTTCATCTTTTATGCTCATTTATTTGAAAGCCAGGTAACACGGAAACATCCTCCGGTGGGTATTTGAAGTTGGCGAGAAGCCAACAATGAGTTTGAGTGTTATGAGAAAGTAGGACACATAGATTTGGACTTCTGTTGGTCTCTTTGTTAGGCATGATAATTTGAAACTGACAGCTTCTACCGCTCAAAGAATTGACATAAACCCAGAATAAAGTGCTCGCGGTACAATTTTTGAATATTTTTTCTACGTCGCGGGAAGGTGAAAAACCTCAAGAGACGTTGAGATTCTAACTCACTTAAGCTATTTTGACAAAAAAAAAAAAAAAATACTATGTTCAATTTTGGCTAAAGTCGAACGGTTTTCCTCTGTAAGGTGTGCGCTCAGGGCTTGTCCAGTCCGAGATTAGGATAACATAATTGTTGCAAAGTCTCAAAAGATTGAATCATGGATAAGTTTCTTACCGCAAAATTTGCCGAGTGTACAATAAGCCCATATAGGTCTAAATTCTTGCTTGTATAAAGGAAGTTTCCTAGGAACACTAAACGCACTTTGTCTTTGTATCTCTTGCACACTTAGTACCACACCATGTTCACTTCCTTGTTGAGCTCCATGCAATGACGACCTCCACCGGTTTCTATTGTTTTATTTATTCTTCTGCTTTCTCTGTGTATAAGGATAACCTCTTGAGAGCGAGTCCCATATATATAAAAATAAAACTCTGGCGGCAATATCTTCTGTAGCTTGCCTTTTTAAGGTTCCGTACCTCAAAAAGGAACACGGACCTTCATACTAAGATAAATTTAATATCAAATACTTTTACTAAGCTTCTATATTCACAGTCAAACTATACGACTGTTTTTGTAAATTTTTATACTTGCAAGATCTAGTTGACCTAGTATAATGGAATTTGACAAGAAGCAATGTCTTTTAGCACTAGTAAAGGCACGACTCCGAAAACTGTAAGTTTGAACTAATATAGTATGCCGCCTATTTTGATATAAGCAAGGAAATCAACACCAAAAGTATTAAACATCTAAACTCTTCGAGACTCGATGGACGAACTATTTACATACTTACAAATTTGTACGGAACCTTCGTTGCGCGAGTCCGACTAGCATAAGACCAAAAAACATTTGCTATTCAATTTTAAGTTGGATTCCACCGATTGAGTATGTCATCAAATAGAAAAATGAGTTCAGCCCATTGAAAATGTATTGTAAAATGATTATTTTACAAAAAAGCAACAATCAATTGAAAATATTGAACACAAAAACATCAGATGACTCACACTATAGAAAACTAAATATCGAAAAGTATTTTTCTGAAAATCGAATGAACTGTGTCGCATTAACTGTCAATAGTTATCAATTTGCAAAAACGCATGAAGTAGTTTTTTTTTTTTTAATTTTTCAACACGAGACTTAGAAAAATAGCAGAGTACGTTTTCGAAAAGATTCGAAAAGAAAATAAGAAAATTATTCATGCTATTCGTAGTTGTAGCTTTTTTGTAGCTAGTGAGCCATGCTTATAATTTCTATGCAAGGCAGATTGAATTATCTGAAATCCGTCAAATATAATAAACGTAAAAGTTTTCGTGTTATATCTGTGACTCGATAACGCAAGAAAACGGCTAAACCGATTTGGATGCAAGCTAAGTGAATAGTCTTGGTCTAGTGAACATAATCATCATGCCACAGGGGAATAAGCCACAGGGGAATAAGCCACAGGGGAATAAGCCACAGGGGAATAAGCCACAGGGGAGTCAGCCACAAGGGAATAAGCTGGAAAGGCGAAAACCTCCTAGAGAGCCTTCATCTCCTGCCATTGAATTCCAGTTTCCAGTGCCAAATGAGAAACGAACTTTTCGACAATTCCTTCATGATAAAAAGAAAGGAACTTACTTGGGATGCACGCCACGTCGTTTCCGTTTATTGTTTATTTTCTTCAGTTGCTTCTATCTTTCAGTATTCTGTTTTTCCGTAGTCTGCTTTCAAGTTTATGCTTTGACTCTCTACGAAGGTGAACCCAAGTGGAAGTTGGATGCATCACCAATCGGAACTCAACCTGGATTTGTTTTAAAGCCCGATATCATCCACGAAAGAGGAGATCCTTCCCGATTGATAAAGTTCAACCCGAATATCCCAGCACAATACAAACATTGGACGAACTTGTTGGATGAGTTTATTGCTTCTTACAACGAAAGTGACCATCTAAATACGCAGAGGTGCGACTTCGTTGGACAATTTGACCCGAATAAAGCATGCTTTGTGGATATAAATTCATTTGGTCCCTGCTCTTCGCAGAATGAATACGGATACAATACAGGTCGCCCTTGTGTATTCCTTAAATTGAACAAGATCTTCGATTGGCTCCCAAATTATTTTGATAACATATCCAGTTTGCCAAAGGATATGCCAGTCGATTTAAAAACGCATATCGCAAGCTTAACACCAATTGAGCGTCGGCAAATTTGGGTATCCTGCAGGGGGCAACGCTCGAATGACAATATGGGGTCCATTAAATTCTATCCAACACGCGGACTTCCCAAATACTATTATCCCTATCACAATCAACCTGCCTATCGCAACCCTCTAGTTGCAGTTCAATTTGAATCACTTCCCGTCAATAAATTTGTGAAGATAGAATGCCGCGCTTGGGCTAAAAACATTAAATACAAAGGAGGCACTTTGCGACGAGCAGGCTCAGTTGCCATTGAATTCATTATCGGCTAAACCCGTGATAGATGTAAAGTTTTGTACTGCAGTTAAAAAAATTATTGGATTAAAGAAGAGAAAGATACTTTTATCGTTTATAAAAACAAAGACTTAATATTAATAAATATATTTTTATAAAAATGTTGAAAAAATGAATCAGCAAAGCTAAAAGACAAACAGATTGATTTTTAGTTTGACTGAAGTTATATAAGGAACTTTTGAAAAACCTGTGTCAGTAGTTAGAGTGTCGGCTGCTGGGCGTTAGGCCTCTGGTTGGAATTTGGTATGCAACATTGGTGTTTTTGTATTCGCAAAAAAGCCGATTGGTGTCGGCAAAAAAGCCGTTCTCTAATCCCCGACATTTGTGAAAGAATCTTCGTAATTTTTTGTGTACTCGTACAGTCATAAGATGTAACATACTTACTTCAGGGTGACGCTGAAGTGCGGGGTGGACCAAGGCTTCTATCAAGAAGCGTGACCATAGATTACAGTCATGACCATGCACTGTGAAGCAAGACCGTGGTGATACGGTCTTATAGAGCGATATTTTAATCCTCCCAGAGAGTACTTTACTTCTCAATTGCTTTTTTGGGCCAAAGAAACAGCAATTAGCAAAAGTTATTTTTCCTTTATCTCAGCGCTTGTGTTGTTCTATGAAATAATAGCAGAGGCTTAGTACACAAAGTCCCTTGCTGCATTAAAGGTAAAGCTATCAATACGGACGTTTTGATCAAGATGTCGGTGTATGGCGTCCTTTCTTCTGACAGCTTATGTATCAATACCCACAAAGACCCTGTTAACATCAAGCTGCGTTCTTCCAATTATGTCAATATCATCGTCGTCTGCGAGTAGTTGAATAGACCTTTGAAAGATAGTGCCGCGGGAGTTTTACACTATTCTTTCAAGTCTGATGTAGAAAAAATTGCTTGACAGTGTATCACCTTGTCACAAACCTTTTTTGACATTAAAGGGGTCGGTGAGGTCTTTGCCAACCTAAATGGATATACGTTAGTTTTTTGTCGATCGTCCTCCGACGGAAGGACCTCCAATCTGGAGGACCAGTTCCTTGTTTTTGCTCCGAATACATCGACATGGCCCAAATCACGTGTTCACTGAGTAGTTCAACGTAACTCGAAATGTAGAATTCGTCGTTGGTGATTAAGTGAGGTGCCTCAATCGATATCATTCTTCCCTTACCCTCGTTAGTAGTTAGCAACAACCATCCAAAGGGATTCTCAGTCCAATCTCCTGTAGAGGTGCTAGGCTTCCAGTGTTGACCACAAGGAGGTAAAAGTAGGAGTTGATAGACAGAGGTTTGATCTTGAATAAGAGCTAGGAGTGCAATTTTGTAACAAGTCCAATGTGTGTAATGAGTGAATTGGAGCGTAAATATTCAACCTATGTAATAAAGGATTAGAATTAGCTTGTGGAACTTAACGTTATTATATAAAAGAAGGGTTCCCTAAAAGTGAAAAATCTAGCATACTACCCTTATTATTCAGATGGGTTAGCGTCACTGCTTATAAAGTAACGAAGAGTGGGTTTGGATCTTTGTACATGAGAAGGGTTATATTAAATCTCTGGATGTTGCTGCAACGAAGATTTGCATGTAATCAGATGTACGTAGGCGGCTCTTGTAGGCTTTAGGTCAAATCTGCATACTAGATGTCAGCAAGTAAATCTCACAAGTTGGGCTCTTCATTTCATACAAAAGAGCCTCCAAATCATTAAAAAAAATAAAAAGTTAAAGCCTTAGAGCTTCTTTTGCATTTTTTGAAGCTTCTTCTATGAAAGGCAATGCTTCAAATGAGTATTCCTGGCAGTCGAGGTCATTATTTATCCCCGAGACGACTTCATTGATATAAAGAACAATCTCCGTCTTTAAGCTTGTGTATTGCGAGCTACAGACTATAAACTAAATTCATTTACTTCTCATATTAACTTCAAGAAACCTGTCGACGTAGTATGAATGTGATTGCCAGCTTAAGGTATAAATATTATCTTTACGTCTTTACCTGGCTTGTCTAAAAATATATTCAAAAATTTATCAGGTAAAACTAGCCTCATTGGAAAACAGCTTTCGAATTTATATCATAATTACATTGTGTTACAAGGCTGTGCCTTGTAAATGTGATTGCATTTATAGGATCAAAATTATAAAACGCACTCTGTAGAGCCAGAAAATTTAATAAGTAAACTATAACAATGTTTTTTTATTGATAACACAAAGGCCATCTTCGGGTGGGCATGGAAATGTTCAAACAGGGAAATGTTCCGACTGCTTGCAGCCAATTGGCAGGCAGTCATGATCGCTTTCCCTAAGGAAATCCCTTTAGAATTCAGGATGAAGTGAATGCGAAATAAATAACAGCAGTATAAAATGTAGCACTTTCAATTCAAAATATGTTTAAAATAATGCATTCATAAATGCTAGACAAAAACACTTAATTCCAATAAATTAACTAAATTCTATTTTGAATATAACTTACTGGCCCTATAGCATTTTAAAACAAAAAAAAAAAGAAACGTTGAAACAAGACTTTATGTTTTACTAATCATGAGCTTACGTAATATAATTTTAAAACCACATTAAACTAAAAACTTTAAAATATATATACAATTTATTATTATTATTTAATAATCTAGCTTAACCTACCACCTTGATCAAAAAGTTCCCGGAATTTATTCAGAAAATTAAAATTACAAGTTTATTCATCTATATTGTGCCCTTCAAAGTAATCCCCATCGAATGCAACACATTTATGCCTGCGCTTGATCCAATCCTCGAAACATTTTTGATATTCGGTTTTCGAGGTGGCATAAGTGCTTCCTGCGATTTTTTCATTACTTCCTCTCGGTTGTTGATGATGACACTGTGCGACGGTGCGTTATCATGGTGAAAATTTCACGATTTTTCTGCCCACAATTCTGGTCTCTTTCGGCGAATTGCTTCACGCAAACGTCTCATAACGCCCAAATAATACTCTGGCTTTTCCTTTTACTTTATCAATGTTTTTATCGGTTTTCGATATCAAGGCTCTGCCACTGCGTTTATCATCTTCGATTGACTCACGACCACTTTTGAACGGTTCGTGCCACCGTTTTCTTTAGAGAATCGTTGCCGAAACACTTTTCCAACATTTCCAACGTTCGCGCACCGTTCAATGCGTTTTTTTCGCAAAATTTAAATCCATTTCTAAAATTGTAAAAAATCGCCAACACACACAGAGATAGATGTATTCTTGCCTTCGCAGTTTTTGCAAATGTCAAGCTATGATGGTAAGATTTAGAGAGAATATCAACAACAGATGTACCAACTTAATCAACTTAAAAAACAGAACTTAAATTGGAACGATGGGAGCGCCACACAGTGGTATTTACGACAAAAATGTTCCTTCATAATTTTCATAGCTCGAAAACAATGCACGCTAGCATGTAGCAGTAGCAGTAGTTTCGCTTTGTCAAACGGTGCGTCACTGCTCCGACATTCGCCTACAATGATACCTCGCGCCATGTCAAATTAAGTGTCGCTTGAAACTCAGGTGTTTGGAATTGTGTTGTTCAGTTAAGAATATTATGAACAATTTTTTTTCTATTAATCATTAAATATTTCGACGTTTTCGTCTATAAATGATTTGTGTATTCAACTTTATCACTATCTCCGACAATCACTTGCAGCGCTACAAAAGCTAAGAGTAAACTAACTGGTATTCCTACAACAGCGACTGCTACACCGTAGCGACCGCATTGTGTTCGGGCAGTAAAGCCACTTGTGCTACTAAAACCGGCCCTACTAAGCCGAAGATTCTTAATAGAGCTATGTGCAACGTTTCCAACGAAATTGAGAAACCTATCTAAAGTAGCTTTACGTGAAAGGCTATTGGGCACGCTAATCTTTCTTGAGTCAAGGCTTTACAATCGAACCTCGGGGAAATAAAGCCGTTAAGGTGCACTCTTTCGTGGTACAAAAAATAGGGATAATAAGCCCCGGAGATCAGGTTATTGCACGAGGCCATTGTTCTTGCAATGTGTCTCCGAATAGGCCTCAACAGAAAAGTATCCGCTATGATTTGGTTGGCCCAGTTGTATAGAGTCTCATAAATATAGAATTTTTTGTACTGAAACTCTGGAGTTCTCTGTAAATGGAGACAAGCCTTAAGGCATCGTCTCCTGAAAAATCGAATCTTTCTCATAGAGATTGCTCCAACGTTGAACTATACGGGACATTCATATGCAAGCCAGGTCGAATGAGGGCCGTGTAGCAGATCACCATTACCCTTTTCACTGCTGTGAAACAGTCTCATTGTAATGGCTGGCTCTGACCAGAACAGCACTTATACGTTTGTTAAAATATAGGTTCTGATCTAGCCAGGCCCAAGATAAACTGTTGAACACATTAGGATGCGGAAACACCGAGCGAAAAATAGCTTAAAATGAAGAAAATTGATTCCAAACCGACGAATTCCCACTCGGACTACGGCGGCTGGCAATATTTTCTTCACAAAAGGATCTATACAGGAACAATATACAATTCCTAGATGGCCGTATTACCAACCAGGTGCTGTGCGACGCAAGGCTTCCGTCATCGATGTCGATTCTTATCACTTTTCACGTTTACAAAGCAGCTCGATTAAAAATCTGACAATCTAATGCCAGAAAGTTGCAGTATGAAAGGTATAATTGTGGACACCTGCGCAAACTTGAAATCGCCAGAGCCTTCAAAGAGCATCTTAGCGAAGGCCTGTCAAATTGTCACAATAAAAAGTTCATAATATTTTTGAACGATCAGCAGACGAAAATTTAACGGTGATAATGGAATGTAACATCGACTTTTGTGGTCATCTTTTTTTGGAATTTTCGATGCATTTTGGACTTTTAAATATGATGCGGCATATTGAAATGTATCATATAAAGCCTAGAATTCCTGCGATCGTAGCAAGTATCGATCCCTGACATTGTAATCAATTTTCGAAACTGTTTTTCTTTCTGATTCCTAACCTCTTTTCTTGTTGCTCATAACTATTTGTTCCACTGATGCGACTGGCGCACACTCTGTGCTGTATTTTATGGTACCCCATTATAATGATGTGCTGCATTATCCAAACTTTGATTTGGGATATCTTGCGTATCCACCGGTAGTTGAATAAGCTTCCTCCAGAATTCTGGAGCATGGTATTTAACATCCGTCTGTCTATTGCAGTAGTACCTAGATCCTTGTACTGCGAACTTGTTGGAATTGATAGATGATTATCATGAACCTCTTAAGCATTTCCAATTTATAAGCCGAGGTTGCTTCTGTTTGGATAAGTTTTCCTTGGTTCCCCATAGAGCGTAGGCCTCATCGTCCGTCCTTTTAGAAATCTTTTATTTCTTCTGTCACAGATGTTTCCTTAAGTAGTCACAATACACATAAATAGTTTTTTATCATAAGTTTTGTATTATATACAAGTTAATATAAAAGAACAAACAAACACTCCAATTGAATTTGCTAGCCCGGAGCAATTGGATAGCCCCAAGCTTTAGCGATGGTCATTATACCCCTTCGATTAAGTACAGGTCCACATAGCGGGTTCATTTGCGATAAGTAACAACATAGCCACATAAGCCAGCACGAAGCTGCACTCATCATCAGGATGCATCGGATAAGGGTTTGGTTTTGACCCTTTTTTATAAATATCGGTATAACAATGCCCACTACTGCGAATACTGCTGTAAATGCGGCTATGTGAAACTGATTGTACGACATTGATATCATTTTCTTTTCAAATGATAATATACCTGAAAATGTTTCAATACAAATTGACACTAAACGTAATGTACGATAAGAATTTTAATTTTATTGTTTATAAGGTACAATTTTATTTCAGTTCGGTGACCAAATTTAATTTTCATTCAATTACAAACCACTCAGCAAGACGTATTTCCCTCATGGCTCTTAACATGGTAAATACTCACATTGTGATTTACGAGTACCTATCAGTCTGGGCGTTTGGATGTTCCTAAGCCTGTGTTGAAATTGCTTTTCTGAAACTTCCTTGAATCCCGAAATCGATTTATTTTTAAACTGAAGGTTTGATCCTTACTCTATTCCCGATTGAGGACATTCTTGGGAGGAGCATTGTCATATATGATCGACGTGGCCAAACCAGTGTAATTCATTTTGGGCTCTGGAACTAGATCCCAGAAAAAAAGGTGTCATCAAACATAATTGAGCTGATTTTTGAAAATTTTAAAACTTGGAGGTTATTTAATATGCATAAACTTGGTCTTGGCCTTCGTAGAACACAAGTTTTTGCAAGTTTTCTTGTTCTTTATGGTGGACGTAAAAGTAAAAAAAAAAAAACGTCCGTCCCAGGAAGGACCTTTGGCATCCGTCGTCAGATGCGGTTATCTGATCTGAACTCAAAGCTCCGACGTTGCTCGAGCTGCGTTAGTTGTTGACAAGAATAATTCGAGAGATTGGGTTTTGTTCGAATAAATAAGCCTCTAAGTCGTCTTCGATGTAATCCATTCTTTAAGTTAGATCATTGGGGGATAAGTTTTGTTGGAAATTTGATGCTGACGAATTTTTGTGTCTATAGTGAATTCGATGAAAACAAGATTTCTAACGGCGGCATGCTTTACAGTTGGTTGGTTAGTTTGGGTGTCCTAAGTCTCAATTAGTCCACATTGATGGCTAAACATTGCACCATTCAGTTAATGGACTCTCAGAAAGTGTCTGTGGTCATCTGTTGTTTCCAAGGCAATAGTTTTGTGTGAGCGCCAATTTGCGTTTTAACAAAGGACAGAATTTATTAATTTTCACTTCTGATTCCTGTAAAGCAAGTTCGTTTGCCCTCTCGTTACCTATAATATCCCGGTGATCTGGCACCCAACAGAGGTTAACCGCTGACGCTGGTATCGCTTCGATAGCAACCGCGTTTAAGTCGCCGGCTTTTGTCGAGAGGGAAAGATTGCCTCCTTCCTTGCTGACTATGGAGTCAGTAACCAATGGCGACCTATCTCCTTTCGGAGCCGGGCCATCACCGGCAGCCGTGGCCTCTTGAATGTTCTGTATATCTCCACAGGAATTGTTTTTTAGTTGTATTTTCCAAAGTTAAAAAGTGGTTTGCTCTAATTCTCAACTCTTTACCCCAATGGTTTTCAATGCACTGGTTATAACGTCGCACTTTTCCTTGTTTACATTGGGTCTTTTAACTTATTCTGCTTACTATTCTAACTTTCTTAAAAATCATGCCCTTATACCGGTATACTTGGTTCACACATATCCTTAAAAGTTTGAAATTCGGTTAAAGGTTGCATTGGATGCTCGTGCTGCCACTTTGGCGATTTTTAAAAAAATATACATTGGCGGTCAATGAAATCGCAGCACGCGCTTTTGGAATTTATATTTATTTGTAAAACAAGTTTGCGCATAATAATGTTTTGAAATACAAACACAATTTCATTAAAGCGAGGAGTAAAAAATGCACAGGGGCATCTCATTAAAATAGACCTCTTTTGCTGAAGTGGGATTTATTATAAAAACATATAAATAAGGACAAGTTACATAAAAACAGATAAATAAATGAAAACTGTTTAACTTTTTCATAGTATTTTATGGAATAAAGATAATATTAAGCCCATATATAATATTTTGTAGCTCCCCGTTTAGCTGCGGAAAATCCACCTTAGCATTGACTCAACCAGACTTTTTATTGTGTCCTTCGAAATTTCTTCTACAAACAATTTTCGTTCGGTGAAAGGGAGCGGAATAGTTTTGAAAAATCACGCTATCAGCGCGCGCAAGATGTTTTTTTAAAGATGGTTCCAATGTGAATTTGACTCTACCATGACCTGATGTCACGAAAATGGGCTTCTTTTTAATGCTTGACTAAATAAACAAAGGTAATGCATAGCCGCCTAATTCACATAATGAAGCATAAAGTTACTTTGAAAACGAACACAACTTCAAAAAGGAAGATAATGTCACTAAGGTGATATGAAATGGAATTACAACATCAATTGTATTTTCAACAGAATCGCAACATATACTTCACAGGTGATGAAAAAATGGTTCTGTTGCTAGACACGTTTTCTAGACTAGAAAAGTATTCTTGAAAGTGTGATTTCAATAGCAATCAATACAATAAACAGACGAATAAGAGACCTTTACATCGTTGCAGTGAAGAAATCAGGTCTTTTAAGGGTTCCATACCCAATTACTATGGCTTCGCTGTCCGTTCGTCCGTCCGTTATTCACAGGGCTGTATCCTGATGTAATAGGTAGATTTCTTGTTATTTCTATAGAGAATGTACTTGTATCGTCGTTATTATTGTAAATTTTATAAAGCTAAAAATAAAGTAAGGGGGACCTGACTTAAGAATTTAAAAAAAAATATGTAGTTTTGAATATTGTTCGGTGGTACGGAACATTTCAGGAGCAAGGTACGAGTCACACTCGCTTACTTTTCATTATGATGTAAATTAAGTATGAAAGAAACTTGAAACCGAAGCAGTCTTAAATAAAAAACAACATTACAATAACAAAAACATTTGATATATTTCTTTTATTTTTGTTTTTGAAGCAAAATGTTGGTGGGCTCGCAATTGAAACTGACGGAAAGGAGGTCCAATCAAAGACTTAGCGGATGTAATTCAAGTACTTCTTCAGTGATTCCACGTCCCTGTACCTTGAACAACATTACTCAAATAGCAAGAAGAACATCAAATGTAATTCGTACGCCCGAAAGAAGGTATATAATGCAAAGACGTTTTTTATTTATACAAATATAATTATTATTATAATGTTATGTGTGTGAATGTGAGCTTATTTTTGGGTTTTGGAATGCCATGGAGGTAAAATTTTTCCTCAGAATCCGGTCAGCTAATCACTAGTTCATTAACAAGTTTCCAAGTTCCATCCGACCGGAAGACAGTGCGCTTTGCATCTACACATCTTTTTGGGGATTGCTTTTGGGGAGTAGTCTCAAATCAATAAAAAAAAACTTTTGTTTATAAAGGCTCATATAGTCTCTGAAATATTTACCACAGTTTACAACGAGTAGCTTACTGTCTGAAATTAAGTACAACACATTGGTTTAGGTCTCCTTCCACTTGTAAAAGCTACCGAAAGTAAGGTATTCCTTGACCCTTACCCTCCGTCCATGTCTATCCTTTCTAACCATTATCTCGTTGTACCCGCAACCTTCTAGTCCAATGCACAAAGCCCTACTCGAACGACAAAAATCATGCTCTAACAGAAGACTTCTCTTGATAACAGAAGAGAATTTTGTGGCCAGAAGAAAAAATTATCCGTTCAATATGCGCTGCTTTTTACGATGAAGACCAAAGGAGTACAAGGTACAATGGGCAACTTTATGAATCCGTTTACTTCAATGTCGCTGGACAACGCTAACTTCTAGTACTACCGACTTTTGGGAGTTTATTTTCTATTTCCATTTATCACAATATCTTTTAATTTGCTCAAAGTTACTTTGTTATGTTAAGACTTTATAGTCTCCTGCGTACGCTATAGCGTGTCTGAGGGGACCTTCAAGATCGCTTGTGTAAATAATGAAAAGAGTTGAAGAATTTACCTTTCCCTGTTAATAACCGATCTTCATGGAAAATGCCTTTCATCTCCAAATTTAACCGGGAACTTCCTAACCATAAGCATATTATAGCACATAGGTTGTTCCATACCTAGCCTTGTCAGCTTGTAGAATAGACCTTCTAACCATACAGTATCGGAGGCTTTCTTAAAATTAACCAGACAAGCACGAATCTGGAGGCAGCATGAATGGTGTCTTGTCCCGCCCTCAATTAAAATTGGTTTTCCAGTTCCAGTTTTGGGTTGGAGTTGAATGCATGGAGCATAATTTTTCACACAAGAAATTTAACATCAAATTGGAATTCCGAAACGAATAACATTTCGGCTTTTTTTCACTTCTTAAAGTGCAACCAGACCTTTCAAATTTAGTGCCGTAATAAAGCAAATAAAGAAGTTGTTGCTGTCAAAATTATTGGAGTAAACCAGACTTTCGTGGCTCTTTGAAGTTCGAGTTCAAGCGGCTGAACCAAACGAGTGTGATTTTTTAATACAGCCAAGGAAGTTCGACTTAGCGAAGAATATGTGACGTTAAAGACGACGGTTTCCATTTCAGCTAAGTTGTTCAATTTATTTTGGAAGTTTGTTTGGGTGTAAAATGTACAAGTCCGACTTCCCTCGACTCAAAAAACAAAATTTTTAATAAAATTAAAATGAAAAATTTGACAATACATACTGTCAAAAAATTTTATAAAAATAAAGCGGCCAGCGTAAGGGCGCTCCAAGTCTTCTGGCTTGATTGCCAATTAGGCAATGACCTGTTATTACACCTACTAGCGTGCTAATACGCTTCCTATCTAGTTCAAGGAGAGTTTTAGTTTTCGCTGGATCAATTGCAGGCCAAATAGCTTTCAAAGCTCTGCACGTGTCCAATTCCGCCCATCGCTTCTACCATAACCAGTGCTCTAGCGAATTAGCCAGCTGCATTCCACCCTCCTATCACTTTCACCGTAACACCCATCTCGCCAGGAATGCTCATCAGTTCACCCTCAAGCCTTACTTCGGTCGTACAGTCAAGTATAGAGACTTGTTTATTAGCCGCACAACACGAATGTGGAACGCTCTACCACGCTCGGTATTTCCCAATCATTACAATCTGTAGAAATTCAAAGACAATGTGCATCAGTACTTATCCCTATTTCCTCCCTGATCCCTTCCACTCGCGTTATGTACTTACATTTTAAGGGTAGTCATAACCCCTTGTACGCGTGTGTTCTTTTTAAAAAAAAAAAATCTTCGATTGGTGATGTTTATGGCATTTTCCAGTAGCAAAGCTTTTACTCCTTTTGAGGAAGGGTGAGGTGTCTTCTGACGGTGTGCCAAGGATAAACTCGCCCACTTTCTTCCATTCATCGGCTCTTTCGTTGCCCGGAATACCCTTGTGCCTAGGCACCCAGCATAGGGTAAGGTTGCATCTGTCCGCTATCTCCCTTAGAGATAGGCGGCAGAGTTCAACAATCCTGGAGTTAATTGATGATGTTTCCAGAGCCTTTATAGCTGCCTGACTATCTATGTAAATAACAATAGAACTACCGTCTATCGGGGTCATTGATAGCCGGAGGACTGCCACTTGAACAGCTGTTAATTCTGCCTGGAAAACACAGCAGAGGTCTGAACGACGCAGAGCTAGGGATACCTCAGGCACCCTCGCGTATACTACTGTGTCCAAAAAATAAGGTGACATATGAATTTAAACTTACAAATCGAAGGATTTGGAAATTTTTCTTTCTTTTTAGGTTGGTAGAACTGTCAGTGACATCTATGTGAAATTTCATGTCAAAATATATTCATAGTGTTTGAGATACGCGTCGTTTTGTGAGCTGCTAAAAGTGAGTTTTTCGTTTTTTGCGATGTCGAAATTTATTGAGCAAAGAATTTGCATTAAATTTTGTTTGCGGAATCAATTTTCTGCTGCAGATATGTTGAGGATGGTGCAGAAAGCCTTTGATGATGAGGCTATGTCTAAAAAAAATGTTTACAAGCGGTACAGTGATTTCCAAGCTGGCCGTGAACGTGTCGAAGACGAAGAGCGTTCTGGGCGACCATCAACCTCAACCGATGAAGCTCACGTCCAACAAATCAAAGATTAAGTGTTGAAAAACCATCTATTAACGATTAGAGACCTTGCTGATGAAGTTGGCTTATCGAAAGGCTCAGTCAATACCATTTTGAAGGATGCTTTGGGCCTCAAGCGCGTCAAATCTCGACTGGTACCGAAAACATTGAATTTTTTGGAAAAAAGGCGTCGCGTTGAAGTGTGTGAAATAATGCTTTCCGACTACCAGGATGTCATGAAACGCATTATAACTGGTGATGAGACTTGGATCTATGCTTACGACCCCGAAACAACCGATCAATCGAGCGAATATCGTGCCAAAGGAGAGCCGAAACCAAAAAAACCGCGCCAAAGTCGCTCAAAAATCAAGGTCATGTTGACTGTTTTCTTCGATTATCGTGGTGTTGTGCTTTATGAATTCCTTCCAAACGGCCAAACAGTCGCTAACGCTATCCGCCTAAAAAGGCCGGAATTGTGGAAAGACAATTCTTGGTTTTTACACCACGATAATGCACCATCCCATACCGCACTCGTAATTCGTGATCATTTCGCCAAAAACTCAACCCATATCGTTCCGCAACCACCGTATTCACCTGATCTGGCGCCGTGCGACTTCTGGCTGTTCAACAAGCTCAAAAGACCGCTCCGGGGACACCGTTTTGATACGATAGAGGAGATTCAAGCCGCAGCGAAGACGGAACAGTGTTTCAAAGATTGGAAAATCCGTTGGCATAAGTGCATTGCATCGGGATGAAATTGATTTGGAAGAATAAATAAAGAATTTTCAAAATAAATACAATGTCACCTTATTTTTTGGACACAGTAGTACACCAGATCCTGTACCTTCCTCCGACTTGGAACCGTCAGTGTATATTTCCATGGCATTTGCTTTGCACACCTTTATAGTTAGTGCTTTATTTCGAAGTCCTCAGAAGGTGCCATGTAGTCTGATTTTGATGGAATCTTCGAGTTTTTGAAGTAAATCCATGTGCCCTTTCATTGAACATTTCTAGGGCAGCCCAAGGTGTTGATCTGAGTGCACCCGTAATACAGATGCATTCCGTTCTTTGTATTCCGCTTATTCTAGCCTATAAATTATAAGCGTCTACCTATAACGATGCAGAAGATTTACCTCAAATGGACGGCCTGTGATGGCAAAATAGTTCCGTTGGCACACTTTGGAAATGAACTCAACAAAATATACCTACATTTGTTGCAATAATTACGATATTCGGCCAGTCCATGCCCTGACTTCTGTCCCGCAAAAAAACTCACCTATTGTCTTCATATAGGTTGAGTGTGTTCTATTTTCAAAATGGTTATGTTGGAAACGACCGCTCAAACTTCTCACGGCACAGATATTCCAGGCTTAAGAAGTGGGACTTCGAAAATTGTTTAATGTTATTTCTTGGAATTGAGATGTGCATTTTCGCTTAGCAGTCCGACACATCAGCAAATGTAAGCGTTTTTTTTTTCAGACAACAATGAACAATCGTCGCCGCCCATTTTAAATACAACAATAAACATCTGCAAAGTTTTGTCATAATCTCCACAGACGAAACAGAAAAAAAAAAAACTGTGTCCATGAATTTAATAAAATAGTTACCCACCTATAATTTACGACTTTCTAACTCGGAATATCTTCTTCATCTCACAATCAGACAAGCGACCAATAACTTTTATTAATTTCGTAGTCCTATCTAGCACCACATCGATAAACTCTAAATTTCCCATGCTTCGTTTCGAATGGTAAATCATCGGAAATAACAAATTACCAAAACAAGCTACAACCACTCGATGATCGAATCAGTACGCTGAGCTGAGCGTTATAATTAGTCTTGAATATTCAGTCGAGTCTGCGCATATAAATTGGAACACAACCATGGTGGCGCATTAAATTTATTTAAATCTGGCCTTTGTATGTGCCGCGGCAGCTTTTGGAACTCCACGAGACCGAACACCTTCTTTGTTTGAAGAAGTCAATTTGAATAATGCTCGAGTAGTGCTTACATGCCGCCAGATTATTATCTGTGATATTTTATAGCTAATCGGAGATGAATTATTGATGTTTAATATGTTGATCAAGAATTATTATTATTTATCCAATAGTGGATAATCAAATCTATGTCTTGGAATCGTTGAGCTAACTGCTGTTGCTAACGCATGTTAAATTGTACACTTTAGGGAATAGAATAGAATTGTATAAATGCTTAACATTTTTGGATTTTATCGTAGAAGAGGAACAATGACAATAAACGATATAAAGTTTGTTTCTTGTATTTTGTGTGTTAAGGAGCAAAAATAGTTTGAACTAATTTTGATGAACTTTTATTAATGAAATCATAAAAAATGAATTCAGAAATAAACTAATGTACTTATTTTTGAACCGAAACGATGTAAAGTTTATTGTCATTGTTCCTTAGTTTTGACTATGTTAAGGCACAAAAATAGTTTGAACTAATTTCGATGAACTTTTTCTAATGAAATCATAAAAAAAAAATTTAGAAATAAACTTGTGTACTTATTTTTTAACCGAAACTTTTTTCCTTAAATAAGATCCTATTCAGCTTTGTGAGTCCCTCCGCAAAATATTCTGAAGTAGATTTTGAGTTCCCAACAAACATACTGAAATAATGTCATAAAAAATTGTAAGCGTCAAAAAAGTTTACACCTCGTATTATATTTATAATTATTTATATAATATAATATATTAATATAATTTTGTTGACTTACAAATAAATAACATAACCAATAAGAAAATATTGAGAAGAATTACTCTTGACAATCGTTGCTGCTATGGGCAATTGATAACAGAGCCCTCTCGCGAACAACCAAGGTAAAACTATATAAGAACGTAATCGTCCCAGTCCTGCTATACGGCGCGAAGGCATGTACTTTGTCAAAAGCGGACGAAGCTGCTCTTGGCTGCTTCGAGAGGAAATTATTCGGGTGATCTTCTGCCCTGTCTGCATAGACGGTGAGTTGAGGAGAAGATACAATCGCGAACTATACGAGATCGAACGATTAAGACGGCTAGGTCATATAGAGCGGATGGAAACCAATGCTCCGGCCCGGAAAGTCTTCGAATCTAAGGCAGACCGCGACTCAGGTGGCGCTCGCAAGTGGAAAGGGACCTCAACCAACTTAGTGTCCGAAACTGGAAGCAGCTAGCAAAAGATCGAGCTGGCTGGAGACGGTTGTTGGTTGAGGCCCAGGTCCACCCCGGACTGTAGCGCCAACTACCAGGGCCTTAGGCTATGAAATTTTTATTGAAAGTTTATCCAACATCTATTTGAACATGTTAACGGTAAAAACTTTACTTTTTAAAAGTAAAAATAAATTTTACAGTACCAAAAAATAAAACAAATATTACTCAAGTCCCTGGTTTTAATATTTTGTGTGCTTTCCTTTTGCCTAAATAACGGCCTTTACCTTCGGGTATGGATTCCAATTTTTTCGTAAAGTCCGGTGAAATTTTCTCCCACTCTCAGTTCTGTCTCCCTCTTCCACTTGGACCAACACCGCACCGACTACGGTTCACACGAACCTTATTCTGCTTAGAATGTTGCGTAGGGGCAATGCCACGCAGGACATTTTTAATTTCCCCCTCAACAAATCCCACCCTTAAAACTTACCTTTCCTCTAGACATTTTCTGACCTACCAAAACCTTAGTTATAAGTTAAAATTAAGCTTTCCTTGTATTAAGCTATGTCCATAAAAATTAAATATTGTAGACTTTAGTGAGTCCCTACTTGTTATGACTCTTTTTCGAACTTGCTTGTCGAAATACTCCCACAAATTTTCGATGGGGTTAAGATCTGGAGATTGCGAAGGATGATCCAACAGCCTCGGCGTCCGAAATAATAACCATTATTTCAAATTTCAGTGTCCTTAGGGTCGTTTTCCAGCAGGAACACCCATGTCATATCCAAACTAAATTTGGCTCAAATATTTCCTTAAAATATTTTAGTAGTCAATTTTATTGATCGTGGAATCCCTCACCTGTTGCCGCCATGCTTCCCCAGACCATAAACGATCCTCCCCCATGCTTTAACGTGTGGCTAATAATTCTGTCATCGAATGCCTTATTTTTAGCTCTTCAAATTTTTGGTGGTTGTTTTGATTTGCGGATTTCAAATTTACTCTCGTCTCTGAATAGCGCATTTTTCCAAAATTAAATTCCTTATCTTCGTACTTTTTCGAGGCTGAAGTTGCAGTTTTTTGTTTGACTGCTGTATGAATCGTTTTTATCGTGGGACTATCTCATGTTGTACTCTTCACTAAAAGGAGGAAACATATGACATATTCCAATATTTTCTTCAGCTCAATCACAATAGTCGCTTGGGTCTACCAGTGCGTGGACGATCTTGAAGTTGTTTTCATTATTTATGCTTTTCAATAATTATTTTAACACCTTGATAGATTCTGCCAAGATTTTACTTGAAATTTCAAGATGAGTTTTCTTGTTTCCAAAGGCGTTTGCTTACTCATTTTAATTAAACTTTATTTTTAAAACATTGACTCTACTTCTTTTAAATAAAGAAGCAAAGAACGAATTCGGAAGACAGCCTTTGTCATAATGATCAAGGAAGTAAACAAGCAGGGAAATACACCTAATCGCCTCCCGCGACTCCCAATTCACAGGGTGTAAACATTCTTTTGACACTCACAGTAGCTCGAATTGTCATCATTTAACTCGAAAAGCTCGGAGTAAATGACAAAACGTATCTTAAAAGGATTAGATACTATAAGGCGATAATGTTCGCTTTGTCTCCGGTTCTTTAAAATTTCTTACCTTAACGTTTCCATATTCGTTGGTCATGTTCCACGGACAAGACAACATTAATGAGAAGTTCAAACCGGCAGTTTTTATCCATGAATTTAAGTCTTTTCAGCCTCGAAATGTACGTCAATAACAACATTTAAACTCCTTCCCATATACAATAGTTACTGTACCAACTACGGAGTACAGAGCCTTGTTTGAAGCTTGTGAGTGCCCTGAAAAAATCCCATTATTGTGGAAAGGCTAACGATCCTTTGAACATCCCAGCCTTAAACTGCTTTCCATCATTAACGGGTACGTTGCTTCCAGTTGGTAAGACCAAGTTTTCTGGCATCTGCGACCGCTTGAGCTTTTAATCGGAGGTTAGGTCTTCCGATTTTCCGCGAGCTTGATGGATGGGATTTGTAGAAGCTTTAAGCTGGAGCGTTGATTTATATGTGGGCGAGTCATTGTATTTGACTGAATTTTGGCTTTCAGCCTAAATCCACAGATAGGTCAAAGTTGTACATTTTCGTGCATTCTCCCTCCTTGCAGACAGGCTCATGTATCCGACAAAAAATGTTTCTTTCGAAGGTCCCTCAAATTTGTTCTGTTACTGTTTTATAGAGCATTCGGATGAGGTAAGGCATTCGACATCCTGAATGCCTTGGAAGAGTTCTGATTTTTTATAAATAGTCAGAGGCCAGTCGTGATCTCTGCCTCTGGGCAACTGGTAGTCCT
The DNA here is from genome assembly GCA_963555765.1 of Orthonevra nobilis. NCBI lineage: Eukaryota > Metazoa > Arthropoda > Insecta > Diptera > Syrphidae > Orthonevra > Orthonevra nobilis. The sequence goes on from OY743224.1 coordinate 59,730,537, forward strand.
TGTACTCCTTTAAATTGTATTTTAAAGTATTTTCCATTAAATTGTCGATGTATTAGGGCAATTCTTCATTTGGGTCGGTGGGAAGCTTGGAACCATGAAATGTCGGTTTTGACGACAATATAGATGCATGACGTTAATTTGCAAAGAAACTAAAAAAACAAAGCTGATGTTATCTTCTAAGTCAACCAATTTTCCTATTTAATCGTCTTGCATAAGAAAATTCTGCAAATTAAAACAAATGACAGCAAGTCGATGAATTCCGCGTGAGAGATCTTTTTCCTTTATCCCCGAAGTTTTCATTAAGATGTAGAGCATCATAACATTTTTAAAAAAATATTGATTAACGTAGCTCTAAGCGCTGTACGGATTGCAGTCTACAACTTTACAAAAGACCAAAGTTCCTTCTAAATTTACTTTCATCTCATATTCCAGATCGCCAGAACTCCGAGTGGTCTCACTGTGTTTGGAAAATCCACAAGTTGACAATGCCAAGATCAAGAAAATGGAAAGAACTCATCGATTGCCAATTTTCTGCGTTCATGCAAAACGTTCCCAAAAGGTTACCAATAGAGTCGAGCAGAATTTCGATGATGATTTTCTAGTGCGGGGCTTTGAATTAGGAAAATCTAGCAACCCTAATTTGAATCCTCCTGAAGAGTGTGATAGGAGCGAATATATGTCCTGCTTCGAAAGTGGAATGCAAATGCAGTTAACGGACTGTTGTCAGTGCGTTTGTGATTTGTTCAATAGTAGTTACTTATTTAATACCTCGCACGGTGACCGGGAATTTGCTTATATGACAATGGAAGGAAGCACTTCATCCAAACCAACTAATACAAAACATGAAGTACCCGTTGAAAAGGACAGCATACACTCCAACGAAGTAATAAGCATTAAAATGAGCACCAAATTGCATTAAATATAAAATATAAGATTAAACTTTAGAAGTCAAGATTTACTTAATAACATGTTTTAATAATAAATATTAGTGTACGAAATTTTTGATGATGATGATCTTTCGAATTGAGCTACTGCATTTCTTCTAAATATTTGGCTTGGATGGAGAGTTTATCACGTTTGCTTCTGCGATCGAAAACCAATGAGGAAAGGTTTGAACCTTATTTTGTGACTTGCCTGTCGCAAAACCAAAAACTTTTCCGATGCATGGAAAAAAAAGTGATACTTACCTTAAAATCTGGCAAAGAAAGGGAGCCTCCAAATAGCTACAGGCCTATATTTCTCCTGAGTTGCCTCAGTAGAGTTTTCGACAGTGCTTTAAAAGATAGACTCCTAGAATACATTGACTGATCAGTTCTAAGGCAAATTTAATTTAATTTGCTCACGTTTAACTTTTCGAATCTTCCAAACTATATCCGCTGATGAAATAGCAATATTTTCATGGCATCGATTTTAACATGCGGACAATAAAAATGAATCCTGCGATAATAGAAGCTATTCTTTTTAGAAGACAAAGAAAATTTTGGTTATTCCAAACAGCGCCTTAAAGTCGACAAAAACTGGAATGTCTAAACGAGAAACTAGCTTTTAAATACTATGAAATTAAAGTAATTTAAAAAAGTAATAATGCGAACAAAATTCTTTACCCCGCCACAGATAAGAAGTACTTAATAAAGAGAAGGATTATCGACTCATAACTCAGTGATTAACAACACCACACTTGTCTATATCTTATTGTTAGAGTTGTTCTGGACAAGCGACTTAATTGGAACTCACATATCAAAATTGCGATATAGCATGCTACTAGCGAACTGTGGGTCAGCAGACTTGGAGGACATTGATTGTAATCCGATATGCGGCCATCGTTTGGTGGCCAAAAACTCTCCAACAGTCAACAGTAAATAAGTTGTAAAGGGTTGCATGCCTTGGAAGAACAGGTGCCATTCGCTCCTGTCCCAAAACAGCTGAAGAAGCTAAAGTCGGGAAGAAACCTTTCAGACACGCCATCAAACTCCAGATAGATTATAAATACAATAGAGGCCATTGGGCCATATACTCAATTCAATCGCTGAGAGAGACATGGTCTACACGGTGCCAGATATCATGGCCAGGCATCATTCTTTCGGCATGTACTTTGAGGTTAAAATATTGAATCGTAAAAATTGGTGCAATGGTGCCCCCATACTAGATCCCAAAAGTCTGGTATGGTTCACAGACGAATCAAAAATGGATTCTGAAAATGAAGCTGGAACCTTTGGACTCTGTACCAATGGCTTTAGGTCTAATGGAATCCAAAACTGTCAATCCCTTGCCAGACACAACAAAGTTAAGCTGGGCTGTTTCCCTGGACACAAGTGGGATTGCAGGAAACGAAAATGCATATGAGCTCGCTAGGGCTGGATCGGAAACTGTGTTCATTGGACCTGGACATGCACTGCTGGTTAACGAATTAGAAAAAAATCTTCAACCACACCATAAGACTAATGGGGAAAGTCTAAGACAACCCAGCGATTAATCAGACCGTATACCTATAAGGCAATCCTCAGTCTGGACAAGGAAATTTCGGCTACACCTAGAAGAGGATGAAACATCCATTCACATTTTATGTTACACTGGTTAAGGAAACGTATTTTCCAAATGGAGATACTCACTTCAGTGGAATTAATGAGATCCACTGCAAAAGACAAACTATCTTTCATAAGGGAAACGTCTTCTGGTTTTACTACAAACCTTCGATACAATTGACTTCTTCAGGTCGCGGTGTCGTTGCTAAGGCGGCGGGTTGCACAAGAGAAAAAAAAGGAGAGCAAAAATATTATGCCAATAGTTATCTACCAATTAATTTATTTAGGTTAGGTTAGTATGCGTGTCCTATGACTCCATATAGACTTAGACCATATTGCGTCCATTGTACCCATAGTCGAGATGTTTCTATGGAACAAAGGCCAACCGTTGAACCATCTAGATAAAAGAATGACTCTCAGGAGTCTAGCGTCAGCAATACCCAGGTCGTCCAGCAAATCAAAAGAGTAACTGCCAAGAGTTCTCAGTCTTTTTGTGGCTAGTGCGGGACATTAGCAGAGCAGATGACGTACAAATTGTATTTCTTCGACGTCTCTGCAGCATCTGCAAAAGTCGTTATGTAGTACATCGCTCCATATGAGTGCCATTGGTACAATTCATTTATTTATTTATATAATTTTACGTTTGTCTATATCCATACTTACTTATAAATTTCATTCTGTACTATGCACATTTATTTGTTTATAAATTTTTATACACTGCTTGCATGTAAAACTATTAAATTGATATCGCTTAACACATTAAAATAATTCTTATTGATTAGTGAAAGATTTACATGACAATTTTTCTCTAAAAAAGGTTGAAGCATAACAATCAAAATTACAGAACTAAAAATAAGAACTGAAAAAGAAACAAATAAAAAATTAAAAGCGAACTACATTATATGTAGTAATGGTATAAACTATGCGAGCTAGCCATGTGCCAGGCTAACTAGAGGGTTAAGGTAATTCATGTTGCTTGCTCGCCCTAGTTCAGTAGGGACGGAGTTCCACAGACAGAGAGTATGAATGGAGAACTAGCGCCCCGAGCTTGAACAAGAATATTTTGTTTGAATTCTAGTACTACTATGTACATAGGTACTCAGATTGGTGTGTTTGTATAAAAACATGTAGACAATATAGTTTCCTGACATGCGGCAGCCATCCACTCTTTTTGAGCCCGGGTACGCTGGTTCCATTTATCTAGACCAAGTTTCTGACATACGCGATCGCTTGGTCCTTATAATTGAGGCTCGGTCTTCCTTGTCACTTCGAACCTGCGGCTATGATTCCAAGATCATCTTTGCTTGACCATTATTGTCTATTCACTCGTTAGTATAGTCGTCGTATTTGGCTTTTTGAACTACATCCACATCTTGAAATAGCTCATAGAGTTCTCTGGTATATCTTCTCTTCCATTCGCCCCCTCGCATACCTAAACAAATATTTGACGAAGAATTTTTCTCTCGAAAGTGTTCAAAATCTGCTTTGCCTTGCTGCTTATCGTCCAGCACTCGGCTCCATCTATTGATTGATAGTAAAAGTTTAAGGATCAAAGTTTTGAAGATCAAACATTTCGTCTTTCGAGCTATGAGTTTTGAACCCAGGGTGAGTCTTCGACGAATTTCCTCTACTCCGAGGTAAGTTAGCTCCTTAGCCACCTCGAAATTACTGTTGGCAACAGTGAGATTTTATTCTAAGCGGTTGACAGATGATTCTATGTACTTGGTTTTGTCCTCGTTTACTTCAAGCCCAGATCATTTCACTTGCTTTGCTATTGCCGTAAAAGCCTCTATGACGGCGCGGTAGGAGCGACCGATCATGTTGAAATCGCCGACATGTTCCAGCATTTGGACAGATTTGTTGAAGATAGTGCCTTCCGTGCATACACCTGCTCTACGCACTATCTGTTCCAGTACGAGATTGAAGAATTCACATGATAGCGCATGTCCTTTTCGAAATCCGGCGCATGTTTGGAATTGTTCGGAGGAACTGTTTCCAAATTGCACATTGCACCGTTTTTTAAGTCGCTAAGGAGATGTTGAGCCTCCACTTGAAATTCGTTGATCAATTCCAAAATTTGCCTAAGTGTGAATATTCGGTCTATCGTCGATATGCCGAGCCGGAAGCCACCCTGGTACATCCCAATCAGCGTGTTGCAGAAAGGCTTCAGACTTAGTTCGTTTGATGCGATAGCAGGGATAGGATCACATTTCCTGAAGAAAGGGAATTTATCGAACGGAAGCCTAAGAGGTCTACAAACGAGCAGTAGACAAGTCGTTTTGAAAAAGCTGATACATAATCGAGTTTACGAAGCCCATAAGTATAGCGAACAACATAATTTCTAACCACTTTTAGCCTTCTTTTCGTACAATCATCCTCGCCATAAACCTCGCAACCATTTAATACAATTGGCAGAAAGAGCGTTTTTGCCAGCATTTTCCTTATAGTTGTGGTGACAATCGAAGATAGGCGTGTTCAGCACTTTCCTTTTTATGGCGAGCTGTTTTGGATTTGAGGGATCTTAGGCTGAAGAATTTACGTCGAGTCCAGAGAAGAATCTGTGCATTGACTTCGAGCAGAATTTTTACAGGTCCACTACATATTAAAGCTGCGTCGGCGAATCAATGACAGTTTTTTTAGATACATGGAAATTAAAAAAGCCCAAATATTGATACTTGTTCGAATCTTGAAGGAAGCTTGAAGACTTGACAATTTCTCTCGTTGATTTGAACATGATTTGAAGCTTTCACCATAGCAGAACCTCTACAATTTTTTGTTTATCCAACGACTTTCTAACATCGCGTCGAAAATTGTGTATTTTTGGAGCTATATTTGCAACGAAGTCCAGACTGGCTACTTCTAAGCGCCGCCAAATACGTTTGATTTTTTTTCTAAATTCGAATACCTTATTCAAAACGGGTTTATAGTCACTTACTCCTCTATAATGGATTGGTCGAATTTTGGCTTTTTCTATTCATGTGGACATTCGAAGTTGGACTTAGGAATTAAAGAATTAATGGTTATTCGATGTTTGTAAGGACAAAGTTAAAAATATATTTTAATTTATTCACTTATTTATTTCTTTGTCTCATTTATTTTTACTACATAATTATTTATTTCTTCCAGCCGAAAGTCATAGCTGCTAGTGCTGTAGAATTAAGTTATTACACTGTACAAGTTTGTTAAGTTTTATAAATAATAATAATAATATTTATTTTCTTATCACATTAATTTTATGTTTACTTATATACCTACTTATAAATATATACATACCTTGTTTTATTAATTTCGAACAAAACTTTATTTTATAATTATCTTATAATAAAGGTTTTTACTCGTAGCTTTTTATCAGTATTTTTGTATTGCTGTAAAAATATATTTCAGTTGATAGAAATATCGAATTATTTAAAACAAGGAAATAAAATACGAAAATAAAAAGGTCCATCTTCTTTGTGACCTTTCTCCACATCAAAATGATTCTGTACATAGAAATCGGTGTCCAAAATTTTCCTCACAGTAACCTGATTAAAGAATTTATCACATCAGTCGTCACACCTCCTAAGGTTCGACGAATATAAAAATAAAAAAAAAATCTATTTCATTAATTAATGGCCTATGGTTATGATCATCAGATTCGTATCTTGGTTCTTCATACCCCCGCTGTGATGGTAGCTGACTGCGTTTGAATTGTTTTTTATTAAAAGTCCCTAATTGGTCGGGAGCTTCCTTTTTTTTTTTTTTGAAACTGGTAAATTTAGAAATAAATTTTAGCATGCTACGTATGACAAAAACCGGTGTTCTCTTTCTCTCATACCCAACTCATTCGAAATGTCACTGTTCATGGCAAAGTGTAAGTACCTATCAATCTTCTTCGATTTGAAGGATAATGATTAATCCAACACTCCGTGTACTCAGAATGAGTTGTCTAATCACATTTTTATGTTACGCATCACGTTGTCAATAATTTTAATGTACAGAATATTGAAAGTATGGGTTACTGGGTAGTTTCGTATGCCTTTGTCTTCGTCGTCGACAGATGGGATTAAATTTTTGGGGGCCCATAACACGCCCTAGAATCATTGACAATAGATTGATTTGAATGGATTCAGTTTTGGATATTGTTTTATTAACATACACCGCTCGAAGGGAAGCATTGGAGTATAAATAATAATTGTTACTGCTCTCTCCAAATAAAGCGCAGTTTATATGTTCCAAAGGATTAGCGTGTCAGCTTAGAGTCATTCGATAATGTGCTGTGGCGGTAGTTCAAATGAATCACGAACCAATTCGTTGGTTATTATTTTGATATGATTGCCGGCGGCGGGAGTTTTCAAAGGTCAGCTAGCGTTTCATTGCTATGGAAATCATCACACGGTTATTTAACCTCCTGTATAGTATTCTCTATCTGGTTGACAAGGTCAACTAGATAATATTTTTTCAGAACTAAATGTCATCATGAACAGATGTTGGCAGATTGTTCAGGATTTTGTTAAAAGTGGATGACAACTGTTGAACTAAAAATAGAATATGGTTAAAGCATTCCTTGTGACGTAAGAATTGTGGTAACAAATAAATATAAATGGAAGGGGATAATGTAAATTTCAATTCTGTAGAAATGCGCCGAGATTTTTTTTTAGATCTGTTACATCGATAATCATTTATACATGGAGTAACATTATCCTTAATGAATACCGAAACTTTTACTTCTTCGTGACGCTTTACCACATTGCTCATCGAAAGCTCGGCATCTCCTCCATTATAATACAACTTAATACAATACAAAATTACTTGTCTTTTTTTTTTATCCTTGACCCTTTGCACCTGAGTTATGTGTCAGTATAATTAAGGTATTCATAATTCTCCGGGATGGTTGCTATGCTCTCTCGATTCATGATGAGATTCATCTTTCATCTCACTTTCAATCTCCATATCTTTGGAAAGTTCATCAGGCTCTTTTTTCGCAAAAAAAAACACTAGGAATCAAAGAATCTAGTCTTTCGTGGATTCGATTTTATTTGATTTGGTATCTTATGGTTTAAAATCCGCTGGTGTTTTGTCCCCGATTCTTTTTAGTTAAATCCGTGGGACACTATACGATTGAAGACGCTGAATGCTCATGACTATATTTCTATAGAACTGGTCAAACAAGAGAGAATTTAACAGTTCGGTTTAAAAACAACACGTGTCAGACAAGGCAGCAGAAGGCGTCAAATAATTTCAACATTGTGGCTGACGATGTCATGGATGATCCGTTAAAGTCTAACAGAAGATGTGACGTGCCATTGGCCATTGGACGGTCGTCTCTGCAGTTCAATCAAGCTGTTATCAAGCTTCCTTAGATGTGACGATGACCTTTGAGATCATTTAACTCCTGGACATTAAGAGCACGAGACTTTATTGAATGACTGAGCTACTTATTGATCATAAGATCATTAGAGGCTTGAACATCAGTCATGTTGACATCCAAAGAAGCTTTTTGATGGACCCAAACCAGGAAGGAATATTTTTCTGTTGAGACTTATCACACTCAAATTTGAATTTGCCAATTTGGTTTTCCATCCTGAACTGGTTGAAAGTGGCCCAGTCTCCTGGTTTTCAGCTGACTTTAGATCCGCTGAAATCATTTTTATCTTTTTTAAAAATTGTCGTAGCACTGAGCTTTTCAGATCGCGCTGACTTAAAAACACTGGGTACGAAAATGAAAGCTTTTTGAAGAACAAGTTTACTTTTGTATTTTATTTTAGCGGAAAAAAATTAAAAAAAAAAAACCTTTTCGAAAATATTATTTTTTGATATTTTCAAGACATTTGAATCCATTTCAAATGACCTCAAACGTGGAGATATCAGGTTGGCAACAAAGTCATATTTTTCAATGGCTTCTATCAATGACATATTTTTTTCCTCCGTCAGTTTAACTTTGCCTCAGAAGTAAATTGGACGTATTTTTGTGAAAAAGTATTAGTTTGGCGTCAGTATCAAAACGGAGTTAAAAAAGAGCATTTTCGTGATATTTTAATTTTTTATTTCCGAAAAGAATAAGTAAGCAGTTTCAAAGTTACCTTATGTGTATGACGAGGAAGCCGTAAAAGGAAAACATTTCCGGAAATAATGTGACAAATTTCGTTCTGGAGGTTTTTCACTAAAACGTCGACAACGTTCATGTCGATAAGCTTGATAAGGATATGATATTTGGGCTCCAAATGATTTGAAACAAATTCCTTTATGCGAAGCGGATCAACGCTTGAGATTTTCGTCTTAGGCGCAATGACATTTTTTTGAAACGAATCATCACTAGCAATGAAAATTGGTTGTCAAAATCCACTCAAAGAAGATTTTACTCTCAATTTGATGGAATTGGAAAGGTGTGGTGCATTTTGAGCTGCTTACAAAAAAATTAAACGATTAATTTGGATGTGGACAGACTAAATACAGCGATCAAAGAAAAACGGCCAGATTTGGTCCATCGACAAGGTGTCAGTTTTTACGAGCCCAGGCCATATCTCTTGGTATGGAGTTGATGTTACTTCCACCAGGACAGGGCTATATCCTCGCTTCGTCAGATTACCATTTATTTCGATCTTTGCAAAACTCTTTGGGTGGTAAAACTTTCAATGATAATGGAGCTGTAAAATCACACTTGATTCATACGAACTTGTATTAATGAAGTTAGCAGAAAGCTGGCAAAAGGTCATTGAACAAACTGGAAAAAAAACTTTTGATTTAAGTTTTTTCGTTGTATTTTAAAAAATACTCTGATATTTTAAAATATATATATTTTTTTTTAATTTATCAATAAGTCATAAGCTCGATGTATTCTGTCTCGACAAAATGACCAACTTTTGATTACTAATACAATGTATACAGTGTTCTGGAAGTTACGAAAAAAAAAGTTATTTTCCAAAACTTGCATTATTTGAACTAGTCGTAGGATCATAAGGATTTCAAAAATCAAATCCAACCGAGAATCTCATTATCTGTACCTTCTACAGGTATTTCGCGATATGCATGGCAAGTGTTCCTTTTGGTCGCAGACACCCCTAATTACCGAACACATGCACTTCTCCCTTGTCTGATCCATGTCTAATGTCTACCTGTCGCAATTAAAATGAAATATCATTGAGGATAGATGAAATCCGATTCAGCATGGTAAAAGGAATAATTCATTGGTATCTACGTTACGTACCGACCGACGACGGCGCCGGCTTAGGCCGCTCATAGCCACAGGTGGTCTATTCGGTGGTAACGGTACAAAAGGATCGTTCAAGGAGGAACCTTTTCACAAACAAAATACGATAGAAATTTCTTTCCGTCGACTGTACATGAATGTATTTTATTTCACCCGAGCAATCAGAAATACGATTTTCGATTTTCAATGTACTTTTTTTTTCCACACAAAATTTCTACCTGAATTATTCTGTGTGAGGTTCTCTTGATTTTTTCCAACGATTAGAACCATCATGCGGCGCAAATACATATATTTTAGTAATGGTGACAGTAAATATGGGAAATACAATAAATACATGGAGGAGCGTAAGACTGGGATCGATTTAATGTTTTAATTGATGCGCTGCGTGCGTATCTATGAGCACCTCATATCCTGCCTTAGTCTGAATTAAAGAGATATCAGAGTTTTCGAACTTTGTTTTATAGCAGCACGGTTTAAGAAAATGAAAGTAAACACTATCAAATATTTTTAGATACATTCGCTTTCAAGATCGTGGCAAGGATCACAATGTTAAAGATGCCCAATACTGTGTTTTTTATATTGATTATAAAACAATAAATTATGAGTTGACGTAAGTTACATTCATGGTTTTTGAAAGAATCGTTTCACCACCGACGCACAATGAAGTATTAGACCATTAAACATGGAATTTTTACTTGACAGCAAATAAAAAGAAATATAAAGACCACTCCAATACATTAGTTATTAAAAAATTTGGGAGCGAGTAGGTCTGCCCATATTGACAAACCTGGGTTATGAAAACATCATTCATTCCCTAGACAAGTGCATTGCATTGAATAATTTAAAAAGAGATTTATTTGCGAATTAAATATTAATTTTTCATACTTTTCTCTCGAAGTTACCTAAGTCGCCTTCATCCGCTTTTGAAAGTGATCATGCTTGTGCTCCATAAAGTAGGACGGGGATTGTAGAGGTCTTATGGAGCGACACTTAAGTTCTTCGATAACTTTAAATCATTGCTTTCTTAGCCACAGGTATTCTTCCTTTGATGTCAGCGTTAGTTTTATTATCTGTGTTTGCAGCGGCAGAAAAAGTCCCTAGCTACCTCAAACTTAAAGCTGTCTATGTTTTGACCCAGACGTCGGATTTGGGTGTCCTTCCTTGACGACAGCATAAGTTTCTTTTTGCCCGCGTACACCGCCAAACCCATTTTTGAATTTTGTCATTTTTAACATTCAAAAACGGACTGTTGACATCAAGCTACGTTTCCTAATCCTAATCAAAACCTTCGGCGTATGCGAGTTATTGAACAGACCTTAAAAAGATAGTGCCTTTGGTATTCATTCATTCTGGTTAAATGTTGAAGAAACCGTATGACAGTGCATCACCTTGCCTAAAACGTTGTTTGACATCAAATGGGTCGGTGACGTCTTTGCCGACCTTAATGGAGTAGCTTGAGTTCTCCATCGTCATCCTGCACACGAGCTTGGTTGGGATGCCAAACCCTGACATGGCTTCAAACATCTCGTCTCTCTGGACGAAGCAGAAACCAAAACCAACCTTCAAATTGATGAAAAGGTGGTGCATGCATCTTTTTCCAAGATCTGCCGATATGTTTATATTTAGTCCATGGTGGACCTTTCTGGTCGAAAGCCAAATCGAACTGGACCTATCAGGTAGTTGACGAATGATTTCAAACGTTCACATAATAGGCAATGTTGATAAGATTGATACCTCAATAATTGGCACAGCTTAGATTGCCTCCTTTTTTCAAGATTGAGCAAACAATACTGAGATTCCATTCATATTTGATACTTTATTTTGTCATTACCGTCGCATTGAAAAGATCGACATGTGCCTTTATAAGATTCAAGCTTATATATGTGATTGCTAGTGCTTTAACTTTGAGCGGGAGTTTTGTTTGCCAAATGAATGGACATTGTGCAATCAGATTGTTACTGAAATTGTTTTGTCTCTTTTTCTGACCAAAATGTCAAACTTGTTATCAATCGAGTTAGAAAAAATATAGGATCAACTGCCTAAATTCTAAGCCAGTAGGCATATAGTGGTACACTGGCATCGCTCTAAGAGCATACTACGGTAAGATTAGATGTGTCAAACTTGGAGTTATTTTACGACAAGTTTTACATTGGAAGTTGAGTTTATTTTTTGTGGTTGACGTTGTTTTTCAACTTCACCAATCAAGTGTTTTAACTCGTTAGGGAAAGACAGTCAGAATTAAGAAATAATATGAAGGTAAGTTAAACTTGTGCTGAGCAAACACTGAAACGTCACTTACAAATTAGGAAAAAAAAAATTAGAAAGTTGTTTTGAAATGAGAAAAAGTTAAATTTTTGACCATTTTGATTGCAGAATCTAAATTGTTGTTTCGATATAAACATTGGGAAGACCATTTATGTCAACTCCTTGTTCCAATATATTTTTGAAATCATTTCTACGACTTGTACAATGCACTCGTTGTGCTCGGAATTTTGTATTGTATAAATTTTTATAAATCATTCAACACTAACTTTCAAAGTTATAGAATGATTGTCTTCCTTCTGAACTTAATTCTTGTAATGAACTTTGTTAAAATTATATATTAAGTTGGAATGAATAAAAATGAAAACGAAAAAAAAAATAAAAAAAAAAATATTAAAGCGTGATTATCATTTTGTCGTTTAAATTCAAAAATACATAGTTTCCTTCGAGAGAGAAAGAGACCGTCTCTACCGAGACTGGGGAAATGTTCAGCAACGGATCTTTTTCTTTCTGGTAACAAGATGGCTCCAAAAGGATTACATTCAGTCCAGTTTTCTTCTAGTTGTTTCCAGGCCGACTTCGAGAAATTGTTTATCTCTATGTTATTTTCTTGAAAGACCTCTAGATTTTCGTTCATGATAAGAAACCACAACAGTGGTAAACAAACTAAATCTTCCAAATTATAATCTTCCTTGCAACGCTTTTAAAAATGGTATAAGAAAATTGCAATTTGAACCATGTTTTCATGTGTCAGTGTAGACGTCATTCGGAATCATGAAAAATGAAAAAGATTTATAAGGCTCACGTTTTTTAATTAATTTTCAAAGCACTGCCGTGGAAACATGAATCAAGAAATATAGAAAGCGGAACATCAATATTTGAAATGGGCTCAACTCAATACTGTTTTAATTAGTCCTAATAGTTCAGAAGTAACTTTATTTAGTCAATTTTTGAAACATAATTGAATAAAATAAATAAATGAATTTGTCCGGAAACTTATGAACGGCAGTGTATATATTTATACATAATTTATTAACTGATTAGGAAGTTGAGAACTATAAATCTTATTTATTTTGAACTTTTTTTTATTGGAAAACTAAATTGATTTTAATTGAAGAAGTGAAATTGTCCTTTTTTGACAGTTTTTTCGTCATAAAATATAAATCACCCTGCCAACTTTATCTAAAAGCTGTTCAGCTCTCCATAATGCACATACGCATCGAACGAAAATAAACTGGATTCGATAGCTTGATTTGTTATCGAGCTATGCTGGACGAAAAATCTGCACAACATACACACGGACAGTTCTAAAAACAATGGAGTCCAACTACTGGGACCTCGAAACGTGGAGATTTGTTAAAATTTCGAATTCCGAAAATCGGACCGATTACATGGACTTACTGATCGGAATTTAAAAATTTGAGAACAATTGTTATGACAACTCATCAGTAATTGTTTTTCCAAAGACACTCAATGTAAGCAAAAAATCCCAAACTTATTGTTAAAGAAACTTGTATGATTTATATATTTCGAAAAAAAATATAGCTGCATCTTTTTGCCTTCTCGGACTTATTAGGAATTGTGTGTGTCTAGCTTATTTTTTCGATTTGTTATAAGCACTTATAATGTTTAATTGAAAAAATGTAATCGTCATCGTCCAAATGTGAGTGTTCCAACTTCATGATTATGTCCATTTGAAATTAATCAATATTGTTTAAAAGAGGCTGCAGTTAGTTAACTTAAAGGTATATCTTTGTTTGAAATTGTGAAGATTGAATTGAGTTGGAATTCGGTCAATGTTTTAAGCACCTTTTGCAGTTAAATATGCCACTTCGGGACGTGTGTCGACGCCTGTAAATACAGGCCAGATATTTGACATTTATTCTGTTCAATAAGGCTACTCTAAGCACAACAAATCAGTAAAGAACAACGACTTACGTTATGTGAGAAAAATGTTTGCTATGAAACTGATCTGCTTTTTGTTCAGATCAGAAAGATACAAGAAGTGTTGCACGTATGTACTTTTTGAGTTGAGATGACTGGTGTACAGATGTCAAAGTCAGGGGTGGGCGGTGGCTATCATTTCTTGACTATAAGATTCGAATAAAGAATCTTATCGGGATCAGAAAAACGATGGCCAATTTGAATTGTTATACACTATAAAATTTGGAAATAGAAAGTTAACAAATTAATGGAAGCAAACGTCTTCAGCAAGATTGAAACAAATCACTCAGAGGGAGAGTTTAGCAGAAAAGGAGATCCAAAGATATGGATATGGATTTCCAACATCCCATTCCATGTTTAAAATAAATTCGTTTGAAGCTTGGCAATCAATTTGAATTAAGTACAAAAGAAAATTGTGAGAAAGTATTGCCATCCGCACTAGAGAATATAGCTGCAATTTTAATCCGGTTCACATTGAGTCGAAATGCAGAGTTAAAAGAATTCAAATCCGTTTCCGAACCATTTCCAATCGAACTGTAATCGTCACAGCCTCTCAAGTAAGCAGTATGACATTTTACTCGAAAGCAATTGAAACAAAGGAAAAAAGGTAGTCTTAGAAGTAAACTATTCAGTTGTCCCTTCTAAATGTTTAAAATACTCCATAGACTGTACTATATTTAAAAATAACAGACATATTTTGACTCTCAATATATGAAAACCACGGTGCAACATGCCATGTGAATTGCGTCCCGTAAATTATACACCTTATGCAAGCATATCTGAATTTGAAGATAGGGCTTTTCAAAAATTTATAACTACATGAAAAAATTGTGGAACCACCAGTCTGCACTTGAAGCTGGTGACACGAGGCACCTCCAGGACCGCGACCACCAGCATCACCCGAAAATGAACAACCCGAAGATCACTTAAGATTTTTACTGAAATACGTCTTCTTAATTTATATAGCAATCGTGTAAGCTTATTTTAATATATCAATTGTACATATTAATTGTTCAATGAAAATCATCGGATCGTTAATCCTTTGGCATATTCAACATCAGCAGCGAGACTATTTTCATTTGCAGGAAATGCATATTTTTCTGAAATACAAGACCTCAGTGATGCTTACTTTGAATTGCTAGTTCTATACGACTTGTTTATCGAACAGAATTTAAGGAGTGTCCTTGGTGACTGAAACTCTTAAAATCTGGACTTTTTATCTGGAGTCCCACAAGGGTCAACTCTGGGGTCTATTTTATTTTCGTTATATTAATATAAAAGACTTAATAAGCGAGTTTTAAAACGTTCCTCTACATCTTTATGTTGTATCTATGACAAATGGTCTGGTTGAGGATCTCATTTGCAGTATAAATAAGTAATGGTGCGTAATGGTTTAGAAATCCTAGCAAATCACACGCTTGTTATATAGAATGAATACAAGGACATTCTTTTAAGTAAGCAAGAAAATTGAGGTTGAGTTGCAAGCTCGATTACCATAAGTTACGTCTCTTTCAATAATATACGTATTTGGACTGCGCAGATATGACTATACTTGCAATTATCATAAGCGTATTTTTGTGGTAAAATTAAGCCAAATTTATTGATACTAGATGCTGGGTCTTCATTATCAAAAATTCCTTTTAGTATTAGTTGCTCACATTTGTTGTAATACCTATAAGAATTAAATTCAGTTGAAAGCGGTCAATAATTTATTTTTATAAATTTGATTGTTATGTTTTTATATATTTAAATTTTAAACATTGTCGTGCAATGAATAACAATTTAAGTAATCAATTCTTCAACAATTATTTAACTGTGTTTTTTTCTCAATTACTTTCCTGCAATGTAAAGTTTGATTGCAATTTTTCGATTAAAAATTTGCATTAATTGTAATTGCATATTTACAATTTCGTGTAGTTGTTATTTGGCTGAAAATCAATTACCATGTTTCGATATACGGCTAGTAATCAAAGTTAGTAAGCACTTGGAGGAAACATAAATATTATTGAACGTCTGTTTTTATAAGGTAGGACTTTAGTACCTCGTTGGTCAGCGCTCGGCTTAAATAACAGCTTTTATTCGTGAAAGCATTGAATCTACCAATTTCTTCTTTATGTTTTGCCCAATTTTGAAACATTCCTCCTGAGGAACACATTTAAGTCATCCTTGATCTCAATCTCGTGTTTTCTGATCTTTCGGTCGCGGTGCATCCATAAATATTCAATTTAACGTTATACAACAACCATTCTTGGAAAATGCGAGAAGTATTTTTGGGGTCATTGTCTTGCTGAAAGACAAATAGCTTTTTGGCGCTTTTCTGCAGGGTCTTCTTTGAAATATTTAGATAATCGTATCTATCCATCATTTTGGGATTCTGCTTAACTTAACTCTAAATAAGCCAACTTTCCTCTGGTTTGATGGGCTTTTAAAAACAATTTTGCTAATTTCGTGCTCCAACATATTTTCAAAAAGTGTTAAATGATCAAGTATTCTAAGTCTTTGCTCACCTTCTCACCAATTTATCGCAGGCGGCTTATCGCAGACTTAAAAATAAATATGAATGTGGAATGATTCAAAATAAGTTAATACAATAAAATATCGAGCTCAGAAACACTGTGCATTCTGGATGCACAGTAAATATTTTAAGCCGGTATTTATTTCTTTCAAAAATTGTTACTTTCAAGTAATTATTTATATTTCAAAAATTATTGTCACATATTTGTATGAAAATTGTTCCTCTTGTTAAGGCTAAGAGTGATAAAGCCTGTTTTATTTAAAAGGAAGAAATTGCATAGATTGCCTGATTGTTTATAGATGTAGATGTTATGGAAGGTAATTATACTCTGCTCAAGTTGCTGTGTTCAAAATGAGGGAATCACTCACAGAACAATGAATTTCCACTCGATATTTCCTAAAAATATATTTCTCATGCACGTCTGAATAGAAAATATTAATTGCTTAAATCTGTGACTCACAACCTATTCCACATATCTCCTAAAACGGCCTTGAAGATTCGCCGCATAATCAAATTTATACGTAAATTATAAGTTGCTATGCTAATTAATGGGTGCATGCTGATGAAGTGCTCGCAAAATTCTGGACTCTTAATTTAAATAAATCCCCCACAAATTTCAAATAGCTTGACCCTAGTGTGGTGATACACGAAAATTAGCTCATGAATTCATAATAACACAGCATTAAATCCTTGAAAAAGAGGCGTAACTTTTTTATGGCTGTTAATTACAAAGGCAATCCCAACAAAACAAAGAAAGTTACATATTGAAGCCATTAAAACATCTTGTGAATGCAGATTGGCTGTTAGAATGAAATAAACGTGTTTAACTCTAGATGCGGCAACAAATACTCGAAAATGTTAAATAGTTGAATTATTGTTGGGCAAAAAAAAAATAATAATAAATGACATTATATTTAATTTATTGTTGCAGTAAATAAATTTTAAAAATAATGAGTTATTTATTAAAGGAATCAAATTATTTCTATTGCAGGAGTCTTCTGCTATAAAGTATCTGTTAGCAAAGATCATTGGTATAAGTATAATGCTGGAAAATGTTGTCTTAACGAGTGCTTCTTTTCTTGTGAACTATCGAAAAATGTTGGTGCAACTTCAGCATCGCATGCTTATAGTTTTATCCTGCATTGGGTGCATTTTGGCCGAACACTTCCCATTTGATTGTAAAAAAAACTGTTACCCTGAATTAATATTTTATGTTCGTTCAGATGAAGTTAAAGCAAGGTAGATTTTTTTTTTTGATTGATTGATTGATTGATTTTATTTTATTTTTTAGCACATTTGTTTTGAATACAATTTACAATTTTACCCGCAAAGTAAAGTGCTTATCTGCAGGTGGTTGTTCAAAAATTTAGTTTTGAAGTGATTTTTAATATAGAATTATTTCATTACACATTGCATATCAATTTCAATTTCAATACTATCAATATTTATAAAATAAAGATATAATAATAATAATGCCAATTTTAGTTTACAAAATGTATTTCAAGCAAATATTTTTTTAACTCTTTTTTTCGTTTCTTAAAATTCGGGATATCTTTCAAGAATTGAGGAAGCGTATTTTCAAGTTTTGGGATAGCATATCGTAGCTCTCGATTTCCGTATATGTAGTTAGTTGCAGGTAGTTCTAACATCTCTTGGGCTCGTCTTCTTGTGTTCAGCGTGTGGCGTATAGGTTGTAGAAAACGCTGGTCGTCCATGTAGTGCAGCAGTGTTGTCATCTGGAAAATTGCTTTGACATCTAAAATTTTGAGATTTGAATTATCAGGTCTTATAAGTTTGATGAGACGATGTTGTAGGTTAGATATTTTGTCCAAATGAGATTTCGCTGCGTTTCCCCATGCCAGGATCCCATATCTTATGCGTGACTCAGCTAGTGAGTAGTACACCTGCTTTTGCACTTCGAGATTTGAGTGTCGCTTGAGATACACCATTGCAAAAATAGTGCTCTTAAGTTGAGAACGCAAGGCAGTTATATGCCCACGCCAAAGGAAATGTTCGTCGATGGTTACTTCGAGATATTTGAAACTTTTGACTACCTCAATTGGTTCACTGTTGGTGTTTAGTGTTGGGCAGTCAGTTCAGTGAAAAATCCGGACAGTTTCTGCTCGCTTGGATGGTGCTCGTATGTGCATCACCTTCGTTTTGGATGCATTGATAACTAATCCGTTATCATGACACCAGTTGGGAAGAGCGTTGAATTCGTTTTGCAATATTTCCATGGCGGAGCTTAAGTGTTTGTGTTTAACGACTATTGCAATGTCATCGGCATAGGCATAAGCAGTACATTTTTTGAGAAGTCGCAGAAGTTCGTTGGTTCGTATGAACTGGATGGGGCCCAATTTGGAACCTTGTGGTACATCATATTCGCTTGATTTTTCGTTGCTTAATAGAGCCGACAATTTGACTTTCAATTTTCTATCAGTCAGATAGCTCCGAAGCCATTTTGCTAGTACTCCTCTCAAGCCATTTCTGCTGACACATTCCAGAAGCTTTTCGTGAGTCAGGGTATCAAACGTTTTGCTAAAATCACAAGGACGTAGTGACTTTTGTTCAGCCCAGCATTAACTGTAAATGTGAACTCCCCGTACTCTCACTTTTTTGAAAAGCGTGCTGGTTTGGGTGCAACAATTTGTATTTGGTTATGAAACTATTTAATCGACTAACTATAACTTCCTCCATGCATTTTTCAACTGCTGACAAAATCGCTATTGGTCTGTAATTTTCAATTCTATTTTTTATTCCTCCTTTGTATACTGGACGAATAATCGACGTTTTCATCAGACTTAGAACATGACACTGATGTATGCTTCGGTTTATAATTTTTGTAATTACTGGAGTAAGGTAAGAAGCATTTAATTTCAGATCAACTGGTCTAATACCGTCCGCTCCAGAGCCTTTTTTGTCTCTAATTCGACACAGCATCATGAAAACTTTTTCTTCTGTACCTTCTTCAATATAAATATTTCGTTGAAGTTGCCAACTCTCATGGTTTGACGTGCGTATGTTACATGCATGGTCAATCTTTGAGGCTTGATGATGGGTTCCCATCTCATTTCCACTCGAAGAACACTTGTGTATCTCTGTAATTAGACATAGTTCAATCCGCTCAATTTTACCGACTAGTTTCTGAAAGAGTTGCTCATATATACGAATTTGAGAATATTCGGCACCTTTGCTTGGCCTTATTCTGCTGCGTAGTTCGCAAAAGCGGCATTCCCTTTGACACTGACTTTGATTTTTTTAATATTAAGAATTTTTTATTTATTGTCTAAAATATTTATTTGAAATGTGAAATTTTGTTGGCTCAACAAAAAGGTCCTGAATTATTTCTTTCTTTCTTCCTTTTTTTACAGAAACATACAACACAAAGCCGACTCTACATCAATTTTCCAAATATTTTGAAAATTGTTTTCCAAGATTTTTTTTTACAGGGTCTTAACCTCTGTAACACCGGTTGTCTGCTTTCACATAAAACGATTTCTCGAATCTCTGGTCATCGACCAGCGGGCTCTAAAGTCTTCTGGTTGATGTTCTTTATCTCACGATTTGAATGTTCCTTAAGGATGCTGTAGCATATACTGGCATTTTCATACAGCTTCGTGCTGCTGAAGTATTTCTTCGTGTACGGTTTTCAATAACTCAAATTCTCTTCACGGTCGTTGGTGACACGGTGAACTATACTGGAGACCAAACGTTATAACTGGCCTTACGAGCTGCTTGTAAACCAATAGTTTGGCCTTTTTTCTAAGCCCTGCTCTTCTTCAACAGTGGGTTAACCAGATGAAGGGCAAAGTTGGCCTTTTTCATAACGCTGTTGACATGTGCATTAAATTTGAACCGCTCACTGAAGCTGATACCCAGGTACGAAAACCGATTTTTGGCTCTTTTCATAACAGCTTCTGGCCAGATGTTGACTTCTAGACTCTTCTTAGTCGTTTAGCGGCGAGACCGCGAGGGCTCTTTTCTTTTTTCGCAATAGTCTTTTATCCTTCTCTCCTTTTTAGTCTGTACTTTGGTTGTTGACCTTTGTGGTATTGGTGAGTCATTCATTCAGCTGCTCTCTGTAGTCTCTGGCTATCGATGGTGTGCTTGTGCACCCTCTATTAAATCTCCTTATTGTTGACTGGTGCAGCTTTCGTACATTGAAAATTGTGTTAAGCTTCGTAAAGTTAAGCCATCAAGGCGCTTTCCTGCTAAGCCTAAGCGTTCGACAATGCTTTTGCAAACATATCTTTGACGCTCAGTTTATAGATAATAAATGAGAGCTCAACAACAGCATTTAAATATCAGGGGACGCTGTGAGACATTTTTCAATTCTGATAAAATATTTTCTATTTTGTCAAAACTTGTAGCTCGTTATGCAGATGATGGCTTTCGTTTTCATAACTGTCATATCATTTTCTAAAACCCAAGCCTACAGACATACGCTCTTCCCTGACAATCCAGAACTCTGCAGCAATTTAACGTGTAAGGGAAATGTAGAGCATACAGTTTGCAAAAAGGTGAGTGTGTTTCTTTGTCAGTTCAGTCAAAAATAAATTTTCCATTTCCAGTACAAACCCCATGAACGTTGTGTTAGTTTTTCTTTGCTGCCCATGCAGGGAGTTTCCATCAACACAATGATACTTGGACATAATGGGATAAGGAACAAGATTGCAAGGGATTTTAACATTGCCAATATGCATATGTTGGTAATGATATTCCTTGACACCTTTTACTCCATAATTTGAAATGATTTACTTATAGCACTGGAGCAGAGATCTGCACAAGATGGCATCTTTTTATCTTATGGACTGTTTACCGGAAAAGGATGTCTGCGATTTTTTAGGTATGAAAATGCTATAAACATTTTTTTGATTACGCATTGGATCTACCATGAAACTCGTTTGCTATGTTCGTTCGTTGACAACGCGTCCTTCACTGATCGGATGCACTAAGGGTTACTCAGATTAGAGTGAGACTTCGAATTAATTATTCCGTATTAATAGACAATCTGTAGTAAATATTTTCCAAGGCAGGACAAGTGCATATACCTCATCTATGTATTTTGATGGTGTGGTTCTGCAATTTTAGAGTTGATTACTGAATCAACGAATCAACTTGTTGGTTAGTGTGAGTGTCCTTAGGCTTACTGAGGCCACAATTCCCGTAAACTATAATGCTTACTTATGTGTCCATTTCACCTGAGCGCGACCAGGTTTAAATTTATTGAACTAAACTTTAACGTGGAGATTCGACTCGCGAGTTCGCGGTTGTATGGTTTCCTCCATTCGCCATTCACGCAGATAGGACGTTGGGAGACTGAGTTAACGGCCCCATGAAGATATGAGTTTTAATCTGTGAAAGTGCCTGGAGTTAGATTTGTAGAGGGTTTCCTTTTCATCAAAGTGTTCTGAAGGACTAGCTTAGCAAGATGACGGACAGACTCTTATTCCTTTTCATCAATGCGACTTCCATTAAAGTCGTTGGTTGGTTTTGTTGATGGCATCTATGCGTTGATCCTTCTTACTCCGACGTTGTTTTTTATCAAGGGTTATTCTCTTCCATTTGTGCATTAAATAAAATACCTTCACACAAATGGCGAAGCTTAGCTTGGCTTCCAAAAGAGATATCACAACGAGAAATTTTTTTTATCTCTTGCGTAGTCTCAATTCTATTCTGGTAAAATCCATTACATCGCGGTATTATTCGATCGTCAATAAATCCATTCACATTCACATGAAAATGAACTCATTCTGAGGTTTTGAATGAACCCGAGTACATTAAATTCGTATTTGTGAACCAATTGCATCTTGCGGAGACACGGTTTAAAGCCCGCAAAGACCGTCTTAATATCATCAACTACTGTCAACTTTTTTTTCCCCAATTTTCGAAACGATTAAGCAAACGATAAATTCTTGGAGCACTCAATGTATTTCGATCAACTGGTTTGTCTTTCGATGTTAGTCACTGTTTTCTATCGACTTCGCCCCAAAACAGTTCTATTGAGTTGGGGAAAGGCCTTTTTCTCTATTTCGTGATTAACGTGTTCACGGCAAAGGAATCATTATTTTGAAAAATTTTGTGGCTCAATAAATAAACACTTAACTTATTCATGATTTCGTCGGCAGAGATGATGTCTGCAACACCGATGGAAGAGAAACATGCTTAGACAATCATGAAGCCATGTTATAGACCTATAAGTATTTTAAACATTTGAAAGCAACTGTGACAACCATATTAGAACACAGATCAATAAACCGCAACTGAGTCTTAGACAACACGCGTATCTCAAAAGCAAATCCACAGAAACCGCACCACACAAAGTAGTAAAAACAATTGAGAATGCTTTGAGTGAAAAGAATCAGTTGCAGGAGTGTGGGCCTTCGAATATATCAAAATACTGAATATGGTAAACTTCCTATCGATCTGCAGCAACAACACACAAATCAACAAGTGGTTGGAACAAAGATATGATATGGAATCGCATCATCACAGCCTCCATCGGATATGAAACAATGAGAGGGGAGGTCCTTAGAGGGACAGCACAAGGAGGAATTATATCACCTCTTCTGTGGGCACTGGTGATGGACAAGCTGTTTAAAAACTAGAAGGGACATTCGAACGACCAAGTGATCCTGGTTCAAGGAAATCATCTTGGGAAACAAGGAAACATCTTGGTTCACGAAAAGATCGAAACAAGTAACTTTTCATCCCCCAGATTTGAGGTGCCAAACGAAATGGAATGAAAGACAGCGTGAATCAATTGAGATTGATAATCGACAAGAAACTCAACTGGAAGAATAACATAGTATTAAAGCTAAGAGGGCATACTGGATACGCAGGAGAGCCTTTGAACAAGTCCATTGGACTAACAAAACAACCCTTCTTTATGGCATTATAGGATAGTGGCCAATGAAAATAATAACTATGTAGCCGACAGGCTCACAAAAGTGCAACGATTGGCATGCCTGTGAATAACAGGCGAACGAAACTCTAGGTCGACCGTAGCCATCGAAGAAATTCTAAATATTACACCTGTTCCACTGGAAGTGGAAAGACAGGCAGGACTCTCGGCCATAAGACTAAAGGGACTGGATCACTTTGATGACAGGAAAAAACCAGGCACAGGAGAATTGTTAACATTGTTAGGGCGATGACACCCCGACTTGATCGCCAAAGCGATCTTATAGAGAATACGCCCTAAAAACATAAAAACAAAGGTGTAACGGGTAATGAAAAAGCTGCCGAACTAGCAAGGAACAGAGCAGGAAATAGAGACCACAATCCTGTTAGCTAGCTAGGTCTCTCACTAATAGCTTTTAAAAGAGCTTTATATGAGTGGGCATCCCAGAAATCCAAATTCACTAAGTCAACCTAAAAACCTACATAACGGCAAAATCTATAACAGAAAAACTGAGAAACAATGCTATGTAAACCGGGGTAACATTGCGCCACTTTTTAGTGCTGATTCAGAAAATCTTATGCAAGTGATCGAAAAAATATTCTAATATTTATTTTCATCTTTCCATCTTATAAATCAGACATAAGAGAATATAAATATGACCTTAAAGTTATTTAACTAAAATTCAACAAAGTTGTCTAAGGGACAAGGTTACATTGCTCCATTCGAAACTTTGGCCTATAGTGCATGTATGTGAAGAGCAGGAGTAAAATAATTCAGGCATTTTATTGACATTGGTCCAAGGACAATATTTGTGAAAATGAAAAGATGAAAATAACGCATACTTTACTATATTTAATATACTATTATATTTAAAAAACTTGAACTTATTAATTGCTTAAAAAATTAAAAATACATTAAGCATACCATTGAATATTATTTACTGTACCTATTCTCCTCCTCCTGTCGAATCTCTCCAAAAGTAATGGTATCCTCGGCATAGACTCTTCTTCCAGCTTTATTTTTTTTCTTAGGGCCTTAATAATTTAAGTAACATCCATTTTTCTTTCCTACAGGGTTGTAAGAAATGCCGACTCAACTGATTCAATGTAGTCCTGCCGATTCGGCTTAAAACTTCCTCAGCATTAAGAGCGAATATACCACATTTTCGAAAGCCAAATTTCAATTTTCTTTACCCTTTTCGTCGATTAATTTCATCGTCTTTGTCAACGATGGTGGGAAGTTTTCTTTTTGTTCATATTTGTGTTACAAATACCTACCGAAGGGTCCTTCCAGTCTGCCTTTCCGCCAGGCGATTTTTAAGGCCCGGAAAAATGCAACATCGAGTGGCAAAGTGTTGGGTGGAAAACAAATTAAGTGGTTTTCACGACACATTTGAAGACAATCCACATTAATGTGCGAAAACACAGTAGCATTATTTTCCTTTAAGCTCCTTCAGTCTGGGTATTATTTGATACTGTAGCCAATCTGTAAAAATGTGAACATCAAACCGACCGGACCTTTTTAACAAGCACCAGGATCGTCCGTAAGATTCATTTCATCGGTGTTCCAAATATTTGTGTGCGGAACGTCCTCATTTTCTAAGTTTTCGAAAAACACGTTTTCCGTTACGTTTTGGAATGTCTAGCTATAAAAGCATTTATCCAATCTAGGCCAGGAAAGTTGTTTGGAAAAATGTTGGCTGTTAAGACAATTATTGATAATGTGGCGAAGTTCTCCTGGATTTATGAAGAACCCATACTCTCCCAAAGAAAACAAGCAATCAACAAATTTGACCTCTTCATCAGAATCGAGCATGCTTACCCCTGAGTTTGTTGAAAAATTTCTGCTCTTCTGATTTCCTCCTGACAAGTATTCAGGGCATGATTGACTTGATTTTGATAGTGTGAACTCTCCACCTTTTTTATATTTTCCAGGCTTGACAGGCAAATTTGAAAATGTAAACGCGTGCTTGTCATACCAAATTGGAATTTCCACTTTCGCACGGTTTCTGTACACATTGTAATAATGGCTGTAATGAATAGTTGCGATTTTTGGAAAAAGCCTTTCGAACCAAAAGCGCTTAAAGTAAATACAAACGTACATGTATGCAACATTAAAAACACTAAAACAAAAAATTAATTTAATTTGAATTAGCTCCGGAGAGAATTGAAAATTAAAACAAAATATGTGAAAAATTTGCTTCTTGTACTGGAATTTTATTTGTTCTTTCGTCATAGTTCTACAAAGAACTTGTAATTTCATAATTCATAATTTGGCATAAGTCAATGAAGTTGGAGTAGATTTTTAAAGCGGAATACCTACGTCCCGTTCCAAAAATCATAATGTTGAAAGTTCGACAATTGGCTGTAATATGTTGTCCGTATTATGTTTGTCGATATACGGTCGTACCATAGCTAACTTCTCTATGTTTCTACATTTTTCATGAGATGTGATTATAATCTAAGGGACGTTTTTTAAACCACTTTTTTGTCCAAATTCGTTTATCTTCGTCATCTAAAATGTTATCAATAACCAAAGCCGCAATCAGAATGTCTGTCATGTTTAAATTTCATATGAAAGCTGTTGTTTGACAGCATGTTTGATGACTGTGAACGGGACCCATTAAATATTCATTATTCAAAAATAAGGTTTAATATTTTTCACCTGTCGTTTGTTCATATTAATTTTCAACTTACATATTTAGTATAATTGTAATTAAAAAAAAAATGTGTAGTTACAAAAACACCACTTTGCAACTTAAAGGCACATTGAATCATAAAACTCATTTTTGCTTTGAAGGGCCCAATTTGTTTCCAAGACTTTTTTTTTATTTTCAAAAACCTTGAGCCACTTCAGTTCGTCTGTATTCTTAAATATATATTCTCAAATTCGTAGATCAGCAGCTGTTTCACAAACTAGTTAGCAAAAGTGACTTGTTCATATCTCGGAGTAGAGTGCGTTTGCGTAGCCAATTTTTATAGATGGACGGACGAGACACCCACCGAAATGAATTGAAACACATTCTTTCTCCGAGTTTTTATATACATACCTATTTATTTATGTTCTTTCTAGTATCTAAGGATGTGACGGTTGGGCAAAATTTCTTCTTCTCATCGGTTAGGCCAAGTGAAAGGTGGGCGGGGCGGGCTGTCAGAAAATGGTACTCTCAGTTGGGATACACTATCAAAAATTGGGAACAATATAAAAATGCGAGAGATCGAAATGTCTCCCTTGATTCATTTACTCAGATGATCTGGCCAACATCAGAGTTTCTTGGGTGTGCCGGTGCACGGTTTGTATAATTTTGATTTTTTTTTTAATGTGACGCTATATAATCCAATATTTTAGGATGTTCGATGGTTATTTGGCCACATGTTACTACCATCCAATTATGGAGCCTGGATGGAAACGATTTGGCCTAGGACCCGGTTGTACAAAGTGTCCAGATGATCGGCCAACTTGTTCTCGTTTTTTTCATAAATTATGTGGATTGGGTAAGAAATAGATTGTTGATTGTAAGAACTGAATTTCACATTTCCCCAAAGAAAAAAATTAAGGCTTGTTTTAAGACACATGAAAGTACGGTTGTTTAGGGTCCAAAGGGCAACCCTGTGACTAAGCCTTCGCTGTCCGTCCTTCCGCCTGCCACCGTTATTGGAACCCACATGCAATTATGACAGCAGGTGAACTGCTATTGCCGCTAAAACAAAATATAATAATAAAACTGATATAAAGTTAAAAGTAAATGGGGGTCACCATACAAAGAAAGTGTTTCATATAGTCGCACTTTACACCTAATTGTAGGCAATGAGATTCATGGATCAACTTAACAACTTTTTAAAGTATGCAATCATTTCGTACATTCAGCACAATGTCAAAGCCTGAATTCCTATAAGAAAATGAAAAAAAAAACGTTTGCAAATGATCATTCGTTGCAAGCTTTTTACCCCACCAAGTAAAATGTCACATCTAAGTTGCGCTTTCGTGGCGGCATTTTTCTCAATCCGAAAATATTACAAAAAAGTATTTGATGTGATTTCGATGAGTATTTGAGTTACGATTGTATTAGCATTTCAATAAATCACTTAAAACAGGGGGGTTGAAAAATGAAAACAATGGAAACATTGAATGACGTTGTGTGTGTTGATTATGCATTTAAGGCACACAATATTCAATGTTTAAATACATTTTTTTCCATATTTTCCAATGCTTTCTTCAGGAAAATTTCATGAAAACGTTGACAACTATAACCTAAACTTTCTCCAGAATCACATGATACACTTGTCTTTAATTATTTATTTATGGTGGCGATAGCAAAACCCCTTTTTCAAAAAAAATAATTCAGAATTTTACTTCTTCAGTTAGTTCGCATCAAATAATCTTTTAATCTTGTGATCGTTTTTAGCCCTTTCTTTAAACTTTTTACTTTCCCATCTGAAAGTTCTTATTCTTATTAGTATTACAAGTAAACCGATGTCGAGCTTTAACTTTGTCTGTCTTAATCGTACATATTTATGGACGCTATGAGAAGTCTAAAATTGAAGAAATATAACTTTGTATACACTAAGGAGGCACGGAACCCCTCATGTGAGAGTCAATTATCACTGTGATACTTTTCTTTTCAATGAAGTATTCCATGGGCGGTGCATTCGGTTGGTGTTGTTGTTGTGTGTTCCTAGGCAACTCAAACAAGCAAAATTACCTTAGAAGTTTCCGTCGGCAAAGGGGACATTGTAATGACGCGGAAAGCGGAATCATAGAGAGAATTTCCATGTGTGTACATATTATCCATAAAAATAACGTTATCGAGAAGGGGGCTTTCCAACATCAGCGACTGATTGATCAGTAATTTCGGTCTTCCCTTCTTTTCGGAACCTGTTGGCTGGGATTCAAAAACACTCAAAGCAAGAGTATTATTGACCATTATTACTGACCCATTCCGAGCTAAGTTCCCCTCAATAAGCCATCTTCGCAGATTGGATCGTATGTCCCACGGAAAACTTTTATTTTAAAAGAATCTGTTCTGTTGTCTTCCCTGTAATTCGGTTCTTCGAGTTAGTTTTAATTAGTTGAATGGGTCTACTTTCTGTAGATTAGTTGGTAAAGAAACTTCCCAAGGCTTCATAATCACCTTCCCAGCTCTATGAAACCTTTCTAAAAATAAGCTGTTACGCTGTCAGGAACTAATTAGTTTGAAGAAGAAGCAAACGACGCAGGCGAAGCTATTGCCATATCTGGTAAATTCCTCGGCCGACTTTATCAGGAGATACTTATACTTCCTTCAATTCAACATACCCGCCACCCCAAAATAAATAAAGGAACAGCTCTTATCAAAAGTCTTATCTTCACAATTTTTAAGGTTCCGTACATCAAAAGGTAAAACGGAACCCTTATAGGTGCACTCCATCGTTCAAGAGTTGAAATTTATACCAATTAATATTGATTGCGGTCTTTTAAAGATGTAAAAAGAACTTCTAAATCGATGCATTCGATTTTTTATACTCGCGAAAAAGTGGGTAACCTTGTCAAGACCTCTTTTAACCTGCTGGACTATTTCCATATCTACAAGTTTGTACGGAACCTACGTTGCGCGAGTTCGACTCACTTTTGGCCGTTTTTTCCTCATCGAAACTGTTCTCTTATTGAAATATGATAATTAAATGATCCGTTTTCACTTTTGTGCAATCATGATTAAATATTAAATTTGCAAAAAAAAACTTTACTCTTCTTGTTTTAAATTTCAGATCTTGAATATGGCTCTGCTGGAATTTTATCCAAAATTGAAGCACCAATCATCATATGTATTTTGCTTATATACTATAGCTTGTTTAATTTATTTTCAATGAAGTTGTGTTATATAAAAGTAAAAATTATATGAAAAAAGTTAAGAGAGTGATTTTTAATTAATGAACATCGAATTGCTTTTCTAATTGTCGTTTTGTGTAGAAAGCTCTTTGAATATTCTAGGTCTAAAATGTACTCGTAGTGTGCTGCAAAATGACGTTCTTCTTTGAAAATGCAGTTAAACCCATTTTTATGAATAAGATTGTGTTTTACACAGATTTCTCACATTTGTCATGAGCATAACATCAGTTTATAATTTCTGCCGGGATTTTGGCATTAAGGTTAGGATTGACATAAATGCGTTTAAAAAATGACAAGGGTCCAATCGGGAGTATGGGCTGGTCACTCCAAATTGATTGATATGAGGAAGTTCAGGAAGTGTTCCCTAGAAAGAGTCCTTTTAAGCCCTTGAACGGCTGCTCCGTCTCGTTCGAACCAAATATTCCGTATCAAGTTGTGGAAAAAATAACTTCCAACATGTTAACATATGGCTTGAATTTCACTTTCACTGTCACTCGTTTGCGTCAAAAAATGGCGTACAAAGAATGCCAACTTGCAAAACTGACTGTGACTTCAGGCGAATGTAAGGACCATTAACGCGATGATTGAAGATTGGTGTCAGCCCAGCGGTGCATGTTTTGTTTGCGACCTCTGAAACGTTTTTTAAAACCGCTAAGAATTCCCCGCACTGGACGATTGGAAATTCCAAGGGCAGACGCATATTTGCGCGCAGAACCCCGTGGGAATTGCAAGATCTGATGCCCCGAGAAACTCCAATTGTTCATCGTTTCACATTTGCAGACTATTGAAATGCAGTGACCTATCAAAAGAAAAAAGGCTTTCCATCCGGGCCAGGGATCAAGGTAGCAAGATTGAAGGGATCTTGGAAGGCACTCGGTTGGGATCACAGGACATCTTTTCGGAAAGTAGTTTTCGCCGACAAAAGCACGCTCCTGACTGTTCCAAGCCATTTCCAAGTCAAGCAAGATGATATTCAAACACAAGCTTCAAGAATTACGTTGCTGTTAGCTTGCCAAAGTTGTTCCGGTGTGTTGAGAAGTACTCCAACGTGACAACATGGCAACTCTTACATTGCGTCAAAATAAACTTCATTTTGTAGTTTTTTTATATTTTCTTTAACGAAATATCCTCCCGACGTGTGACATTTGTTATATAATAAAACGTGGTCGATACCAATTGAAAAAAGGTTAAAATAGTTAGTTTTGATTCCTTGTGTCCTTTTTTACGCTTTACATCGCTTCAAACATTGGCATCCCTTGCGGGGAACCTGATTCTTCCGTGCTAATAATTAATTTTCTAAATTGTAAAGTGTTCTTCTGAGAACAATGGCGCTGGCCAAAGAGGAATCTGTAGCAAAATTAATCTTCAACTTCCTAGCTAACTCACAGAAGACTGGGAAGGCAAAGCAAACCAAAGGATACTTTGTAGGCAGAAAGAAGCTGCTAGAAAGTTACTGGACCAAGTTCAACGAGGCGCATGACGATCTTTTATCGATGGAGGCAACCGCGGACAACGAAAAGGAAATTCAAAGACTTCTTTCTGATGAACGATTTGCCAAAATCGAATCGGCGTACAGTGAAGCCGTAGGAGAACTTAATGACGCAATCGACGAGCTGTCCATCACTGCAAACGATACGATGAATCATCATTCGACCCCAAACCACACAGCCGTAAGCGGAGGGAGTAACAGCAAGTCAATTTTGCCACCAATCCAGTTACCCACGTTCAGCGGATCGTTTGACGAGTGGTTAACATTCAAAGACTTGTTTACCAGCTGTGTTATCAATGATACGGCACTCTCTGATGTTCAACGAATACATTTTCTTAATTGTAGTCTTCGTGGCAGCGCGGCAAGTCTATTAAGAAACATTAGGATTAGCGGAAATAATTTTCATATCGCATGGGACATCTTAAAAGGCCGTTACGACAACAAACGCAAGCTTGTTAAGCAGTATCTTCGTGACATTCTGAATTTACCGCCGATGGCCAATGAATCAGCAGTAGGTGTACGTCAGATTCTTGATGGAATCACTGAAGCTGTTCGCGCCTTACAGCAGTTAGGGCGGCCCACAGACAATTGGGACGACTGGCTGGTTCTACTTGTGAGTGAAAAACTGGATCCTCTCATCATAAAAGATTGGGAAACGTCACTTAAAAGCCCAAACTGTATTCCAACGTATGAAGAGCTTGAAAAGTTTTTGGAAAGCCGATTACAAGGACTTGAAGCCATGGCAGCATGCTCTCTACCGAAGCAAAAGGAACACAACCAAAAGCAGTCAACAAAGGTCCAACCGGTTCGCAGTCACCAAGCAAATGTCATTCGATGTCCAAGTTGTTCTGGTAAGCACATTTTAATGTTTTGTTCTCAATTCAGAAGTCAAACACCGGCGCAGAGGATGGCATTCGTGAAGAAATCAAAGCTGTGCAAAAATTGTCTTAAAAGTGAACACGTAGATCTGCAGTGTCCATCGGTATACACCTGTTTGAGATGTCACCAAAACCATCACACAATGCTGCACGATAGCATTCAATCTCAAGAGCCCCACGTCAATGTCAATCACGCGACAACCAAGTACACTTATGAGCCCCGTGACCATCAATTCGGCGACACACTGGTCAAACTAGACCCGGTTCTACTGGCTACAGCTCAAATCGGAGTAGGATCTGCAAATGGATATCAGCTGAAACTTCGAGCACTGTTGGACAGTGGGTCTCAGGCATCGTTTATAAGTGAGTATGCCGTCCAACAGCTTCATCTTCGACGAAAACGACTCCTTGTACCGGTAACTGGGGTAGGAGGGTCAAGTGTCGGTAAGACAACAGGTATGGTTCATATCACGGTAAACTCTCTTAGAGACCCGCATTTTAAAATCGATTGCGGAGCATTAATCTTACCACGTTTGGGCCACCTTATGCCCACTTTTCGTATTGCTAGGCAACCATTTTCTGAATTTCTGGAGCTGGATCTGGCCGATCCTCATTTCAATGAGCCTGGATCCATAGACATCATTCTGGGAGCTGACCTGTATGGCTCCTTGCTATGTGGTGATATCATACAATCATCTGCTGGTGCTCTTGTGGCACAACGCACTCATTTAGGATGGGTTGTTTTCGGACGCTTGCCTGAAAGCACACCTCGAGAGTTAGTCACCAATTTCAGTGCATTTTCACAGACCGAGCTGGCTAATTTAGTTCAGGAAATGTGGAAATTTAACGAGCACGAGGACGTGGAATCTTCCTGCAAGATGACACAAGACGAACTCTGCTGCGAAGAATTCTTTAAACAAACCGTACAACGGACGAGCTCTGGACGCTACGTCATCAAGTACCCGTTTAAGGATTCCCTCGACCGCACCACGCTAGTGGACTCTAAAGCCGATGCCTACAGGCTTTTTCAACATCAACTACATCGCTTAGACAAGGATGCGAAAATGAGGACAATGTATGAGGAGTTCATGTGGGAATACTTAAGCCTCGGACACATGGAACCTGTTCATGAGGACGTTTCGCCTCAGCAAGTGTGCTACATTCCGCATCATGGCGTTTTTAAGGAATCAAGTTCGACAACTAAGTTAAGAATTGTCTTCAACGCATCTAGGACGTATAAGTCAGGTAGATCACTCAACGATTGTCTCCATGTGGGCCCAAAACTGCAGAATGAGCTGTCCGCGATAATTCTTAAATGGCGTACACATAGAATTGGCTTCATGGCTGATATTGAAAAGTGTTATAGACAAATACTTGTGCAGCAAGAGGACGCTGACATGCAGCGTATCATATGGAAAGACAAGGAGGGTCATCCAGCGGTTTACCGATTGCTTACTGTCACCTACGGCTTAAACTGTTCTCCGTACTTGACGATTAAGGTTCTTCATACCCTGGCCGATGATGAAGGTGCTGATTTTCCGCAAGCTGCTCAAGTCCTTCGGGAGGCATTCTACATGGATGATTGTCTTCATGGAAGCGATACGGTTGAGGCTGCTCAACGACTACAGAAGGAACTTCAGCACTTACTGCAACGAGGTGGGTTCGTGCTGCGAAAGTGGAACTCAAATTCTTCCGAGTTTCTACAAGCTATCCGCACCAACGATCAGCTTAGCGACGCGTGTGAGCTCAATTTGGATCGGGAAACAAAGGCACTTGGGGTCTACTGGTCTTGTCAAACGGACTGCATTGGTTATAAGGTAAACATAGCGGAAGTGTCAGCGGCAATCACAAAACGACAACAACTATCCGACGTGGCCAAAATCTATGATCCAACATGTCTCCTGGCCCCAGTCGTGATAACAGGCAAAATTATCTGTCAACAACTTTGGCTGTCTGGTATCTCTTGGGATGAACCGCTTCCGGAACCCCATCAGCAGAATTGGATAAAGTTTCGAAAGGAACTTCCGTTGATAGAAAACATCAAAGTTCCTCGATGGATTTTTACGTCGTCGGATGCCGGTAGCCACCAACTGCATGTCTTTTCGGATGCATCTACGTCTGCCTATGCTGCCGTGGCCTACCTGCGGGTCCAAACATGTGAGGGTGGATTTAAAGTGTCGATACTTATGGCCAAAACTAAAGTAGCGCCTTTAAAGAAACTCACGGTTCCATGTTTGGAACTCAACGCAGCGCTTCTTGCGTCCAAAGTAACCGCGAAGGTTCTAGACACCCTAAAATTACCATCTGTGAGTTCATACTGCTGGTCAGACTCAAGGACAACTCTAAGCTGGATTCGATCAAACCCTGGGAAACATAAACAATACGTGGCCAACCGGATCACAAAAATCCAAGAACTGACATCTATTGACTGCTGGAGGTATGTGCCAACAAAAAGTAACCCGGCTGATGTAGCCTCTCGTGGCATTTACCCTTCCCAACTTAGCGAGCTTGACATTTGGTGGTCTGGTCCAGAATGGCTACAAAAGAATGAAAGTGCATGGCCGACACAAAATTTTGAATTGAATCAGGAACCGGAGGTCACAGCACTTCTTACTACACAAGGTCCTTCCAAATTAAACGAAGATGTGGGAGCACTGAACCTACTCTACAAATACTCCGACGTCGACACTCTGATTGGAGTAACATGCTAGTGTTTTCGTTTTATTGATGCGAGGCTAAAGCGACCACACTCTAAAACATCTTGGTGTACAGCTTCTGAAAGACGTCTGGCCTTAGAGTTTTGGATAAGGTATATTCAAAAAATACATTTTAATAATGAAATTTCTTGTCTCTTTCAAGGCAAACCTCTCAGTTCGCGAAGCAAGCTACTTAAGCTTAATCCAATGATCGATGACTCTAACATCATGCGATTGAATGGTCGATTGAAAAATGCTTTCCTACCTGTTTCTGAACGATTTCCTATCATCCTGCCGAAGGAGAGTCGACTCTGTACGCTGCTTATTGCCAAGGCACATAAATCTACTATGCATGGTGGAACGCAAGCAACTCTTAATTTTCTCCGAAGGCGTTTTTGGATAATCGATGGCCGTTCTTCAATACAAAAGCACATTCATCGATGTGTTGTATGTGTCCGTAACAAACAGCAAACGTCAACCCAAATTATGGGCAGCCTTCCAACTCCCCGTTGTACAGCTGCACGTGCGTTCAAGCATTGTGGGTTGGACTATGGCGGCCCCTATCCGATCCGTACAACGAAAGGCCGGGGTCATCGCAGTTACAAGGGATGGGTCGCGGTGTTTGTATGTCTCAGTACACGAGCTATTCACCTTGAACTCGTTAGCGACATGACGACTGAGACATTTCTTGCAGCTTTGCGACGCTTTTTTGCTCAACGCGGGTACAGCTCTGACATCTATAGCGACTGTGCAACGACGTTTGTTGGTGCCAATGCAGTTCTGAAGGATGACCTTGCAGCTTATCGAGAGCAGATAGAAGAGGGTGCACGATCCGTGGCTTGTCATGGTGTATCATGGCATTTCATCCCCCCAGGCTCGCCAAACTTTGGAGGAATATGGGAGGCTGGCATAAAGAGCATGAAGCATCACCTAAAACGAACCATCGGGGAAGCAACGTTGACCTTCGAGGAGTTCTATACAGTCCTCAAACAAGTTGAAGCTGTACTTAATTCGAGGCCCCTGTCAGCTTTGTCTGATGATCCCACAGACCTAGCAGCCTTGACCCCTGGGCATTTCTTGGTGGGCGGTCCCATCACTGCGACTCCTGAGCCGAACTTACTTGACACCAAAACAGGCAGACTAACACGCTGGAGACAGTTTCAACAGATGCAACAGGATTTTTGGAAGAGATGGAGTTGTGAGTATTTGCACGAGCTCCAAGTGAGAGGCAAATGGCGACAAATCAAAAGCAACATTAAAGTGGGCGACCTCGTTCTGCTGCGAGATGAACGAACACCACCCACTCAATGGCCATTGGGTCGGGTATTGAAAGTGCATGCTGGAGAAGACAACTTTGTACGAGTCGCTACAATTCGCACACAATCATCGATATTAAAACGCGCAATTTCAAAGTTGGTTGTGCTTCCAAGTGACAACGACCCCGCCGATGAACACGGTGGGCGGCCAGATGTTTCGTCACAATCACTGGACGAGGTGGGCGGAATGTTGAGAAGTACTCCAACGTGACAACATGGCAACTCTTACATTGCGTCAAAATAAACTTCATTTTGTAGTTTTTTTATATTTTCTTTAACGAAATATCCTCCCGACGTGTGACATTTGTTATATAATAAAACGTGGTCGATACCAATTGAAAAAAGGTTAAAATAGTTAGTTTTGATTCCTTGTGTTCTTTTTTACGCTTTACATCGCTTCAAACACGGTGAATAGCTGTGCTCCATTCATTTGAGAAGACTTGCTCGTTGCACATTCTAATCATTAGATCATATGTACACTTTTTTTAAGTAATTTTAAGTAAGGCAATATTCCCTGTTTAGCTTGCATTTCGATGATGAAGGGTCTTTAAGACATCTATTAGAGCGTCAGTCTCTTTGAAGAGACAGTTTTCTTAAAAGCGGGCAAACCTTAAATTAAACACTAATAGTCCCGGACGACAGTTCGGTTTGGCGTATGTAAATAAAGCAGGAATGTCAGATCGGGACGACGAAATGGATCAGCCTTTAGCTCTGCAGGCGGCCATTTAGGCTCTGGAAACGCCATTGATCAACTACATCTCTAAAGGATATAGCGGACAGATGCAAAAGGGTAATCCGGACTACGAAAGAGCCGATGGACTAGGAAGAAAGGGGCGCATAATCATAGTCTGCCCGGCTCTTGCAGAGACAAGAAGAAAACTGATGGCTAGATATTGCTTCAACAGACTTGAAGATCTAGCGAACATAAATTTCATACTTACATCTCTCACAACTACCAACTGTTGATAGCAAAAACGAACGAGATAAGTGGTTCAACGAAGAGTCAGGGAGAGCCGATAATGTGACAGCACAATGGACCTTAAAGGTTTGAGTGACGCATAACTTCCCTTATGAAAAATTGGCCGTCACACCTTACTATCTGCCTATTTCGGCAGCTGCATAAATAAGCAAAAATGACTACATTGGGCAACGAAAAGTGGCAACACTATTGACCCATTTTCCTTGCAAGACGACAACCGAAGAAAAGCTACCATCATTGGAGTGCTCTACTGAGAAACGATAACAAAGTTTTTTTAAAGAGGTTGTGAATTCTCTTATAACGCAAGTTGGGCAGAGCGAGTTGAAGCTAAGGAAAGATTGTGTATTGGTTTAAAACCCGGATGTATTTTGTTTTCAATTGGTTCATGGGTTGATTCCGAATTGGAACAGACAACTTTGGTAACGACTTTTTGTTAACAACGCTTCAGTGTTTCTCCGGATTTTTCAAGAGCTTGTAAAAAAAATTCAGAAATGTAAGCAATAAAATTGGATCAAATGATTAAAGGCAAAGATTGTTTTTATTTATTATTTTTGTTTGTTACCATTCTAAGTTATAATTCAACAAAGAAGTAAATAATGTAGAAAGCCACCGTGAATGTGCGGCATGGAAGTGAAAGGTACAAAGAGTTTATGTAATTAAGCGATTTTTCGACCCATCCAGACCTTATACCACGGAGAAGTGACTTGTTATTGTCATACTGGTTCCCTTCTTCATAAATTATCAGCGTTAGTCAATCCATAACATTTTCTTGAACATTCAAATACAATGAATATAGCCAAGTATTATGTTGAATGTTGTTATGACTTGAAAAAACCACTTGAGTACTCGTGCAGTATGGATTCGTACATTATGCTTTTGCAAAATCAAATCAAAGGTCCAAACAACTTGTTCAACTTAGAAAAAGCTTACTCTAAGTAAGTGAAGACCGTCATTTTAGTGGTCTGAACATATAGCTCAAGTGCTACATAATAGTTGATCGCGTCGAAGGCCATTACTCCGCCCGCTTGGCTGTGATGAGCCGTTGCTCTTTGCGTAAATTGGGAAAATGGAAGCCATCAAGTCAATTTAAATAAAATAAAACTTTTTTTTTCATCCGTGAAGAAAACCATTCGTCAGCCATTCTGTACTTGAATGACATGACAAAAGACATTTATTTCTTGCAAATTTTAGTCAAATTCCTCAACTTTAACCGCTTGAAGCTTTTGGGAACAAGAATCAGACTCCGAACTGTCGACTTGCTGGCTCTTTTAAATAATTGTCAGTAGAAATTGCGGTTTAGGCTTTCTTTTTGCATTGTTACGCGTGGTATAATCGTCCGAGTGGTAAACGTCTTTTGGTGCTTTTTCAGCTGCAGTTAAAATTTTTCGTTTGCTAATTTTTATTATAAAATTACAATTTTACATGAATTCCCTCAACAAATATTCAAGCATTCATAAATTGCACAACTGCCTTAATTAGATAAAACTGTTCCCTTTATCCAAGTGAACAAATTGGCTCATTACCCAGATTTAAGTGTTATACCTTCAGACCAGCGCCAATGAGATTATTATCATCTACATTATTTTTGACTACACGAACTAAGAATTCCAGTAGTTGATACAGTAACCGCTACAGCAAGGACATCCACTAAGTGAAACTGCTATCGCTGGCTTATCACTCCAGTGAAAAAACCGTTAATTGGATGACTGGATCAAATTTGGAAATTAGATTTTCTATTTGGATTCGAACCTGGGGCCTGTCAACGCTCTTATTCAACTGCCCCACCCAGCCGTTCATATAGTATAGATTTGAAACAGCTGGGTGGCGAAGTTGGTAGAGCGCCTGCCTTTCAATTGTTTCAATTGACAGGTTCCAGGTTCGATTCCTAGAGTGTTCTAGTTTTTCGAATCTGGACCAGTTACCATCTGCCATTGGGATAAAGTTAATGGCACTATCAATGGATTAGTCGACAAGCGATAGTATCCTGACAAATGGATAGCGTTGTTGTAGCGGTTGTTGTATCGGCTTAATTCCTAGCTTTCATTGCCAAAATAGTGGTTTGCAGTGGTTCTGCAGTGAAGGCATAACACTGACATCGGGGTGTTTAGATAAAATCTTACAAACTTTCAAAGTATATATGTTAAACTTATGTCGAATAAAATCCTGCGACTAAGTTGAAAGCTAATAGGTCGATATAAAAAAATCCTCCGTCTCGTTTCGGGCTCCACCCACGGAAGTGAGTTGAAACCAAATACACCTGAGTTTCTCAAACCACTACATAATCCTTCATTCTTGTCCTAATTCTTCGGCTCGCTCTGTGCTTCACGCATAATAAGAGTATTCACATCCTCTTGAAGAGCGATCCAATTCTTAAAAAACAAAAAAGATTGATTTTGTATGGATTGTGAATTCAGTCTCAGTCGAGTTATTTTTACAGAAAGGCGGGTATGCCCGGTCCAATAATCGATGGTTTGGAAACAAAAAAACTCAAAAATCAGTAGCTTTAAGGGGCCAGGTGCCTTAAAGATCGGTTCTTTGTTAACCACCCAAAGATGATTCAGGCACTCAGCTATTTGGGGCAGAAACTTGCGTAAATAGTTGCGGGGTTGGCCTAATGCCAAGCTAGTCGAGGTGGTCATTTGAATAATATTCCTTAAATAAGTAGTGGCCATAGAAATAGGAATAGTCTTATACAGAACTGCAGATTATGTTGTCCAGTTTCTTATAAATTAAAACAGAGTCACTCTGTCGGAATAAAATGTGTACGCTTTCTGGAAACATGCATGCATGGACTTTGTAAAATCATAACGCTTACGTACATACATATATTTATACTTACACTCGTAGTATTTCCGTGAATTTCTTTTCCTTTGTGGTCGACTGTTGTCGGTACGTTCATTTATTTATTAAAATTGACATTACGTGACGCGATCCTATCAGTTGGACATCTGAAGTGATATAAAAAACAAAACACTGACGATTTTAGTACGTATGTAGTACGTCTTTTCGTGGAGCTGATCGTACATTTGTAGCTATAAATGCTGGCATGTGCGTTAGATAGATCAAAAGCATGTTTCACTTCAACTCATGTAAATTATTACAAGTTTCGTCGGAGTGTCTGTTACTAGGTTAATATCAGGTGGTGCTACAGCATTGTTTTACTGGTTTGGAAGCTCAAATCTGGCGCGCATAAGACCTCACAAGAAGCAGCTACTCACAGCGTACGTGCAGGCAGTGTATTCACAAAAAGAAGAGATAAACGAATGTTTGTTAATAGTTGAGGAGGATGGGGGAAGATGTATAAAAATAAAGATATGAAGATACTGCGACTTTCAAAACTGTTTTATGCAATTAGCTGCATTCCTTCATACAATTATTGCCTTGTCTTCAAATGAGCCAAGTTAAAGTTCAACAAAAGAAAAAACACACTGTAAAGTGTAAGGCAAACGTTTTTTTTTTAAATGGTATAGGTACATGGTTGAAAAATACTCCTTCACGTTGATGTAGAAAAGGAGTTTATTTATCATGGGACACAAATTAGCTTTCAAACTGCTGTGAGCGTCAAACAACTTGTACAATTAAAAACTGTATTTTTGAAACCTTAATAAAGCAAGTGGAATAGATTTTCAATTATAATGATAATATAATTTGCATATACATTTTAGCATGAAATATTATACTGAAAACATTTACAATAAAAACAAAAAAAAAATATTGCATTTTCATGGCGTCAAAAAAGTGTTCATTTTTGAATTAGATCATAAGAACTTAAAACTTGTATTTCGTCTAGAGGTTCATCTTTTCGCCCTTGAGACAGCAACTATGCATCATGGCATTGACTCCACCAGCTTCCTTATCAATTCGGCAGAGATTTTTCACCACATTTCAACTAAAATTGACTTAGGTGACTCTTTGCTTGAAACGTCCCTCATTCTGATCTGTTTATCGACATACTCCTTCAAATGCTCGATGGAATTTAGGTTTGGGGATTGTGGAGGGTTGCCCAGATATTTAGGCGTGGGATAAACTAACCATTTCTTGAACAATTTCGATGTGTGCTTGCGGTCGTTGTCTTGTGTGAGCACACAAGAACCACTTAATCTCAGTTTCACAACACTACACGGCAATTTTTCTCCCAACATTTGAAGGAAATCTTCATTTTTCATCGTACTATCAATAAAAACGAGATTCCCAATTCCAGATGACGCTATTCGTCCACAGACCATTAGCGAATCATACATGGTGGAGCTTAGATTATGTTTTCCATATTTCGTATTTTTCGTTCGAAATTTTTTTGGTGGTTTTCTTGAGCCAAAAATCTCAAATTTACTCTTGTCACAAAAAAAAAAAACACTTTGGAAGGTCCGGCGAACAATGCTCGCGCTTACGTTGACTCCAGAAGATTGTGTAATTTTTCAACAATCTAACCGCTGGATTTTCGAGAAGTTCCCTCTCAATAGCACGACGTCTCTTTGGTCTTCCGGACTGGGGACGATCTTTTACGTTTTTGATTTTTTTTTAAATTCGTTCAATTTTTTTTCACCGCGTCATGAAATCTGCCCACAGTTTTGGCTATTTCGCGGTTAGATTTACTTTCATTTCTAAATTTAATAATAAGTTCTCGCTTTTCAACTGCACTTTGTTTTGAACCATTTTTTGTAAATTTTTTTTGTTTTATATTTTTTCTGTAGTTTTTTTGTGACAGTTTATTGAATATAAATCACCATTTAAAATTACATTCCTATTTCAAATTGTCAAAAAGCTTTTTGAAATAGATGGATAGATAAGAACGATAAATTATTTGTCCGATTTACGTTCCTGTTTACGAGGATGGCGAATGGAAGAAAAGATAGAATCGTGAATTCTTCGAGCTATTCAAAGATGTCAAGCACAATAGATCTGACATATCAAGTCAGAATCAAGACCAAACCTCCAGTTCTATTTAGGTTCAAACAATAGCAGATGAAAGAAGCAGTGACCAACCGAAGATTCAGTTTCGGTAACAGCCAGCCAAGAACAAGAAACAGTTTCGGCGATGCAAACTGCCAGATATGTAGCGTTTGGCTAATGGGTTAACTTCAAGTGATATGACAATCTGAATAACAATATGGATGCAAGACTACCAGCGCCTGGGCCAAAAAAAAGTCAAAGGAAAAGCCTTCGGAAGCCGCGATAACTGAAACTCAGGCTGAAGATTCTGCTTCTATCGGACACGAATAAGAAGATAGGTCTAACCAACTGCGACTGTGAAGGATAGAAGTAAGCCTTGTCTTTTTGATTGCTCAATAAACTCATAAGTAATTTGGAATTTCTTGTATGCGTTCTGAGTATGCGTTTAGATCTTCTACTTCATTCGCCCTCCTCGCATATGGGACCAAATATTCATAGAAGTATTTTTCTCTCGAAAGTGTTCAAAATCTGCTCTACCTTCCAGCTTATCACCCAGCACTCGGCTCCAAAGAGCAGAAATGGTGGGATCAGAGTTTTGTAAAGCATATATTTCGTTTTCCGAGTAAAGGGTTTTCAACCCATTTTTCTCGCCAAACCGAAGTAGCATACGTTTTCAGAGATTTTGCCGAATCTTCAAGAAAGGTGCCATTTGCGGATCTGATATTTACTCCGTGGTAGGTAAGCTCCTTAACCGCCTCGAAAATACTGTTGCCAATAGTGATTTGGTGAACAGATGTTTCTTGTGTGTTGGCAACATGTACTTGGCATCGGCTGCATATCGCAGCAGCTGGACAGATTTGTTGAGGATAGTGCCTTTCGTGTTTGCACCTACTCTACGCACTATCTGTTCCAGCATGAACTTGCTTGATAGCGCATCTCCCTGCCGAAAACCGGAGCATGTTTGGAGGCACTGTTTCCAAAATCCACATTGCACCGTGTGTTTTTTACCGCCACGTGGCACAGAATTCGAATACTTTGTCGTTCAAAAGTCGACCTCATACCTGCACCAATTTAGGCGCTAATCAAAATATTCAACCGATTAACTTTTTTTAAGTTTTTCAACGTTACTGATCTTAAGACTACTTGAAACATCTTCCAAGATTTGTCTTTCGATGTTGGATACTGTTTACGAACCCTTCTGTCAAGTTCATTCCAAAACAGTTCTTTTGAGTCTAGTACAGGCAATTCAGTCCTTACGTCTGAGGCAAGATACCTTGGAATCATCTTGAAACAAACGTTTTTGGATTAATTCATAACACCATGATTGAAAGGAAAAGATGAAAACAGGACTCCAATACTTTTTACGGACCTTCGGGAAATGGAC
Organism: Orthonevra nobilis; assembly: GCA_963555765.1. NCBI lineage: Eukaryota > Metazoa > Arthropoda > Insecta > Diptera > Syrphidae > Orthonevra > Orthonevra nobilis. The sequence goes on from OY743224.1 coordinate 59,773,367, forward strand.
TGTGCCCTTAGACCTATTAAACACGAAAGGGAAAAGCAATCGTCCCTCCAAGAAAAGTACGGTCGTGGTGAGCAATCAAGTTATATCACAAATTATAAAACCATGCTTAAATGAACTATGCAGCAGAGTTAAAACAAACGAAGATGACGGACAAATATATGGGTCCAACAGGAATTTTCGCGCAGCAATGAAAATTTTGATGTATACTGTATTTGGCGATTTGCAGTGTCGGGCAATATCTCCGGTTTCATAGTTCTAGACTTTTTTCCTTGGACGAATTTGAAATCATGATCCCATGAGTAAAAGCCGCAGACTCGGTATAGCATCAAATACTTTTGGTGAATGAATTGGCATCACCCTGTAGTTTAAGGTAATTATCACCGTTGCGTTAAAATTACATCAGTGATGAAAGGTATTTTAAAAGTTTCGTAGGTGTTGGAATTCATTTATTAATTTTTAAGCTACTTAATAATTTAATAATTGTTAAAGTACTACAGTTTCCTTAAAAGGCTTAAAGAACCCAAAAATTTGTAAAAAAAAAAGTGTTTGATAAAAGAACTTACTTTGTTCCATTATTTTGATTAATCCCTTAATCTTTATTCAGTCTAAATTGTTTCCTACAAGTGGAATTGTTCTCCCTTGATTGTCTCGAACGAAAATTTTAAAAAACATAACACTTCAAAATTGTATCCCAAATTAATATTCTCGGTTTGCCAATAAGATTGATAAGGAGGCGAGTCGTAGGTATCAAAGAAGACCCGTTTGCAGCATCACTCTTTCCAAAAGCAGCTGCGGTATGATTCAACGAATTCATTAAGATGATTTTTTCAACGCGCCTGTAGCAACAATGCAAAGTTATTTGCATAATTTAATCGTTTTAGTTTTTTTTTTTTTTAATTTTTTTCTTCATGTCTAGTATATTCGATCGTTCTTGGCTTGCAATCACAGGGATTTTCTTCGCTTAAGGAAATTCATTGGGACCCCTTTGATACAATGAACAATAACATTGTGCGCATCATGTGTAAACGTTTCCTGGTATACGAATAGGGAAGAAAATTCCCACATATACGAGTTGTTTGTTGCCTAACTACCACAATCTGTTTAGAGATCTAAGGATGATGTTGGCCGTCTCACCCCAACACATCTTTCCTTAATCTAATACGAGGCAACAAGTAGAATAACATTCCCACTTCCTGTATGTCAAGTTCAGACACACAACAAAAAAAAAACCGAACGCAAGGAACATAGGGTTAGATGTTCGAAATCCCTGCTCTGGTTTTAATGAATTCGCGATAGATCTCTTCTGTGATGCAGTGACAAAAATATTAAGAAAGATTGTTTTTTTTTGTCTCTGTTGTGAGGTAACGTTCGAGATACATAATGAGTTTCGCTAAAAAAATAAAAAATAGGTGAATATATATTTTATACGGATCTTTTGAAGTAGTTTGCGTGATCTGTTTGAAGATGTTAAAATTCACGATTTTTTTGTTGATTATGATGCTTCTCAACGCATTACAATTTTGAAAGTGGAATACCTAATTTCCAAAAAAAATCTGAATTTAGTAGGAACAGAACCAATGCGAAGGGGATTGAAAAAAGTGTTGAAGTTCTGAGGCCTCACTCTGTACTGCAACTCTACAGTCAAATTTCTCAAAAATGCAAAACAGCACCCTCTACTGTGAAAAACAAATACCGTTTTGAGTTGGCGGCTTGAGTTTTTAATTTTTTTTCGGAAAATTGGTCCCTGCATTGCTATTTCAAATGCAAAAGTCAATTAAATTCGCAGTACTTTGTCCTATAGCTATTTTCTTTATATAGCTAGTCTGCCAAAAAGTATCAATACAAGACCAGCGCAGTTTGAAATTCTCGGCGACTACTCGGTGGCTCACCCTGATCCAAGTAGAGGACCCCGGAAGTTATTATTATAACTATTATCTGGGAATATCTGGCCAGAGATTTGAACGCAGAGGGCCCGATGTTATATTCAATTACAGTGTATTTACTCCTTTACGTATGGGTAGAGTTTCAAGTCAAGATGCGAAAAAATAAGGCAAACACATCTGGAACTCCAACCTGGCAAATAAGTCAATAAATTCGGTGCTGTCGTTCGATTGCAAGGAACTTTCAATTCACTGTCAATGCATTTAAGCAGTTTCAAGAACGCATCTTTTGTTAATCGGAAGATCTGAACAAAGCCTTAAATAAACAGAGAATATTCTTTAAAAATTGAAAAATGCTGCAAATATGCTTTTTTCCTGATTCTATTCCTTGTTCCATTCTTTTTTTCACTATTCCTACCGTGTCCAATTTCATTTTATTTATACTTTTTTAAATGTACTTCACATTTCAATTCAATTGAAAATTGCTCTTACTTTCTAGAAACTAGATTCGATTCAGTTTTCTTACATTTATTCGAAATTAGAATAGCTTCTCCTACAACTCCATAATCAACAACTCCTCAACTATCAGATCAAAAACGGTGAAGCGATTCCCATCAGCCATTGCCCGAACAATAAGCATCGCAAAAGAAATGGGGCTTCCCATCAAACAAATGAAACACTACTTTTTATCTTACCCACCGTGGTGTATAAAACCATCCTCATTTGAACTCACTCTGGCCGCATATAACAAAGCCAACACTGATAGTCGTATATACCAGTCACTTTTCCTCGAAACTATGACCGAACTCAAATCCACAGGTTGGAAGCCTATTTTCACAGACGGTTCCAAATTAACGCACACAACCTCCTTCGCTGTTACTTTTGAAAATGGCTCGGTGTTAAAAGCCGGAATTTTGCCAGAAAACGCATCTATCTTCACAACACCGACCTTATAAGCCAGATTAGAGATTGTCTTGCCAAATATACCCACAAAATAAAACTAATGTGGACTCCAGGCCACTCGGGGATACAAGAGAACGAGTTTGCCTGTTTTCAACTTCAATATATTTTCGAAGCTCGATTTACAAAAATAAATATCGCGAATGCTTGAAAAATGCCGACTCTTAAATTGGTCAAGCTACCAGGATCATTACGCAAAAATTAACACTGATGGCGAGAATGCTTCTAGTTTCTTAATGTCATCCCCGATGATAGTTGGGGTGATTCTGCTTACTCTTTTCAAAGTCGTCTGTGAATCCTTCTTCATTTGCTATTCTATACCCCGGGTCTATCATGGAAGGGACATTGATATAGCGATTTTCAATACATGGGCTACCTGTAATTATATTGATAATATTGTTGGAGTGGGAAGGGATTTTGCGTAGCATCTTTGAGGACATTACGCATAGATACTTTTCTATGGGTGGCATGTTTGCCGTGCTGAATAGTATTTCATAACTATAGAAGTGACGGGTTTCTGGATTTCGGTGCCGACCTGTGCAGTAACGAAGTGCTTTCGCTCGAAGATTTGAATTTTCTTCATTAGGCTTGGACTTATCGTGAACCATATTGGGAAACAATATGTCACGATAGGACGGATTAGTTGCTTGTATAGCAAGAGTTTGGTTTTTGTATCCAAACCGTTCCTTATTTTCATCAGTGGGAGGATTAGGGATAGCGCATGGTTGGCCTTTTTTAGTGTGGCTGTCGCATGGGAATTGAAGCTTAATCTTTCTTCGAAGTGAATTCCTAGGTATTTGATTTTTTGTTATGGTCGAATGATCGAGTTATCGGGCATGGTCAAGGCAAGATTCTTGCACTTGGTGGCTGAACCATTGTATGAGGCAGTCCTGAAGCAGATTAGTTCGGTTTTGGTCGTGTTTATTTTTATTCCCCATTTTCGGTAGTAGTCCCAGAGTTTAAGGATATGTTCCTCGACATTTCGCAGAGCTACAGAGGGCATTCTGGAAGAAGAATACGTGACTGAGTCATCCGCGTATAGCAGTGTTGTTGTTTTCTCACAATTTCGTGGTTGGTCATGGGTATTGAAATTGAATAGGGGCGGACCAAGCTTTGTACCTTGCGCTACTCCTGCATGAGTTTCAAAGACTAGTGAAGTAGATGTTCCTACTCGAACGTAGAATCTACGACCCGTAAGGAAACTGTGTATGATTTTAATAGACGTATGGGGAAAATTCAGTCTCATTAGTTTGTATACCAAACCATTGATCCACACTGAATCGAACACCTTTTCTATATCAAGAAGGCAGGCAACTGTGATCTCCTTTTTGTTAAGGCCCTTCGTTGTGTCTGTATGAAGTTTCAACAACGGGTGAAAAGGGGAGTGGGTTAGTTTGAACCCAAATTGATTTTGTTGGATTACACCAATCGTTTCACAGACCGATTCGAATTTCCTTAGTATCATCATTTCCAGAAGTTTGCTGAAATTTGGAAGGAGTGAGATCGGCCTGAATTGGGATATGCAGTTTTCGCTTGGCTTTTTGGGGATGGGAAAGATTTCAGCTATTTTCCACTTGTTAGAGAAATAGCTGTTATTCACGCAATTATTCAATATAATTGTAAGAAATATGATTGCAGCTTGGGACACACTATCCAAACGCATCAACACATTTTAAAGAAAAACGTCCCACCAAAATGCCCAGCATGCAACATCATTGATATCTCACACATTCTCGGACAAATACCGTGTCATATAATATTTAAGACTTTATTTATTCTTTTAAAATACTTAAGTAGAAAAATGCGGCAACCGTGTCGTACGTCATCGAGTACTTAGACAAATTGCATACCATTGTCCTACCGTAATGACGTCACTTTCGTTCAAATTTCTAAACGACTACTTACGTCATAGTGTACCGAAAAATTAAAATAGATTTAAGATAAAGATAGATGAATACTTGAAGAAAAAATCGATCTGCCTTGAAGGATCCTGCTGCAATCTGTTGACAGACCAGCCGGAAGTAATGGGTTTTTGAGCGAGAACTTCCGTCATCCAGTCTTTTAAAAAAGTATAGGTCTTAAGTAAATATAACCAGATAAATTGTAATTTTTCTAGCTGTAAGTAAACATTTATTACATTTTATTGTTTTTCAAATAAAGCTTAATAAATCTTGGTTAAGATTTATCCAGAGCTCACTCATGAAGCAGGTTTTAAGTGAAGGATTCACTTTGATACCATCTATCATGATTTATCGATTAAGTTGGCAAAAAACTGTGGAAATCTCTCAAATCTGACGCTCAGTTGTTATTTTTTTGTTTTATAAAAATAGCAAGTGACGAAAAATCAGGATTTGAATATATTTTTTCTTTAAAATATTAATTAAATGTACATATACAAATAGAAATGAAATCAATCTCTACCCAATCTGAATTAGCTCAGTGTCTGTCGAAAAACACAAATTTGTTCACTAAAACCAGAGTTAACTTACCAAATTTACTGAAAAACATGTTTCTGGGGTTAATTCGAGTTAAACCCCGAAACTCGGACGATCTCGCATTGCGCAACTGGCTTAAGTTTTGTGAAAAATGTCCTATCTCATTTTTTACATCTCCATATAATTTGCATGTAAACTACTGTATGTTTTTTGAAAGCTTTTGATCGTTCGAATGGTTTATAGTCCGACTCGATTACTCCTGCATTCTGGAAAAAATATCTAAAGGATCAGAATTGGGGTGATTTTGCAATGCAATTCTATTCAGTTCAGTCGATAAGAGGAGACGCTAGCTCGCGAGAGTTTGTTACCGTCCGTTTATATTGTACCCTCACAGAACCCATCATACCCTGAAGATTTGTAGTTAGCCACGTTGGTAATTTTACATGCATATAAATATATATATTCCTGTCAAGATTTATCCATATGTCATCTCAAGGTTTACTTTGTCTCGAGGCTTTACTTACGGTTTTCACGGTCGAGCAGCAGTGCTAAAAACTTTGTTCAAACAAACTTAATTACAAAAACAAAATCAAGTGGCTAGATTTGGAAAAAAAAAACACAAGAATAGGATATCAACAGACTGATCGAATGCCTTATGAATGGACAAGTCAAAGTTTTGAGACAAAAAAGAAGAATTAACCTTCGGCATCTTGCGAAGTAAAGCTTTTTATAAGTTTCTTTTGGGCTTTTTTTTAATAAGTATCAACAGACCCTATTAAATCCACAATCGAAAGATGTTAAGTTCACACAAATAAAACGATTGAAGAGTAATCGAAAAATCGTCTCCCATTTATATTGCATAATATATTTTTTATTTGAACGTTGTATTTCTCTACGACATCATAATTAAATAGAAGTTCTTTTATAATACATTTAAATATATATTAGCATTATTCTCTATATTAACAATATCATAATGTTTATTAATTTATTTTGTTTTTTATTTTTCTTCAATTTATTTTGTGTACGGATATTTTGTTTCATTTGGAAAATTTACAAAAATAAAATTTTACATTTCATAAAATATCTTATTTGTTAAGAAAACAAAAAAAAAATAATATTTAACTAATCATAAATATTTACTATTTATTCGTTTTTTTTTTCAATATCGACTAAATCGCTGTTCGATTGCCTGGAAAAAAATAAGTATAAAAAAAATATATAAAACAAAAAAAAAATGTTAACAAAAATATTTTTTAAAATCTTTTATCTTTTTCGTTCATACTGTTAATGAGCCATTTCTAGAATTAAAATTTAAAAAGATTTTTGTGTTTTTTTGTTTTAAATCATTTTATTACACATTTATGTTGAATTAATTATTGAAAAAGTTCACATATTAGCGTGTTCTTTTTTTTTTATCCAAACTATGAATAGAACAATTGAAATATATAAATAATATACTTTACATTTATTTCTACAATTATTAGCTTAAAACTATCAATATCTCTTGAGTCGCTGAGGTACACGTGTTCCTTTATCAATACTATATTTAGTACTTTATTTTAAGGTAGTATTAAGTATATATATTTTTTTTCAAATGCAGCTTATATTTGTTTATATAAATTCAATGTTTAGTTTCTTTTTATATTATTTAAACAACATTTATTGCTTCAGCATACAAATCTTACAGAGATAAGTTCATCATATGTGGATTGCATTCTCATATTCAAACCTTAAACTAGAGTTTTTTTTTTGTTTAATAATTAAAACAATATGTTAAAGAAAAAGAAAGTAAGAAAATTAAAAAAAAAAGTTTCTGAATACATATAGGTGAATCGTTGTTATCGTATTTGGTATGGATTCCAGATAACGAATTAAAATACATTTACTTGAAGTTTTACTCTTTTTCTAAACTTATTAGTTCAAACTATGCTGAGGATATATTGATTACAAGAATTTCCTAAATGTACAGCAAAACACAATTGACCCCCTTTTTATATTGTTTTAAAAAAAGAAATCTTGTTTTATTTTGTAACTTTTATTTGTTGGTGTGTTGTTTAGTTGAACATTTAGCTATCTATTTTATTTATTCGCACAAGTGGTGTTACTCGTATCTATATCCCCGTTGTCAATAAAACAATTTGTGAAAAGGTTATGGGGTATTGCGTTTTCTTCGGATACTTTTGAAGTATCGCTCGAATAAGTGTTACATCTATATACAACCCTTAAATGAAATGTGTTTAAAGTATTTTTAGATATGTTCTTAGTATTATTTAAATCAATATTTAAATTTACAAGATAAATTGCACGTTTTTCTTATAGAGACAAGACAAGTGATATAATCGCAGAATTCTTTGCTGATGTTTTTATTTTTATAATTTGCAAATGTTCTTATTGATTTGTTGTCACATGTTTAAAAACAAAATCTATTTGTATAATTCTTTTCGAGGTAGATCTTTTTCTTTATATTTTTTTTATGTCGATATGAAGTTTTTAGATAAGGTTTAATGTTTTTTCCTGAGGTAGATATGTTTATTCGAGTTAATTGAGCATCCCTTTACCAATTCATTCGAGAAGACAACTTGAGAAAGAAAAGTGCATGATTTCAGGAAGTATATTATTTGGATATGGCGATGTTACAATGCATGATGCAAGCAAGTCATACATTTTTATTTTTATCAGAAAAAAATATGTTCACCATAATTTGTTATTTTAATTTCGGAACGGAATAACATTATTGAAGCAGATACCGAACAAATCTACGCTGTTTTTGAATAAAGCGTTTTAAACCCTCTAAACAAGAGAGCTGTTGAGGAACGCTATGTATTGAATGAATTTCATTCAAAATGATTGTCCATCAATAGCTCATACATTCGCCAGTTTAATAATCTAAAAAATTAAAAAAAAACACTCTCCTTTCGCTTACAATATAAATAGCCACTGGCACATTAAATTCTGTCCCTTAATGCCAAATGGTTTACTCTGACCGAAATAAGCTCTCCGGTAAAAATGTTCACCAACGTCTTATTTTTTTAAATTCGGACTCACTTCTTTTGTGAATTTAAACGGCATTCTAACGTTTAAATGACAATTTTCGACTATGATTGAGGAAAATCCATGTAATGTTAGAAAAACAGACTGCGTAGGTCAATTGGCAGGTTCCGACCCTATTGCTTGAAAATGCTCGAACCCAAGCCTTAAGAATAAGGGTACAGTGACAGTTTGATGGTCAACATGTTTTTGATGATTATTTATTTTTGTCATGTATTTATAAGCAACTAATCAGGCTTAACGGATAATTTGATGTAACTATAATAATCAAGAAAATGGTGCAAAAATTCCAGAACCTTTGAAGACTGTCAAAGACAACCAAGCTCCTCAATAGACTGCTGTTCAATAGATATATTTTATTAGCTTTTTTACTTGAATATCTTAAGCTTTGTAAAGGGACGCTCAAATTTTGTTTATAATTATTATTGAATTGCACAAAAAACAATCATAAGAGATTTTTATTTTTATTTTTCTGTGAATAAATATTCTTGTTTTTTCATTGATTGCACATATTAAAGTGATTATTTTTTGTTTTTTTTCTTCTTTAAACAACAATGATATGATTCTAGCAACAAATAATAGAGAACAAAACAAAAAAAATAAATAAACAGTTTCAACAATGAAAATATATGTAAATTTATTGCGTGAGAAATAGGTGATACGTTTTGCATTAAATACTAAATTTATATAATCAGATGATGTATCGACTTACGGCTACAAAATGTATGATCATCCCTGTTTTGTTAGTTTGTATATTTTCCTATAGATAATATTTTCGTGTATGTCTTCTTTTGGTTAACGGCTATAAATTATGGCAGCATGATTTTATATTTTCTCTGCAAGAAATAAAAAAATAAAAGATTTTAATTATTCTTATATAATATTATTCACGCTGATAATAAATAAAATAAAAAAAAAACATTACATTCGGATTTAAATCAGCTGTACAGTATCAGTTGCGAAGTGCTTTGTTTTACGCATGAGATTTGTAAATTTAAGGCAGTTGCTTTTATTCCGGATCGAATTCCAAGTTTCCAATTGTTTCAATGGAGAAGAGATTAAAAAGCGAAATCTACCACGACAAGCCTCGTATCTGAGGTAGCCAGTGGACAAAAATTTCATTGATTCGATCAAGCATACACCAGTCGTTTAGTCAAAGCAGCATATTCACAATTGACCGCGATTAAGCGTTGCTACAATCCATTTCAATGTGGAGAATACTACCTAGGTGCATCATCTAAAAAAGAATTAGTTTTGCTAACGTAAAGGAAATATCTCACCCGTTTTTACGTAAATGAAAGTTCAGCCTTATTTATAGAAAATATGAATTTTCGTATCCTGCAGATTTATTCTCCCCTAAGCCTTAAGTTTCATAAATTGTTGGGATATTTTACTATATAACTATATGTATAACTATTTTTTTCTCAAGTACCAAAAACAGAACACTGGTTTCCTTTTTCCTGAGGTGTTATTACGCCTTTGCCTTTTAAAAATTCATATTTTGTTATAAAAACAAGATACTGACTGAATCCATAACTCATTTACTCACAATCAAATCAGTCATTGTCAATTTCAAAAAATGAAACTAATTAATTTTCTTTACATTGACAAAACATCACAATCGAAAGCTATAATACTACTACCAGCTGCTTTTAATAAAAGTCACAATGTGTGTCTGTAAAAAAAGATTTAAAATTCACGTTAAAATTTGTTCGCTGGTTTAAGAGACATAATTGAAAAACATTTTCGAATCATAGTAATGGAACGATTTAGAAAATGGAGAACAGAAATTCATATTGAAGCATATATATATTATGCTCATTTGAAGGGTTGAAGGACTATTTAACTTTTATTGATAAAACAAAGTCCAAAAATGCTCGAAATCTGGGAACGTGAATTATTCACCAATTCACCAGCTTTTAGACAAGGCCTTCTAAATAACAAACTGTCATTTACTTTTTATTAAGTATGTTGAAAGATTCCAAGTGAAATTTCGAGAAATAACGTCAAATAGCTTTTGCTATTTCATCGCACGATTTACGATTTTTGAAGTTATTTATTCTAATACAAAACTTTGTTTGAATTAATAGTCAGATTCTTTTTTGTTCAGGTCTTAGACGGTGCTACATTCACGAAGGCCCTAAGAGGTGACGTCCAGCAAGGAGGAAGAGCCTGATTCTATTCTAAATCGTTACGGCAAATCAACAAGGGAACTATCCTAAAACGAAAAAATTTTGTATACGGATGACTCCATTACATACCCAACCCCAAATACGCGAAGAAGTCTGGTCGCTATTTGATCACTGCTTTTAGTGGGGACTCGAAGTCAACAGTAGAAAATCGGTACATTCTTCGGGATAATAACAACGGCAACAAGAGGAAGACGGCAATTGGCAATACTCTGCTGCAATATCAAAATAATACTTCCGGACAAAATGCAAATTGTACCTCAAGGCACCACAAAATACCTGAGAAACAACTTCAGTGAGCGGTACACATTTAATGCAAATGGCCAACTTGCCGCTTTATCTGTTTAACCCACTTCTGAGGAAGAGGTACGGGTTAAGCAAAAAAAACAAACTACTGGTTTTCAAGCAGCTCATTAGTTTAGGCCGGTAATAGATACACACGGCTGCCCATTATGGTTCACCGTGTCACCAACGACCATGAAGGGAATTGAACTCATAGACAGGATGATACTTTGGTTCTGCTCAAGACTTTAGCGAGAACTAGATAAGCTGAAATACTTTAGCAACACGAAGCCGTTTGAAGATGTCTGTCTCAAGCCAATAGATTTGTACATACTACAGTGAAGGACCATCAAAATCGAGACATAAAATACATCGGCCAGCTGACTTTAGAGGCAGCGTTCATGTACATCACCACCATTCACGTTATCATCAACCAGAGATTCGAGGATACCATTAACTGCTACGTTACATCGTGCTATGTGAAAGCAGCCAGCCGGTATTACAGAGGTAAGTTTTTAATTCTAAATATTTAAAAAAATCTTCGAAAACAATTTTCAAAATGTTTGGAAAACTGATATAGTCAGCTACAAGGTTTAGTCAACAATGTTATACTTTTTTTATATAAAAAAAATCAAGGTATGTTGAATACCTTTTAAACGAAATAAGTTGGGCCCTTATTGCTAAGCCGAAAAAAATGTTACTTTAGCTATAAGTGTTATTTAAAGTCATAATTGTTAATATTTGAGACAAAAAATAAAAACTTCTTAATCCAAAAACTGACTGTTACCCAGTTGATGGAAGCTCACAATAAAGGTGTTAATCTTATAACACAGACACCTACGGGCTGCAATGGCCGATTATATATTTTTTTCAATATTTCAGGTTTCTAACAGCAGAAACATACATTACCTAAGACCATCTGAAAAATGGGTTGGCAATGAGAAAATATTAAAAAGCTATTGGCGAACTCCAGTACAAAACATATTAAGTGAATTAAAATGGCTAAGTGTATAGCAAATCTCAATTATGAAAATACTTATTTTTGTGTATAAGATAAAGAACGAATTGTTGCCCACTTATCTTTGTAAGAAAATACTGCATATCAGTAATTTACACAATTACAAAGTCCGAAACAGGAATAAATTCTGCCTACCACGTTTTAGAACGCAAAAAGCTCAAAATATAGATTTCTATAAAGATCTCCAAATGTTTAATTAACTACCTGATAAATTTAAATTAGGAAATCAGTTTAAAAGTTTCAAAATTTTAATAAAATTAAATAAACATGAAATGGCTTTCAACGCATATGCAGCCGACGTTCTAGACACTTCCTTCGTACTGAAAGTTTCAACTTAGTTTGTATGGAAAAGTATAAATAAAATTGGCATATGATTATTAAGTCCTATTTAGAACATTGCGCAAATTCTTTGTCCGCTTACAGTTCTTTGTTCAAAGATTTTTGTATGTTTATCCGCTGCAAAAATATTCCTACCTACGCGAACATGACATATAGTCTTATGTGTTACAAGTACAAAATCAGTGCAAGGACACTTCCTAGATAAACTAAGTGAACAATATCTTTAAATATGGAATATTCTCATCCGTACTTGGAACGAAGGTTTCAAGAGAACTTGTCCCGGAGGATCTCACCAGCTTTTATATTGAGCCTTCATGCCAAACTTTGTCAATTGATCTCCAATGGTACCCAACCATCGACAATATGATTCTGAGATAAAATTCATGATCAGGAATAGAACGTTTTTCCAACACTTTCGACACACATAACCGACAAATGCGATATTGACTGTCAAATTGTTGGTCGTTAAATATTTGCATAGAATCAACAGATGAATAAGGAAAGACTGTGCGTTGTGGCTTGAAACTCTGATGGTTTGGTTTTGATTGCTCGACTTAATTCTATTCGTTCGATTTTTATTACAATCTATTGATTTACCCGCAAGTGCAATTTTTGTGCATCGACGGTAGACGACACGAACTCGGAACTCCACCATGTCAAGCCGATAAGGTAATCACAATCACGACCACTTAGTCAGAAAACTATCATTGGCCGACCACTCCAGTGATAGCTGGATTCCTAATTTGATCCCAATGGCAAATGGTGACTACACCAGGTTTGAAAATAAATAAGCAAGAGTTGCTCTTTGATTCTAATTAATTTATCCAATTAAAAGGCAAATTGTGCCATCCAAACATTCAAATTTGTTTGTTTCTGTGTAAATTTAAAATTCAGCTTTCCAGGCTTCGTATCTGAGATTTAAAAAATTCACGTTCCTTGAAGTCTTGCATTATCGTTTTTTAAAGCTTATAACTGAAGGCACATAGCACATAATTTTAGGGTATAAAGTTAGCTGCCAATTTTTCCGTTATTTCCTATTTTTCAGGTACTTAATATGTTTGATGGATGTTCAACTACATAAGGCGCCCTGACAATGGTTCCTTGACGCAATCAATTAAGGATTCATTAACGATGCAAAATGGTATTTTATTCGTAATCTTAGAAGCTTTCAAAGTTAATTGTGCTAATTTTAGCCCTTTTTCACTTAGTTTGTGCAGAGCTATCTGAGGAGAGGTAAAATAGTTTCTCGCATACACCCTGTTTTGCCCATTTTGTTCCTCGATAAGTCTATTTTACAAATAAAGACCTCTGTTGCATGCCGGCATTGTAAGTATACCTTCCACACCGGTACAACTTATTTAGGTTTATTTCTAAGCGGTCAATTATGACTCAGGCACACAAAGGGTTCCGTATCTACAAACCATATGCAACACTACATTTTTTTTTAATTTTAAATTTCGGTTTAAAAAAAAAACACTTTTTAATATATGTGAACCAACTTTGCTTTAAACGTTAAATAATTATTCTAATGCGTTGTTGTAGCGGCCATAATAATTAAATCCAGAAGATCGGAATTTAAATTTAGGAACCTTGAATTTAGTTCACTGCGAATTTTTCTTTGTCTAGGATTCGAAAAAAAAATTCATTTTAAGAAAATATACTTGAACGAAGAACTATCGCGCAATCACTCCATTTTGAACATACATCGCACATATGAGATCCACTTATGCAGAATGCGTTTTTGAAGCACGGTTAGTTCTCATTAAAAACACACATAGACGGATGTATGAAGTCGGTATACTAGATTGTTTCTGAAGGCTTAACCGAAACTACCCTCTTAAATTACCTGTATGTGTTAATTGTAGCAGCGAGTGTTGAGTTAATCGTTGCTGATTGTGCATTTGATATTAAAGTGATGGTTCTTATCAAGTAATGCAGAAAAATGCATACAATACCCGCGGGTACTGCTCCGGTTGATGCTTTAATTCAAGTTAGACGTCGTGTAGGTGGATGCTTGTGACTTCACAGCAGGATGACCGTTTTCTCGCGATAACATCACTGGGAAATCGACATCTAAATGCGGTTCAATTGGGCCAACAGCTTCGACTGCCTCGCAATGTGAGTAAAAGTGGACAGTTCGGAAAAGATTCGCAGCAGGTGGTCTCACTGCACACAAACCAGCAAATGGTTTAAAACTTACTCCAGCACACCCGCAAGCTCGACTGTGTTCCGCTCGAGAACAACGTAATTGTACGTTTGATCAATGGAGATGCGCATTATACTCGGATGAACTCAGAATTTCTCTCCATGGCAATGATGACCGCGGACGAGTGTAAGGAAGACTTTGCGAAAGATTTGCTAAATGCGGAATGAGTGAACGTTTTGCCTACGGCGCTGTATCGTGTAGGGTTTTGGAGGGATATTTCCATAGATGGTAAGACAAATCTCCAGTGCATTGTAGGAGCAAAACAGAGACTTGGAGCTGGCAGATTGGTGCTGGAAGATGTGCTATGCTTCGCTGCATATATTGGTGAAACTTTGTCCTTCTGCTTGATAATTCCATACCTCATGTTGCAGCTGTAATGGCTCGATACGTAGAGAAGGTTAATATACAAATTATAATCGAGCTTGTTCGAAGTTTCGACCTGAGTCCGATCGAGCACCTATGGTATTTAGGATTTGATCATGTGGGAAATGGGGCGTGAGGGATTGGTAATACGAGTTTAAATGATGTTTATACTTTTTTGTGATTCTTTTTCTGTTTTTTTTTTAATTACCTTATTCAAATTTGTTCCTATTCATAATCAAAATTAGGGTCTGTTTCAGTTACAGGACGAAACAATAATTTAAATGGTTTGTGTTACCTTGTTGGTTACTAACATGTTGTTCGCTTGCCAAAAATATAAAAATTATTTTGTCTTAAGCTACCCAGAATTATAAAAGCATTAATTTTATTCAAATATTCTATGATCGCAACTCTGACGAAGGCGATTTAAGAAAAGAAGAAGATTATTCATAAGATAATCAAAGCTAAATCAAAATTGGCGAATTTAATTCTAGTTTTTAACTTCTACATTTGATGAAGAAGCTCATCAGTGTATGGCCTTCTTCAGCATTTCAATTACAGAATAAAGGTAACTCTCAAGTACAGAAGGTATCATCGTACCGAAGTTGCGAATTATTTTCAGATTTCAATATATGTTCCCCAACCTTAGGTCTTCCTAAGAATTGCAGTTTCTTTTTTCAGGACCAGACAGGATACGAGTTTTTGAAAACGTGTCATTCGTTAAAAAAAACTCACGTTCGGCTGACGTTTATGGAATTTTTAAACTCATACCCTAAAATATTGTAGATTTTTGAAAACATAAATTCAATACATAAACGTATTTTTCACGAGTCATTTTCCAGAAAAGCAAATATACATAATGCCTCGGTTTGAGCGATTTATGGCTTTCTTTGTAGATATTAAAAGGCTTTTGATTTTGCTGACCAAATAGAAATTATCTTTGACCAATATAATCAAGTGGGATTTCTTGGTCTTATGCTTGACTGGATTAAATCCTATCAAGTTACAGGTCACAAAAATATATCAAAATTTTTAAATTGCAAGACAATACTCAACAAACAAAGCAACGCAATTTCTTCAAGTCTCATTTGACAGCAGTTCGCAAAAAAACATGTTATTATCATGGCGAATTTTCTCATATCGCAAAGAACATTTTCGAAATACAGAATGTGATGTACAAGAATGCTGCACACATTCTTTATCTCTCCAAATTTCGACTGCACAATTGAAAAGCCAATGACGTGTTCGAATTTACTGAAAATGAGCATAATACTGCAGGTTTGTGTTTAGGAGCATTTGAAAAACGCAATTCTGACAATAATGACATTTTCAAAAACGAACAGAATTCTTGAACAGGTATTTCGTCCGACGTGTTTTTCGACGATTTCACATTCCAAAACATCAATATATAAACTGATCGAAGGTTAAAATATATTTATGTTGTTATTTTTTGGTCGTTAATGAGGATAATGTCGCGAGTCATGGCCATTGCTTAGAAAATATTTGTTTATGAACCGTAAAATTTTATTTCGGCAAATGTATCTGCCTGGTCAGGTTTTTTTTTATTGATAAAAATCACCCACCAAACATGAATAAAAAAAAAAAAAAAACTAACAACGAGAATGTAAGGACAAGTCCTACTTCCTTTTCTTTCCCAAAACCTATAACAAATGACTGGGTTTACCTTGTTTTTTTTTTTGTTATTTTTAACATCCACCCATATCTACCTACACGGGAACCTGTTTTTATGTTTTCGATTTTCGATTTTCTATTTTTGTATGTGTGTGTGTATTATTTTTTTTATATCCAAACTGGTTTTTATACTTTGGATTTCTTTTCATGCTCATGCTAAAACTCAAACACAAAGCAAATCCTAATCTCCACGAAACAAAAAAAAAACGAAATACCCAAAAACTACAACAAAAAAAACACAAGCAGAAAAGATCCTCGCGTCCGACCATCATCAATTCCCCATCAACAACATGCCAACGAAATACAGGCAAAACAAAACCAAAGAAGAAAGCCGAAACCAAAAAATTTTAAAGAACAACAGAAAAAAAAACCAAAGATCTGAAAAATAAAAGAAAATAAAAACTCAAAAGAAATATTTGGAATCTGGCGTGTATTTTTGTTTTTTTTTTCTTCTCGAAAAAAAAAATATAATATAATAATATTTTTTTTTTTAAATGGCATCTAATTGTTTCACATATATAAATGATTTACAAAAAATAATAATAATAATAATAAAAAATAACATTTTATATAAAATAATGTGATATAAAGCTACATTTATGTATTTTCGTCGTTTTTGAATGATTTCATTTTTTTTTTATACAAAACAAAAATAAAAAGAAGCAAAATTCGTTATTTTTACGTCTTGGTGTGACTTAATTTAACTACAAATAATTATATTATTCAATTTTATTTTTTAATATCAAAAATAATAATTCACAAAAAGAAAAATCGAAATGTAAATATTATTTACACAAAATTTTTTTTTTAAATTTTAGTTTTAACTTATTTCCTAGATTTGTAGGTCAAATCTTTTCTCGGGCATACAACCTTCGTTAAGTTTCGTTAAGACAAGTGATTATTGGTAACTGAGATCATTAACTATTACACTTGGAAGATCTGTGTTTGGGGTGGTTTTTTTTTTTTGTATGGCTATTGTGACTTATGGCTGATCTTGAGAACTGGCTTGAGTTAAGATTTATATATATATATATATACTTAAATTATTTTTATAGACTAATGGTTTACCTGAATTGTTTTGGTTTCGAAGATGCAACTATTTCAAGAGGTTATCACGAAATAATTACTAAGCAAAAAATAAATATCTTAATTGCTAAAAGGGGGGGGAGGTTGCCATTACATGTAGACCAAATCTTCGCCAGACATTGTATAGGCTTCGACTTTAATATCAAGCTTTGGCATTAGGTGCGACTGTGAGGAGGAAGAGTTTGTGCTGTCTTCGACATTCGACATTTGAATTGGTGAGTTGACTGGGGCGAAAATCACTATCGGGGGACTTGTTTCTTTTGCCTGTTTGCGATTGGATGTTGGAGATTTTGATTTCTTGACGACTTTGGGACGTGTGTGAATGTCGGAATGTTTGCGCAAGTGATCCTTGCGACAGAAACTCTTGTTGCACATCTCGCAGGTGTGCGCCTTGAAACCGGTATGAATGGCTTCTTTGTGACGGCGCAAGTCGGTCTTGTGGTGGAACTGCTTAGGGCAGAGATCGCACTTATGCGGCTTGTCTTGGGACTTGTGTCTGGCTAAATGGGCATCGTAAATTTCTTGAGATTGAAAGCGCTTACCGCATTTTTGGCATCTGTATGGCAGCTCTCCGGAATGGAAGCTTTTGTTATGTTGGGTGAGGTAGCAAATCTTGGTGAACTCCTTGTCGCATTCGACACACTTGATGCGACCCGACGGCTGTGTGGTAGTTGAGGAAGCTTTGCTTGATGTTTCCCTCTTGCGTTTGACAGCTGGTTTTCTGACATTTGTGAGGTTGGTGGTTTTCTCATCGGCAATGTTTAATTGATTCGTTGTTGTAGTCGAAGAGGACACCGTCGGTGAGTATGGATTCGTCTGATCATTTTGCGGTGCTGTGGCAGTGGAATGCATTGGTGGAACATCGGCTTCCTGCGGCGAGCTTTGAGAATCGAACGGCGACATACGACTGTAGTATGATTCAGGAGCAGCCGGTGAGGATGCGGTTTGCATTAAATTCTCCTTTGATGAAGGTACCCCTCCTGAGTAGCGTTGGATGTCGACCATCGATGGCTGATGAATTAGCTGCACTATGTGGCCATTTGCGTCAAGGGCCACCATCTGTTGCTGGTGATGCATAGGATGTTGCGGGTTACCTTGATATGCATGAGAATTTGAAAACGATGATAAGTCCACAAAGGAAGTCAATTGCATCAAGCTATCATGAGAGGTATTGTTCAGATCTTGAGTTGTTTCGTTACCAATAATAGTGTGATAGCTCTGCTGGTGCTCCGCCGCCGGTTGTTGCAGATGTTGGAATGATGGGATGGTGGTGGTGGTGTTGTTGAGAGTGATGGGGGTGGTGGTGTTGATAGCTAAAGGGCTGATGATGTATTGCTGCTGCTGCGGCGGCGGCTGCTGCTGCTCCATTATATTGTGGATAGTGGTGGCCGTGTTGAAAATGGTGGACTCCGCCTGGTGTTGCTGACTGATGGGGTGGAGCTCCCGGTATTGGTGGTGGGAGATAATATGGGGAGATTGTAGCGGCAGCAGCTGCTGCTGCTGCAACTGCTGCTGTTGCTGAAGATTGATGGTTGATTGATATTCCTCCAGACTGATGGTGCTGCTGGGACTGTTGTTGGGACTGGGCTGCTGTATTTCCTGCTGATGATACTGATCCTCCTGCAGATGATAATTGCTGTTGCTGTTGCTGGTGTGAAGCTGATCCTCCTCCTGATCCATGGTGGATACTTCTGTTCTCGTAATGGTTAGCAGGCCCCTCGGTTGGGAGGCTTGGACGGAGGGACCTGCTAGCCCGTTTGGGTGACCGTTCACGGTAGAGTTTAAATTACTTTGTGGGTGGTATTGTTGGAATGATTGAGTTTGCTGCTGCTGTTGCTGTTGCACAGGAAATCCATTTGGAGACTGCGTCGTGTATTGCGATGAAAAATCAGGACTTCTAGGCGGTTCGGGTGGTACAGGCGGCGGTTGTCGTGATTGGCTGTTACGGTGGTGTTTTGAATTTGGATCGCGGCTTGGATGGTGATGTGCGCTGATAGGCATTGTTGCCGGATCTGGTTGTCCGCTAGATTTTACCGCATTTTTATGCAGTGTTGTATTGTAGTGACGTTTAAGGTGCCCCGAACTTGTGAACCACTTATTGCATGCGGTACAGTTGTAAGTTTTAGGACGTCTTGCCTCGTTCGATTTCCAGGTCGCACTCTTCGCTGATCCACCAGAGCTTGGCAATGACGAAGATGGTGGCTCAAACCCACGATATTGTGTAAGATTATCCTGTGGTGTGGTCGTTGATGGGAATTCCGAAGGACTTGACGACACTGGATTGTTTCCTGCTGCCAGATCTGTAGTTTCAAACGACTTATCGTCTGCTCGAGTTTGCGGAGCAATTGGCTGACCATATTCACTAGGCTTCAAAGTGCCACCTTCAAAGTCGGTCGGCGATACATACTCCGATTTGATTGGATGGAATTCGCTTTTGATCGCACTAAACTCCTGTTTCATATAGTATGCTGGATGTTTGTTCTCACTTAAATGAGGTGCTGGCATATAAGCTGGATGCAATTCCTGTGGCCATGCCATCGGTCGCTGCATCGGATGAATTCCTGAATTAATGCCACCCACACCATCTCCTTCGGACTGAGGCGGGTAGACCATTTTTTGTGAGTCCAAATCCAATATATCAGAACTTGGCGGCTCTTCTTTGATGTATGGAGCAAAGGGATGATATTGGCCGCGCTCCGATGCTGTAGATGAAGAACGTTCCGCCGAGTTTATACAATCCTCACTCGGCTGAGCACCATGAATGGTCGAGTAATGTTCGTTGAGTTCGGCTTCGGTAGCACACATTATGCCACATTTATTGCATTGTTTTGTGGCCGATGGTGTCGGAGTTCGAGTCGATATCGAATTTACATCCGTCATACCATGGTGTGGAGCATTTGGCGTCGAGTTATTTTGTGAAGGACTAGATGAGCTAACCACTCGTGGACTCAATGAACTGTTCGACACTGAACTGCTGGCATTGTTGGTTGTAACGCCACCGCTGTTCCCGCTTACGACGGCAGCAACCGAGTGATTTTGCGCTGGCGACAAGTGATGAAGACCGCCGTTGTTAAGATATGGATGATAGCGTTGCGACGATGGCATCACTTTGTAATCGCCGTGTGGTGATGCTGCCCCTGTTAACGGCTGATTCTGCATTTGATACGAAAGAACAGGATTCTGCTGCAATTGTTGCATGGCACTGCCGTAATCCACACCGGCTGGTGGCGCATGGTAGAATTGCTCATAGCCGCTCATGTACGATGCGGCTGGAGGATGATATGAATGCATTTCCTGATACATTTGATTGGCGTTTGATATACTACCGCTGCTGCCGTACAACGGATGTTGATGATGATTATGATGGTGCTGCTGTTGTTGTTGCTGATGCTGTTGCTGCTGGTGATGCGGATGATGCGCCGGCGGCTGATGATCTGGCGTTGGTGTTGGCGGCTGATTGTCACTAGAATCAGCTGCAGCGCTTACGGTGCTATTTGACACCGCATGCAATGGTTGCATCTCAGTTTTGATTCGAGCCATAATTGATGCTGAATTTTTGTCAACATTGGGCAACGGTAACAGAGAAGTCTCACGATATATAGTGGAATCGGTTGCAGCAACTGATGGTGCACATGGCTCGTCTCCGGTACCTCCGCTTTCACCTGACTCTGGTGAGTCGATTTCCTTTTTCAGGAAATAATCTGTCTTTAAGGGCGGCGGTACAGTAGCGACTCCCAACGATGAACTGCCTGTCTCTGTTATTGGTGTCGTCGATATATTGCTTGTACTCCAATTGAGACTCATTTCATGGTTATGCACTTTGACTACACACCGCGGTTTCCTTTTATATTTTTTTTCTTATTTTTTTTTAATCAAAACAAATATTAGTCACACGAGAAAATATATTCGAAGTTGAGCGACACTCTGCGTGTGACGTCAGTACATATATTGTCGTTGTGCACCGCGCAGCACGCACTAAACACCAAAAACACTTTCTAAATATTTGTGCCGTTTCTTGTTCGTTTTCTCTTTGCCGTTTTCAAAACAAAAATCAAGAAAAGAATGACAAAAAAAAGGAACCAAAAAAAACACTTGTAGCTGCTACTCCACTCGTGTATTATTTCTCTTAATATCTGTTATAATTTCTTTTCAATTATTGTTTAACACATTTCACTTTGAGTTTGATTTCCTTCTTTTTTTCAAATTTTTTTAGAACTCACGACGTTTGTTCGTTTTTTTTTTGTATTAATTTAAATTTTAACGTTTCTTTAAAAAAAAATTCTTTTCCACCAACCGATTGCACGTCGTTTGTTTTCTTTCTTTTCTTTTTTTTTATTCAAATTAATGAATTTAATTTTTTTAAATATTCAAAAATCATGTAATGATAACTAAACACAAAACGAAAACGAAAAAAAAAAATAAACGAAATTATATGTTTGTACGTTTAATTGATAATTTTGCAATAATTTTGAGAACAAAAAGTGTAAGTGTTAGAAAGTATATTGAAACAAAAAATTAAATTAAATTTTTAATAAGCCAACGAGCCGAAAATTGAAGAAATATAAAAATTTCCAAAAAACAAAAAAAGCGTTTGTCCTGGTCGACGTTGCAAATACAAATGATGATCGGGTTGTCTGTTTTACGACTCTGTCCGCATTTAACAATACAAAACAAAGAGGGGCAAGCCAAAAAACTGTCTTTTCCATCCACCAACACAAACAGCAAGACAACAGAAAATTTCTCCATAACACTTATACATTTGAAATCGTTAACAACCACATACGAGTAGCTTACCTGAATGTATATCACACACACGTTTCGTTTTTTTTTTTCTTTTGCGGCACATTCCACCACTACAAGTGCACCAAGCTTTGCTGGACATTCCTTCAGAAAATCTACTGCTGTCATCTAACATGAGAGTATGGGTGTGTTGTTTTTTTTTTGTGTATTTTCTTTACCCTTCCATTCTATTTTGTCCCAAACGGACATTGGATCACACCGACAGGCTGCCACACAAGATGCCCAAGCTCACCTAGATGTATGCGTGTTACTCTGTGTTCGCAAATTCGCATTTCGTGGTGGATGATTTGGCATTTCTCTTTGCCGCCTCTTTGCCGAAGACATGTCTTTTGGTGTTGCTGTTACCGCCAAGTCCAGAAACCCAACACTTGGCCAAATTAACCAAACAAAGAATAGAGCAAAAAGGGAAAAATTCTCTCTAGAATCACAGATGTGAAAAATATGTGTGATAATGTTGAGAGGTGAGGCAGACGAAATTGAGAAAACTCACTGTTGAAAAGAGATACAGAAAGAGAGAAAGCATTTGCTTTTACTTTTTTTTTTCTTCTTTTTATTCACCGGTTCTCTCGTTTATATACAAAACCAAAGAATAACAACAGAAGATGAAGAAGATGATGGACGTTGAACGAAACCGGGCAGAAGCACATGGTCCCGCGTCTTTTTGCTGTCTTCTACGTACACCACCACGAAAAGAAAGAAATACAACAAACTTGAAGGAGCGAATGATAAATATACATACTCGTAATGTATGTGAAATGTGAATGAGAGACCAAAAACAACAACGGAATGCACAAAACAATGGTTCTTGGGTTATTTTTTTTCTTTCTTTCTATCTATCTTTCTTTGCGATAAACAAACGAAAATCCGTTCAAACAACACCACCAACCAATTTCGAAGATAATTGTGAAAAGAAAAAGAAAGTTTTTTTTTTAGTGTGCATAGTTTTTTTTTTTTTTGTTTTTTTTTTTTTGTTAAATTGGGTCCTTCGCCAGAGGTGACCCAATCCAAGAACTAGAGTTCTTTTGCAGTGATGTGCTCAATGCACACAGCAGTCCTACTTCCGAGACAGCCGGTGAGATGAGTGAGAGTATCTATCTCCCTGGTTAGCATTTGACCTTGTGATGCATTCAAGCACATGTGAGAGAGGTGGTAGGTACACTGTTCGTAGTACACATTTAGGGACCAAATCGCAGACGAATTGGGGTCGGGGATTTGGTGGGAAACTTCCACCGACAAATTCTTTAGGCATTATGACAGTTTGCGAGTGGAATGGAGCGTAAGGGTTGGTTTTAGGATACCTTTTTTTCTGGGTTAAATTGGCCGTTCAGCGAAAGCTGGCGGTTGGGTGTTAAATGATGTATGGAGATATCACACGTTGGATTGTTCTGATTGGAGTACTTAAGAGCGATATCATCTGTAATTATGACTTCCCAAACCGTCTGCCTACCCCTACGAAAATGAAATTATATGTTGTGACAAACTAGTGTCAAATGTAACCAATTAAACCACTTAAATATATTTAAGATTTTCAACATACATTTCTATTAGACTATAATTTATTTTAAAACATTGTTCACATCACATTTATCTAAAATGTAAATTTGTTGGGTTTTAGTCTCTATTATAAAAACTTTGAGAAATTAGTTTCAGACGTACTGAAATATATCAAAATCCGGGCTACTTTTATAATTTGCTTGGTCTCAAGAAGCTTTTCTAATAACGCACTTTACAAGGAGCAATGGTTCGTAACTCTGATGTATTTTTGGTTTCGATTGCTCCATGGGTGAAACCTGAAAATCTGTTTATTTGCATTCGCTCAATTCGCAGTATTTTATTTCTCAGTATTTGAAGATTACGCCAAAAGGTGTTGCAAGGGTTTGACATCGCTGATCAACCACTCCAGTGTATTATCGCCATTTATTTGATCCCTGAACTGACTGAACCATATTTCAAAACCTAGATAAGAGTCCAAGACTTGCACTAGAATTCGAACATGAAACCTAAAAGTTGATCCAATTTAATGGCAGGCACTTAACAAACTTGTCTTTCTGCCGTTTAACTAGATAAAGAGAGAGAAGACTTACTATATATATTTGACGACTCTAAAAAATTATTTATTATCAATGAACTTTGTACAATATATAAGAAATGATTAGCCTTACGAGCTAAGAAACATGAATGACATTGGGCTGCTAAATTAATGAACTTCAACAGACAAAAATTCGGTTAACTATGACGTAAGTTGAAGCGAACAAATATTATTTAAAAATTCAGTAATTGAATATGTTAAAAACAAAAACGAGGAAGAAACTATACTATAAGTACTCAACTCTTAATATTATAAAGAGGTAATGTTTGTAAGTTTGTATGTATGAGATAATCCTCAAAACTCCTCATGCGATTTCAGAAGTTTGTTTACCAATATTTACATCATACCTTCGGAATGAACAAAGGGTATACTTAACCTCGTTTTAATAAAAGGCCCTTCGTGGCGTTTAATTATGTAACTAGCGATCAAGCGATTTCTTATTTCGTGAACGCTGCCTTAATGGTAAAAGATATTAAATAACTTTCTATGGAAAAATTATAGAACTCAAAATAATCTATAAAAAAGTCCGCGATGACATATCACTATTTCAGTCCGTCAGGTATTATTCTTAAAGTGCAAAATGTTAAATTCGTATCAAATTAATTAAGCTTATTGTCGAGGATATTTTGTGTACTAAAAAATTGCATTTTACACAAATTTGTTTGGTCAATTAGTACGCTATGTTCTCAGCGAACGGCGACTAGATGTTTTTGTATTCTTAAATCAACTCAAAACGATATAAGGAGATAGTGGATTAGAAAAATCCCGCCTCGTCTCTCAAGCCTTATAAATGAATGTATCATATCAAGGCTTGAAGTACAAATAATGGCACGTTCTTCCGACAGAATTGTGAAGGATTGTTTTCAGAATAAGACTCTTTCGGTTTTAGTAGGGCATGGAATATAAATAATTCGTTTTTTACAGAGATTTGCTACCAGAGTTTCGCAATGAAAGTGCCGTTGTCTCTATATTGATCTTCGATAAGAAGGCACCATTATAGCTATGCTCGCTACTAGACACCATTACTATGTTAGTAAAATTTACCTAACAGCTAAGTTTTTTACACTAGCAAACGAGAAAACCTATTTGGACTTATTGTATCCTATATGGACTAACACTATTCGTCTGCATGCAGATTTGAACAATTCTTTTCTTAAATTTTAAGCTCGATGACAATTCACAAATAATATATGAAGATTCAGATTCAGATTCAACCCGGACTTTTACATTTTTTTCTATTATTTGTTCGCTATCAAGGATTTTATGACTACCCTTAGAATAAGGGGAAGAATGCGAGGTTTGAAACGAAGATGCATTTCGGGTAGACTCCGAATTATTTGCATTCGTTCAATTCGCAGTATTTTATTCGCCATTAATTAATATGCAAGTTTTTTTTTTTAATGAGACATCATTTACCCGAATTCATATTTTGACGACACGAGCTTGGAACTCCAATACAAGAAACCACTACAAAACGACCACCCAATTCGCCAGAGTACTGTCGCTGGTCGACCACTCCAGTGTTAGCGCCGTTAATTTGATCACAATGACGAATTGCAATTAGACCTGATTCGAAAACCATGAAAGGTAAACAGCCATAGCAAATCCAAAAGTTCGAGTGACGGTTAGGAAAAGTATCACAATATTCTGCAAATTTTGCAACAAAATAAATCGAAAAGTGACCTGTTTTTTTCCTTTTTCCACTCAAAACATTCCATCTTCTTCAGTTGTAAATCTTGTGGTTGGATAGGTGTTGTCTTGCAGTGGCTCGGAATATCTACGGATATTCTTATGCAACTACTCTCTTCATCCAGCTAATGTCTTGATATGCAAGTGCATTATCTTCATCCAGCTAATGTCTTGGAGGTGCCTCCCGTAATCTTCCTCAATAATTGGTTTATTTGCAATACATGCTGTTTTCTTAAGCGAAGCCAAATAACAGAGCCATTAAAAACCGAATAGAACTAAGCATCATTGTGAAAGAATGGAGTTCTGTGCAAAATGGCATACTCGTACTCGAGTTAGATTTGGAAGCATATTTATGGAATCTGTCGACCTTCTGTAATCGAGTAAAGCGACATTCCATTCATTTTTCTTTTGTGTTTGATTATTTTTTCACTCAGTCGATGAGTCATGTTTGCTACGTGATCATACTGATCGTCACTATGCACGAGTATGGTGAAAGTCGGGTGGAGTTTTATTAAGCAAAATACATTGCCGAGACAAACATTAGCAGACGTAGTTGGTATTTTTGGTAATTAAATTATGTGTTTGATGAGATTTTATTGTTTTTTGAAAATTTTAACTCATAATTCGAATATTTTGTTTGCAGGATTAAACATAAGTGTTAATTGAGGACATAAAACTGATATTTGGTCAAAATAAATATATTTCAAAAGAGGAAAATACAAAAGAAGTGGAATGCTCGCATCCCAATACACTGATCATTGATCCTATAGTAGAATTCAAGTTTCCTATATTTTTTCCCAGATAGATTTTGCAGTCCAACATTGTCTGTGATTATCATTGTAAACTTTTGTTGCTTTTTGGGCAGTTGCTTGCCTTAGAATAGGCATCGATTGAAAGTCCCCAATCTTTCAAAAAAAAAAAAAAAATCTGACAAACTACCGTTGGTTACCTTCTAATTTCTTTTTCTTTTGTTTTTAAAAAAGTTGTTTGTAAAAAACTTTTTTGTATTAACGAAATATGAAGTCGTTTATAGCAGTGTTTTAACCCAACATTCATCCACTCCAGAAAAGAAATCGGCACTAGATTCTTTGAACTCGAGTCCAGACGTTTTATTGGTCCACAGCCTATAGAATGATTTTGCTCATCAATCCCAAAATGTGGGATGACTATAAGATACAACGTTTGCATTGAAAGAGGTTTTTGAACGGAAGTAAAACTTAGCATTTGCTCGGACTGTACAAACGGAAACTGTGCGCATAAGTAGGTCTGATAACATCCTCGAGGTCCCTTACTGGATATCGAAAAACATTTAGCATAAGAAGCTCAGCACATGTGAACACTGTCCTTAAGAGAATGAAACCGCTTTACATTTGTGTGAATGAGTGTCCAGTCTTCACCAAAATCGATAGCTCCCTAAGACAAACAACTGATCTGAGAGGTTGAACTGATCTGTTTAGTTTCTTGCGTTTGAAAAATCACGACTAAGAACAATAAGTAAACCTGTTTTAAGGTTTAGAGCTGATTAACCTCAACTTTTTCAAGCCTCTGAAACCTCTAAGGTGACGGAATGGTCACTTGATTTCAGTGCACGACACTAGCGCTGGCCATCAGCTAAAATAACAATAAATGGCGTCAAACTTAAACCTCGATTTGAGGTTCGAGATTTTGAAATTTAGGAAATATTTTATTTCCCTTTTCACGTATTTGCAGATTTGAATTATTTTTTAGACAAAGGTTGTCATAATATCAGAGAATGTAAATGTTTGCATCTAGAGTTATTTTTATCTTTAGTACATGAAAGAAAGGTCATTTTGGAGCGAACAGCCACGGAAATAAGCTCATGACTTTTACAGCAGCATGCTCCGCTGCGATGCTATGTTTAAACATTTCTGTTTTCTGCACAAATTGAAAGCACAGGATAGTTTTCCAATATTTTCCACCTCTGTAGATAATTTTTTGCAATTCCGTGTTTTTTTTTTTGTTGTGTCATCAAATGAATTTTTATTGCAAGTACCTCCTCCACGCATTCAAAATAAAATGTATAGGGTGTTCGAATTAATGTTTTCGTTAATGTCAAGTTATTTTAAAACAATGAACAACAACGTTGTATTCATCAAGCAGTTTTTTTTCATTACAAAATTCTGTTTGTGTTTTGATTTTTATATAAAAGAAATTGAGATTCCTTGCAGTGCGACTTCTTGCAAAGCAGGTTTCATCAAAAGTCGATGTTAAGAGTACATCGTTTCGAGAGCTCAGCATTTTCGGAACGACCCAAATCTACTCCGTCAGGAGGCCAAACAAATGTCATTCGATAATTTAAGGAATAAAATTTACCTGCAATAAATTAACAAGGGAACATTTGGCATTTTATTCTCGAACAGTCTGGTCTTGAATGATTGGAAATCGGACGAAGAAAGGTGCCGTTGGGAGTGTGCAATACATTTTAGGTCTAACTTTGGAACAAAAAGGGTTTTATAGATACGTGCAAGAAAATATATTTATGTGTATTTATATAAGTAGTTCAAAAAGTCAATAAAGAGCTAATGCCCACGACATATTACTTAAAAAAAAATTCAGTCTTACTGTGTTCTCTTTACCTTAAAATCTTAAAACCTTCACTTGAGCATGAACCATTCGAAAATTCTAGCTTGGAAGACTTAGAAGGCTCTTTGATTCCATCTATTTAAAAATAACTTAAGCATTCCAGAATACATAAATAAAATGTCACATGAGCTTTTTCGGGATGCCAGTCAACATCGATTCAAGGTTTCGAAAGAAAATCAACGCCCAAAGAGAACTAAATAAACAATTACTAAATTCGTTGCAACTCAAGAGACTGCATCTCTCTAAAAATAACATTGCGGACAAAGACGTCTCTTGAACTGATTATTTGCTATCTTGAAAAGTGTCAGATGGGACAAGATATTTTTGCTGTTTATATAACTAACAGCCGAACCCAAGATACGCCTTTAAAGTGATGATACACAGTGGAGAAAACGTTTCAGCATTTTTGTGAATGTAGACCAACCAGGTCTCATAACGCTTCGAAAGACCAAGGATTGATCCCAAATGTGCAAAGCATTATACCCTTGTTGGACAAGCAACCTAAGTTAAATAAATCCCTGCGGCATTAAAACGAAAAATCTGGACACGCACACATAATTGATAAGTCATTCTTAGGACCCTTTACTAGGATCTAAGTCCTCACCGAAAAGACCGGACCAATAGGATCAGAGCATTTAACACGATCCCTCAACATGGCGAGAGAGAGAAAATGACGGAGCAATTGGAAGATTTCTAGGACAATTGTTTGATTTAGCAGTGTCTGTGGCAGAAATTGGTCAAGTAGTAGCTTAAATTGGTGTCCCGACATTGCACAGTTGACAGATAGTTCCAATTGACTACTGTTTAAGCTCAAAATCTGAAATGGACCTAAAACAATTCAACACCCTTTTTATGAACGTCACTATCCAAAAATGCGACATCGATGCATGAACATTTTTTTTCGCAGTTTTTAGGTATTTTATTGGATGTTTTTTCAAACTTTAATTAAAAATCCTTATTATTGCTCGACATAGACTGACTACCAAAACGGGCACACACCTTATTCTGTTGACCCCCTCTGTATGTTTTTAAGCATGTTTGCACTTGTCACCTGTTAAACCATAACACACCACAGGTCATTCAAAATGCAACGCCAAATAGGAAAAATGGGTAAAAAATGAAAACACCCTGTAAAGTTGACAGCAGTGGTAATCTGTCTTGAAAATCGCATTATTTATTTGGCCTACCCTACAGAAGGAAGTAAATACAAACAATAGGGGACATATGGCAGGTACACAAACTACCACATGCACATAAAACCCTATCGCGGCATCGATACACGGATTCACACAAATAGTACTGCACAAGCAGCTTCCTTGAGAAATGAAAAACGAAGAAAAGAAAATCACAAAATTTTATCCCGCCAGGACTTCACGAAATCACTATATGTTTGTGTGTGTGCGTGCATATGTATATACTCAGTATGCATCGGCGAAACACAGATTTCTGTGCATTCAAGCATGACATGGACATTTGAAAAACGCATCTGCATCTAACAAAAGAGTATCTATGTACGTGCTCGTATATAGGTTATCTGTTCCTCGCACATGGATGCGTGAGAAAAATGCATTCCTTTTTGTGCACATGTTGAGCCTTGAAAAGAGAACAAAATCGCCTGTGCGTTTGCAAAAAAAAAAATTGACAGATTTTCAAGATGTACATTTTTTATTTAGACAGAAAGGCTCCATTTTGAAAATCTGTTTTAAGATCTAACAAAAAAAAAAAAATAAGTATACCGCGGAAGACAAAGAAAGCCATCGAATCTAACACGTACTTCTACGCACGCACAGTGAGCTCAATCTATGGCCATCATCATCATCATCGTCATCATCGCCATCGTCAACCACACGTACAGCAGATACGCATTTCTTCATTGAGAAAACAACTCCATGAGATACTTTTCGTTGTTGTTGTTGTTGATAGGTTGGATTGGCTTAACAATTCTCTTGGAGCTTGTATACATAAAGCCGCGTACAAACTTGGATACCTGGATGGATAGATGAATAGATGGATACACTATAGCCTGGCTAATGTGCTGTATGTGTTGTGTACGCGAGTATGTTTACTTACGTCGCGTTTTTCTCCTTTACTTTTGACATACCAACATAAATTGTTACGAATGTAGCCAAAAGTAAATATGAATTGGTTCGTGTTGTCTTTTTCTATTTATTTTGTAGAGATACTTTTCGCGGTAGAAACTTAATTAAAGTTATTTTCGTTTTTTTTTTGTTTTTAATTTTTAATTCTTCTTCGTGGCTTGTTCTTTGTTTCAGTTTGACAGCAAAGAATGGAAAAAGATTCATGAATACGGCTAACAGAACTAATCGTGGATAATTACTTTATATTTGGCCAGAGTATCTACGGCTGTATGGGTAAATACGTATCTCAAAATAATGCTTTGTATTTTTTTTTTTTTTCGGTTGTCATAAATGCATTTGAATGTGACACAGTTGTAGATTTGTTGTTTCTGACTACCTGGGTGTTGTTGGTATGAACCAAATGTTAGGACAGTTCCAGGAATTCTTTTTTTTTATAATTAGCCAAAGTTGTTGGAAGATTTAAAATAGATTCGCGAGTTCGTAGCGAGTTTTGGGTGGGGAGAGAGAAAACAACAGCAGCAGAAACAAAAGTATCTTGTTTTCCGAGAAATTAAAATATAAGTCATTTGAAGCACAGGAATGTATATTTAACGAGTGGGAGGTTCCTTATCTTGTACGAGTTGTTTTCGGAACCATTGAAAGGTGATTGCATCAATATAACTTTTATTTTTCGTGAAGAAGACACAATGCAAATATATATGCCTATGTCGTCAAGGAGACGTTTTATGACACCACTTTCGATGGAATGCAATTAAAAACGCATTTAGGAGGAGTAGACTGTAGTTCGCATTTAATTTTAACATTTATTACTGTCAGTCTGCGATGCGATGCATCCTAGGAAACGGGCATGCATTCTGAAACAACTTAACCAACATAATCCGGATCAAATCTGTAGATAGTATTGTTGGCGGGAAATTGTATTTTTGAAAATAGGGAGCGCCAACAACGAAAATGTGCTACAGATTTGTTTGGCGTATAACAGTTTTGTCTGCGTAATAAAGTGCTGCCAAGTTTTTGTTTAGATGTTTTTATGTGTTGCGAATTAACGTTATTTCGAATTTAAAAATATATTCAAAATCGAATTAACAGAAGAGGAATAAGTGAAATCTTATTTATGCTGTCGAATAGGAAAAAAGGTTGATAAGTTAACACTTGTAAAAATAAACCCTTCCCTGGGATTATCTATCCATCAGCATCTTGCTTGTCAAAGGTTTTAGGGGTTATTGGTGGGGATTGTCATTTGTCCTTATTCCAAACTGGAGTTAGGGCAAAGAAAAGTTGTACGATCGCATTGGTTATATTTTGGATGGCATAAGGTTCAATGTTAACTGGCACTTCTCTGTTTACTTGACTTTTTGAATGCATTTGACAAGGTTCATCAAGCAATACTCTGTAAAAAAAAGTCTGATTTTTACTTTGGATGTACCATTTAAAGGAGGTGTTTCTGGGGGAACAAATTTTGAATTTCATATTAATCTACATATTTATAAAAAAATCTACCTATTGTCATTCGAGTATACCTGCTGAATCGACCAGTCTTTATTGAAGACCTTGTAGGAGAATTAATAATTATTTAATAAAAACGAGTGTTGAATTTTATCTTGTTTTGGATCCATTTGCTATAGGGATAGGGTTGCCAGAAATAATTTGAAGAAACTAGTTATCAAGGTTGGAAGTCTCGTACTTTGCGGAAAATAGGGTGAAAAAAATAAGTGGTGCATAAAAGCTGCGTATTAGTGGCTGTGACAAGTAATATGTTGGATAGTCTCATCTTTATATTACAAAGCACAACTTATGCAGAAATCGCTTTACACACAGTCTCAAAAGGAAGTACACACCACAAAGTTAATCCTAAAACCAAAGAGAAAAAAAAACTTAATAAACTTTAAGGAAATATGTTGCCTATATTTCGCTGAAAATTTTCATACTTTTTTTCTAAAAACCAATTAACGAATATGGATAAATTACTCAAAATAAAATAAATTTCAATTCAAATTTATGGCACAAAAGTAAGTTTACACATGGAAACAATAAAAAAGAGTTTGTCACTAAATTATCCCCATTAGTTCCTAGAAGGGTATCCTTTTGATTTAATTACTGCAGTTATTCTTGATGCCATTGAAGCAACAAGCTTTATTTCATTTCCCATTCTTCTTGTGCAATGGCTTTAAGCTCGGCTTTGGTATTTCAAGATGATCCCATAAATGCTCGACGACATTTAAGTCCGCTGATGGAGGTTTGTTTTTAACTGTCGTCGAACATTATACAACAACCATTCTCTCATGATAAGCGAAGTATGCTTGGGCTCATTATGCTTCTGGAAGATGAAAGACTCCTCCAAACATAATTTTTGCGCACTTTGGTGGAGTTTGGTTTTCAGAATGTTTATACTGCCATACACCCCCAAACCATTACTGATCCACCACCGTGCTTTACAGTCCAAGCCATGTTCTTCGGATTAAACTGCATATTCGGGTTTCTCCAAACTTTTTCGCGATCATCTGAACCGTGAATGTTGAACTTACTTTCATCTGAGAATATAACGCGATTCCAAAAATCCATTTCCCGCTTTTGGCGGTTCACATATGACATATGCTGACATAAGGTTTTTTACTGATCGCACTTGCGTTGTATCCGTCCTTGTGTAAGACACGAAAAATGGTTTGGGCATTCCATTGCTTACCAGCCTCATCTTCTGTTACAGCTTGCAATTTTGGGATGCCTATTTTCGAATTTTGCTGGACTTTCCGAGTGATGAGTCGTCGCTAGCAAATCCCTCTACTGTTGACATACTTAAAAAAGCAATAAAGATTATATCGTTACGTTACACTTTTACACTACCTCACTCATCATCAAGTTTATACAGAGCTTGAGGATGTTTTCTATTTGTTACATTAGAACAAACTATGGCGCACATGACCTTTTACTTTAAACAAAATTGAATTAGGAGGATGATTTTTTTATCTTTGATTTCGAAGAAGGTTGATACCCAAAATAGATTGACACCATGTTCACTCATATCGATAAGACATTTCGAGTTATTTTATAATGTGTGATGCAACTCTATGGTTTACCACGATGGTACTCTTCTTGGGAAAAATATTATTTTTCTAGCTAACTCTTATCTTGAATTTGCATAAACTTTCGCATAAAAAGCACTTCAAGTATCTGGTTGTCAGAATATTCTCAAGTTCTTAAATCTCTTGAGCTGTTTTAGGACGAACTTTAGTAATAGGTTCGAAAATAGTGTCAAACAAACCATGAGTAAATCAAACAAAGGACCCGAAAATATTAGCGCAAAAGTTTCCATTCCTATCATAAAGCTAATTTTAAATATTAAATTGTTAAGCAACTTGAAGTCGGTTTTTCCGGACCGAAAACATATAACTGAATAGAATTCAGCTTCGCACAAACTATGATTACACCAACTCCTTCACGATCTGTCATCTTTAAAAACTTGTTTTAGAAATCGGTTGAAGAAAACAATCATTATTTACATAGTTTGATGTCAAATGTATGCTTCGATAGTTCAGATGTTTTTTTTAATTTAATTCGCAATCCCTTTAAATTTTGAGAGTAAAGTGATAAGCGTTCTAGTTTTTTGCAGACAAAATTTCTGACAACAACATTTAGGGTAATGTTGAGATAGATAGATAGATAGATAGATATCTTCATTTCGAAACTAATTTACAAGATTGGGGTTACCACACATTTTACATTACAGAGATTCGACATGAACAGAGTATATCACGAAGGAAAACTCGAAAAAAACCTTCACTGAATAGTTGTAAAAAAAGAAAAAAAAAAGAAAAAGAAAAAAAAAATATATATATAATAATACAGATATAATGACTAGATAGAGGAATGATATGAATAACAATAATATTGAACAATTGTTGACATCGATATTATAATAAATTGAATAAATTAATAAATAAATAGAAAATAAAAAGAATAAATTAATAAATAAAATAAAAAATAAAATAAAGGGTAAAGTTGAATGTCAGCAAAAAGACTTAAAATCGAATTTATATCTTATCAAAGTAATACTTGCTGTATAGGGTTCTAAATACGAAGAATGCAAACGGAACCCTATTACCAAGATTCCGCTCTCTGCGGAACATATAAAAATAATAGTATAAAATGAATCGTGTTTTTTAAATCGCAGCTAAATTTTACGCCAAGAACAAAGCAATGCGAGATTTAAAATTAGAAAAAAAATATGATAAAGAATTCTTCACAAGCGCGTCCGAAGCGCCCTTGGCCGCTTTTGTTTGGTAGAAAACGATAAATAAATTCTTTTCTTAATTTCCATATTATCCAGACAATGAGGCTCTTTTCAAACTCGATGCAAGAGAAGTTCCTTCATGGGCTGGACAAAAATTGAGAGTGAATTCGGTCAAATGATCAAACCATCGCAATGCAAAGCAGGCTTTATGCAAAAAACAGAAAGCCAAAGTAAAACAAGTCGGCCTAATATTTTCACACTGAAGGCGTAAAAGTCAATTTCTTTACTTAGCTTCAAATTAAAGATTTGTTCAATATCAATCAGAGTTTTCTACAAGTAATAAAATATAAGCTTGGGTTCCAACAAACTTGTCAACAAAATTGCTTGTCGTTAGCAAGGCAAGTACTTATTGGAATAATTACACCCAAATGTCTAATCCAAGCCATTGAGGAACACCAGCGCCCATACATTCGCACGTTAATGTATCAAATTACGAATTAATTTTCATCAAATATCGCTGAATCCTCACTTCTAAATTGTACGCATACTGTTCCCGCTGGAAACTAAACTTTAACACAACCCTCACAGGACATGCGAGTAAATGTATTTTAAATTATTCGCTTTCTACCCCTCTCCACCACCTAACTCTTGTTCCATTGGCGTTATTTAACCTTAAACCAACTCCAAGGGACGCATAGTGGACTAGACATTCTTATGTTATATTCTCGGTTCGAGTACATATGTTTGTATGTATTTACCAAAATCAACATGGAAGCACACCATACGGTACTTTTCATGGCGATTTCTGTAATTTGCAACATTCGAAGACCACCCACTCCAACAATGATTGCTAACCCGCCACCCATCACCCACCACCCCAAACCATCGTCCGAAATCCCTTTGAATTAAATGCGTACACACACCCCCCACATCACATACACTAGCCCAACATTAAAGACTCGGCCGTATCAGCATCAGCATCCAGTACACACATATAACTATACATACATATGTATATTTATTTACAAATTCTCTAAATTTACATTTTAAAATACCTACCCCATTGCTTCCCACACAAACTACGAGTACACTCTCCGACGGTCTCCACACTGGCCATATGTGTTCCAGTGTACAATCGTACACACCCGGCATCTGCCCGTCTCCGGAGAAGCTTGTATCCTTAAAACTTGTGCCCACTGTCCTTTAGTGTCCTACAAGCTACAAGCAAAGCTGCGATGAGGGTATTTACATTCATGCGCAAAGGTATAGGCCCTTCATAGAGACGTCCGTGAGTAACGAGCACGTATACTTTATCGGATATGTAAACATTAAGATATTCTGCAGATCGAGGACAAGTATAAAATTAATTTATTGAAAGCTTGGGTGCTCGTAATTAAACGAACAACGGGGTGCGTAACGGATACTGGGAAATACCATACCACCTGCACGGGTTGCCTTTGGCTGGGGCATTGTAAGCAAGTGCGGACTATGTGATGTTTTGGGCATCAAATCAAGCAAACTATACTCGTATACCCCCACAAGTGAGGTAGTTGGACATGTAGGATATACCTTGTTTATGTATGCCAAATTGCTAGGGTAAATAAGATAGCACATGATTAATATTCATATCTATATATGAACCTATGTATATAAATATATGTAGGTACGTACTATATATACGACAAAGGAGATTTGAGTTTCAATTTTTAATTTTTTGATTTTAAGTAGAGCACAAAGCCATTTTGGCCATTGGCATTTTGAATATCACCCAATTTATATTTCCAAATAAATCTATATAAAATTAGAAACTTGATTTCGTCCAGGGAGATGTGATATTTTAGAGACAAAAAAATCAATAAGGGACACCATACAAACCCTGCCGAGTTCAAAAATTTATAAATGATTTAAGTTAAACATGATAAAAACTTGTTTGTGTGAATATGTATGAGGACACTAGTTGAGTTTTAAGTTGTTTATTGGACTTATTGAATGCAATGTATTTTCACAATAAAATACTTAAATTTTTTTATGGAACGAATCTAATAACATTCTTCCTCCGGAATAATTTGGCCTCGTAAATAAAATTCACCGCATCACAAAATACGTTTAAGAAAATTTCACATCGAAAAAGCATTCCTGCATAAAATGCTTCAACTTAACTTCACCATGGCTGCAATTAAAATCATTCAGTCGTTTCTAACAGCGGTAAGAATTCTGAGACTCAGCGTCTCGTTTTTGGTGTTCCTCAGGGATGAGCTCTTAGTCCATTCTTATACGTTTTTTAAACAAACGACATCCCTCGGCTGATCAACTGCTAAACTTATCTTATCTTTGCAGATGATTCATGCATTTACTATTCAAATTGCTCTTCTGCTAGTACCACTCTTCATATCATCCAAAGATATTTTCCAAACTGGAAAAAACAAAGTCAAAATGCAGCTTAAACAATGAGTATTTTTTTTTTTTTTTAGGGAAACCTGATACAAACGAAATATCTTGTTGTACATCTGCACAAAACGCAAACATACTGCTTTTAAAAGCATTTTTTAGCCAGACAATTGATAAAATCAGTATAACCATGCATACTGTTCCTCTTTTCATAATAAGATAATGATAATTAAGGCGATTTTTCGGGACGTTATGTTCTAAGGATTTTTGCTGGGGCGTTTGTGCAACAATGGTAGATTGCAAATCACCCAAAACAAGGTTCTTGAAATGATGTTTAAACTTCCTTGGTCAATTTATATTATAAATAAATAAATGATAACCTATTTATTAAGTGTTATATGAATTCGTTTATTAATTCATTAATTTTTTTATTAATTTTATCCATTTATTTTATTTTTTGTTTATTCACTCCTTATTTTGGCAAAAAGTTAATTTAATTTTATAAAATTGTATTTTGTTGAGTAAGTCTGCATTGAGTAATTGTTAGCCTCCACTTCTCTCCACCGTTCATTCAACGGTATATATATATTTTTTTCAACTCTTTTATTTTCTCAATCGATCAATTTAAATAATTAAGACAAAGGAGTAAAAAATCTTAAACATAATTTAAAGGGTACAACAAACTGTGACAGATCCAGTATGCAGTACCAAACATCTCATATATCTTATTTTTAATTCTAGGACCTATAATAATTTATATTATGAATTATAATAATTATTTGAATCATTTGGAAAATATAAAAAAAAATTTCCTATTTACCATATTTTAACTTACCAGCTAACTTAAAAGCTGCTTACAAAAATAAAATAACTTAAAATAAAGTAACTTAGCCTAACTTAGCCTAACTTAACCTAATTTAACCTAACTTAAACTAGGCGCTAGCTTCAACCCAGTAAAGCCACATTTATTTGTCCCTATTAAGCCTTCTGCAATCAAGCCTATCTCTTTCGGATACGCTCATACAATATCTCCATTCAACAGACTCAAGCTCCAAGTTGTCTGGAGCTGGAGCCATGCTCATCCAAATACAAGAATGCCTCAGGTGGTATTTATATGTCCAGTTGCTAAAGTGTTTCTAAAATAATCAGGGTTAGGATAAAACAAGCCTGATATGAGTTCGTTCTCAGTAACTTTCGCTGATCGCGCGAAGTGATTTCTTATGAGTCTTAGGATGAAATTGTCTATGCTGGGTATGTCGGCTGTTTCTAGAAGGACCTTATTCGAAACATAATTCTTGTAATCTATATGCGCGCTCCTGTGTAACTTAGTGCATGCTCGGAGGCATTTCGGATATTCGATATTTTTCCATGTAAGATGGATTTATGTTCCACCATACTCGACATATATAGCTCAGAATTGGATGCACAAAGGCTTGCTGGCAAATGATCTTCACATCGGATCTCAGATAGTTGGAGTAAAAGAGTTTACTAAGCAACATAAATGCCGCCCTTGCTTTTTTCAATTGGTTGCTTATGTGCTCATTGTCATACAAAAATTTGTCTAAGTGTACACCTAGATATTTCACAACAGTCTTTGACTCGATGTGAAGTCCGTCTGAAGATTTAACTACCAAGTTTCTCCAATTGCGTCTTAAATCTGTACTACCCTGTCCTAGTGGGGTGCGGAACAGTATGGTTTCACATTTAGAATCCAATCATGGCAGAATGTCTGAAGGTTTTCGAATTTCTTTCTTTCTGTATATTTTTAACTTTTAAGTTTTGAACATATAAGATTACATCATCAGCAAATGCAAGTTTACCATCCAAGTCCCTGGTCATTTTAGAAATATAAATATTAAAGAGTATCGGGGCCGTCACTGTACCCTCCAACAGACCATTGATGGCATCAAAAACCGCAGTCGTCACGCACGCTCTATCCGTTACAACAAATTCAACTTCATAAAATTCCGTTAACATTTCGCGCACTTGCTTACATGATATTTTTTTTTTTCTTGTACTCATAGGTACAACGGACCCGACAAACGTTTTCTTATCCGAATTTTGACTTGAGTTTTCGATAAATTTGAAATTTGAATTTGCCACAATTATTCAGACAAGTCGGTAACTTCTTCTGATTGAATTTTTTTAATGATATTTAACTCTCACACAAAGGGTTCCGCGCTTCCTAAGAGTATGCTATACTATATTTCTTTAATTTAAAATGTCTCATAGCATCGAACATACATAATACGAGTAGGCCAGGTAAAATCCTAGCTTTATATAGTCAGATGGGAAATTAAAAAGTTTAATAATGGTAAGGATTTAAAAAGATTCCAAGATTGAAAGATTACTTGATGAAGACTTATTGTAAAAATGTGTGAATCCATAAATCTGACGTCAAAATTTAATGGTGTGTGTGCGAACTCCAATTTCCTACCCTAACGCGTTTCACATCCGTGTACGTGTTTTGCAGTCGTTTGTAATGGTATTTTCTTGAATAATTTAAGTAAGTGTATCAAAAGATCTAAAGTTGTTTAAGTCATAGTTGTCAACGTTTTAAAGAAATTGCTTTAAAGAAGGGATTGGAAAATATTGAAAAATAAAAAAAAAATGTAAGCATTGAATATCCTTGTATGCATTATTTGCGTTATCAACACACACAACGTCATTCAATGTTTACATTTTTCCTTATTTTTCAACCTTTTGTTTTAAGTGATTTATTGAAATGCTGGGACAATCAGAGCTCAAACACAAATTCTTTTTTAATAATTTATTTAATTAAAATGATATTGTGATTAATATTAATTGAGAAAAATGTTGCCATTACATTGTGTTCGATAGAAGAATGATTGCATACTGAAAAAGGCTGTTAAGTTGCTCCATATATCTAATTGTTTACTGTTAGGCGCTAAGTTAAGTTGCGATTTCATAAAACTCCTTCTTTGTATGGCGACCTCCATAAACGTTAGACTTAATATCATTTTTTGTTGTTGTAGCATCAATAGCAGTTCCCATTTTGCAAAAATTAAATAAAGCCCAGCGACAGACGGGCGGACGGACGGACAGTGGAGGCTAAGTAATAGGGTGCCTTTGGATCAATTGCGAACGGAACCCTAAAAAAACGAACTTACAAAAGAGAAAAACGTAACAAAGGCATATTCAAGACACGTTCACATTCGGTCACACAATTCTGAAACTAAACGCTCACGAAGTCTCTTCTTCCCACAGAATAGTAGCGTGTTAATATGTTCCTTCACAAATTCCAAACCTCTTTTTTACACGACGTTAGCCTTTATTCCTTTTACTTCCTTTCTTCCAATCTTGGTAAACTGTTTTAGCACTTACTATTAAAAAAAATCGGTCTCTACTGACTATGGTAACCTCACCAGTATTTTATGAGAAGGCTTACTCTTTAAAATATTGAACTTTTTTACTATCTCTCTTTTTATGTCACCCCTACCTCCCAAATGCGTTTCTGACTGGTATTTTTTTAACTCGAATGAAGCGGATAAACAATAGCTTGCTAAGCCGGTTCCAGAAAAAATTCGCATGCAGTAAAAAAATTTGTATCCTGAAAACTGATATCATCCTACCTTTGTCGGCTCTTAACGCCTTTTCTAGTCATGAAAAAAACAGTTTATTTCAAAACAAAGTGTTCATATTTTTTTTTAAATTTGAATAAATATACTATAGGTATAAATAAATAATAATAATTATGAATTATTCTCAGGAGGTTAATTATTGCCTTTTCAGAAGGTTTATCACTCAATTATTATAAAAAATCATTGTTCAGTGAATCTAAACCATTCGGGGACTCACTCAAATACACACAAGAAATGTCATCAAAATCGGTCCAGCCGATTAGGACTTAGGAGGAGTTTATTGACTGACACACGTGCAAAAATTTGTTATTTATAAAGTTAAAATATATCGATATGTATAGATATAATTTTTTTTAAGATGATAAAAAAAGCTTGTAGCTTACCTTAAAATGAAAATTCTTCCCATTTACACGTTTTTGTTTAAAAAAATGTATAATTGATCAGCTGAATCCACAAGATTTCTGTGAATTTGCAATAATACTTGAGTCACAGCAAGACATAGCAAGGTCGATACTTGCCATCGTTTTCAAACTTCCTATTTGGAAGTTCTTCCATTGTTTATAGAAGAATATATGGTGTCCATGTGCACCTATGCAAGTAACTTGGATATTTAAATAAACTTCGAGCTCTTGGTCGTTAAACTTATACCTTCACCTATTAGCCATCAACCTAGTCATTCAATTGATCAACTTGAAAGTTCTCCCAAGTTTTTTTTTCGATGTCGGACACTGTTTCCGTACCTATCAGTGAAGTTCGTCCCAAAGCAGTTTTAGTAGGGAGTTGAGAACCAGCCTTTTCATATTTTGCAGTGTGCACTTTTTGATCAATTTGATCCTCGTTTCCACAGCAGAGCTCGGAAAGAGTGTTCGAAACTTTTCCCTTTTCTTTCGTTGATTCAGATGAGGTCCGCAACATCGGCTGACGAGAAACATTCTTAGACCGTCAAAGAGGTACGCTCAACTGTAAGGATAGCAGAGGTATCGATCATCTTTACTTAAACACGACACCGAACGTAAGCTGTACTTTTTTCTAGTTTATATCTCAAATATTTCAAATATTGACCATTCTATAGTTCGACGCACAAAAAAGGATGGGAAGCAATCTGCGTTAATGAAATCATCTTGACTCTAAGACATTAAAATAACAAGGTGTACCTATAACAGTATTTTTATTCTATACAGTGTAGAAAAGAGGTTTATCAAAAGGATTCAATACTTTTTACGGACGTTCACGAAAAGATGTGGTCTGAATCCTAATGACTACCAAACACTCGTAGTGTATCTCAGGCAGAAAGGAAGTGTTAGAAAGAAAAGTAATCTTCGCTTTTAGAAGGGTACCAACCCGATAGGTTGTCAACTAAAAATATAAATAACGAAATCATGCTCACCTTTAGTTCTTAAA
Source organism: Orthonevra nobilis (assembly GCA_963555765.1). Taxonomy (NCBI): domain Eukaryota; kingdom Metazoa; phylum Arthropoda; class Insecta; order Diptera; family Syrphidae; genus Orthonevra; species Orthonevra nobilis. The sequence continues at coordinate 59,815,765 of OY743224.1, forward strand.
GTGCTAATCAAATGGATACTCATCACTCATCACACTTGGTATAGAATTTTTCCAAAGTGTCAATGCTCTTTGTGAAAAGCAAACGCGCGCCACGGTTTCCGCGATAACTTCCTAATTCGTTTTGAATCTCTCTCCCTGGAGCCACCGCTTGAGATTTGGGAACAAATTATAGTCGCTGGATGCTAAGTCTGGAAAATGCGGTGGTTGAGCACTCGGCACGAGTACGATAACTTGGGCGCCAAAAATTGATAACGGTTTTTTGTAGAGGGGTCAAAAACAAGCATTTTTTACTATGGGAGGGGGGGGTCTATCTCGCACCGTGTAGGAGGTATGGGCAAAACAAGTTTAGATCAATTTTTTTTCAAAATTGTGAAATGAAGTGCTAAATTTGCTTTTTGTAGTCAATGCTTGTATCAATTCTGAATAGAACACAAAAAACCGAATGGTTTTATGTCTTATAACTTTTGAGAAAATTGAAAATTACTATTAGGAAACTTTAATAATTTTTAAGAAATTCGCATGCAAACTCAAATTTTTGATTAAAAAAAATCAAAAAAACAAGTTTAGATCAATTTTTTTCAAAGTTGTGAAATGAAGTGCTAAATTTGCTCTTTGTAGTCAATGCTTGTATCAATTCTGAATAGAACACAAAAAACCGAATGGTTTTATGTCTTCTAGTTTTTGAGAAAATTGAAAATTACTATTTTTGTCTTGTGACATTTAAGTGGTCTTCCTTTGGTAACCGTATGAATAATCGATTAAATGTCCGGCATGCGTCTTTATCAATAGTTTTTTTTTATATCAACAGTACATGGGTGGCCCGCTTCGCGGGTTAAAGGAATTCAACTTTCTTTCCGTAGTCAGTCCACGCTCACGCGACTTCGTCGCTCCGCTCAGGGTACCTGCTTTTTGCCTGGCAGGCGCCTATTTCATGAATACTCTTCATCTAATTTGTATGTACTTATGTATTATGGAATGCACTTAATAACGATGCATTGCAAATATAACCGATCAAACTTTTAATTTTGTACCGTTGGTTTTTTTATGCACATGTGGTAAAGCTCATTCTGTGTTCAATCTTAGTTCGAATCGAGTGTTATTTTTTGCATCCTCTTATCCATCCTAAACTAAATAACTTTTCGGTATTTTGTTCGTTCGGGGATTTGGTATCGACCAACGAAAAGAGCATCGATTTTTTAGAAGAAATTGGTCTGATTCTCCTCTGACCTCCTCGTGGTGCATTCTGGATAACGCTAAATGATTTGCTAAACTTTACTAACAAAGATGAACCTATCATTAACATTTATACTAAAAGGATCACCGTAAATACCAAAAAAACAAAAAATAGTTTTAGTAGATCTCAATTTTCTCAAAAACTATAAGACATAAAACCACTCGGTTTTTTGTGTTCTATTCAGAATTGATACAAGTATTGACTACAAAAAGCAAATTTAGCACTTCATTTCACAATTTTGAAAAAAATGTATCTAAACTTGTTTTTTTGATTTTTTTTATCAAAAATTTGAGTTTGCATGCGAATTTTTCAAAAACTATTAAAGTTTACTATTTAATTTAAGCCCAGGATTAAAGAACATATTTCTGGCTTTCAAAGCCGGTATAGTACTTTATTGTAAGTGTTGCCGTTGTTGTTTTTTCTTCTTTTTTTTCATTTTAAGTATTTTTTTTTAAATTGCCCCTACCTCCTAAACGGTGCGAGATAGACTCCCCCCCCCGTAGTAAAAAATGCTTGTTTTTGACCCCTCTACAAGAAATCGTTATCAATTTTTGGCGCCCAAGCTATCGTACTCTCCCCGTGCACTCAATTTAATCGTAATTGGCCAATCTGGTCATCACTTTACAAGACGTGAGTGTCGGTTGGTTATCTTGATAGTATAGTACTTTTTCCTGCACCATGTGCGACCGTTTTCTCTGTCTTTCCTCGTTCAGTTTGTCCAATAACGCAACATTATCTCTTCTGTGACTGTCGTTGAAGATTAAGCCATGTACATCCCAAACAACGGAGGCGAAAACCCTCCCGGCCTTACTTTCTATTTTGGGCGGCTTTCGTGACTTTCCAGTCACTCTGCTAGCTTCTTATTGGACACATGCGACCACGTTTCAGATCGCTCCAAGGCATATTTCATAAATGTTTATGTTTAGTTATTACGAAAAAAATAGCCACAAGTAAAAATGTATTAATGTAAAAAGACTTCAGTTTAAAACATAAGATTTTGACCCAATAATTTGGTAATAAACTCAAAATGAATTCAAAGAAATCAATCAGGCTTAAATTATTGAGTCCTTTTAACTAAAACCTTTTTGATTATAGTAAATAATCCGTAATACAATGACTACAAAATCAAGAGCGAAAGCATGCTTATATTTAATTAAGTAAGTTTTTTCATTTAATAAAAAAGAATGCACCAAAAGACTGACACTTCCGAGAGAATGTAATCACATTATAATGCTATCCTTAACAGCTTTGCAAAGTTGAACTGGAAAAACTTGCACAAGTCGTATCGCCATATCATTACTATTAGGATTGGAAATACAATGTACGTAAATAATTATGACATATAAAATGTTATTATTGTTATTCAAAAGAAAAAATTACAACCTTTGCCCGCTAGTTATGAATAAAAATGAAATGTAATGAACGCAATAGCTACACAAATAAATTTAATAAAAATAAAAAAAAACTTAAAAACAAGATTAAAAAAAGCAGGAAAAGTGCGAGTCGAACTCGCGCATCGAAGGTTCCGTACAAACTTGACAGTTTGTCTCGAAGACTTTTCCCCCATTGTTTGTATGAAGTACCTCTTTGGTTTTTATTCCCATGCGAGTAACTAGATATGCGGCATTTACAACATAAACCATTCTTTATAGTTTTAAGAGACTACAGAGACTACGTCATGCATGTTCTCTTAGAATGTGTTTTGGTGAATTATATCTTATAGATTTTTATACAATACTATTAATTTATAGAATACAGTAAAATAAAGAATTATTCACACATAAGGAATAAAAAATAAATTAAACAATTAATTTTATAAAAAACAAGCTTGTTAATTCCATTGATGAGTTAATATAATAAAAGGTGACCATTTAAAATTACTTTTTTTTTATAAGTACAAATTTAAAAACAGTAAAAGATAAAGAGTAACAATAATTTATCCAGAAGATAAAAAGAATTGTTTCAAGTACTTCTTGCTAATATTTATATATCGGTTAAATGTTTAAAAAAAGATGGCATGGAATGCATTTATCATTTTAAGAACAATAAAGCGTATGTTTCTTTTCCCATATACGTTGTAGTACTTGTATTTTTATAATTTCCATTAAATAGTTAATTGTGCAAATTATACATGAAATAATAAATGTATCCATCTTAAATCACTGTGACTAAAACTACCACACAAGAAAGCTTCAACGGCCCAGAGAGTGTTAAACCCAATGACCGACAAATGAGTACATTCTTGAGGAGGAAATGACGTCCTGCAGAAGGAAAAAAAGCTGCTGTCAATAAAAATGATCTACTAACAAACATCTCTCCTGACTTGGCTGTCCTAGAAAACCAAAAACTTGATAACTTTATATAGGATAATGCAATCAAATGTTGGGATAGCTAAAATGAATTACTAAATGCAATGATAAAAAGTCGGCCCTAACAAAAAAAAAAAAAAAAACTCACCTTCCTCAAAAGATACAGATATTTCGCTAATCTAATGAATTTGAAGACGGTTTCTATGCTGTGTACCAACCAATACACTGGTCCTTCCTTCTGGCCATCTTCGTCTAATGGAGGCACATTTTTTGTCCGTTTTTTTTTTTATTTTATTTTTTTTTTTCGTTCAACTACACAGTTATATAGAGGAGTAGGTATGTAAGTATATTCGTAGAATTAGTGGAAAATGTTTAACCCATTTCCGAACGCAAATACTCCCCCAGTCCCCTTTAAAAGAGTAAGCAAGTAAGCAAGCAATCAGCTATGTGCTGTTGTACTACTGCCATACACATGACCATGCATAGGCATGGATGTATAGTGTACTAAAAATGATGGCATATAAAACAGTCCAGTTTCAGTGCAAACTTTTGAAACAACATGGCCACTGAGCAGTAAGAAAAAATGCTGACATACATATAAACCACCCTTTACTTGCTTTAAATTAGAACTTTCTTCGTGCCTTGAATATTGAAGACGAAAGGCTAGATGGTGGGGATTCTGTCTTCATCTTTTTTTTTTCACTTATATCCTCAATACGTCCTGTGTAGTCCTGTGTGTGTGATCTTTGAAGAGAAGAAAAAAATTCTACAAAAATGAGGCAGAAAAAGCAACAAAAAGAAAAAAAAACGGTTCGCCAACAGTCCACTACATCACAATACAACTCGTTTTTGCACACCCTTCTGCGTTCCACCATCACCACCCACCCCCACCATTCAAAGAAATTCACTAAAACATTTTCTTTTTTTTTTTTTGTTGCGTTGGTTCGTTCACTCTGGCTCGTCTTCCTAATTTTCGGTACGGCACGGCAAAGTAGATGACCATTTCCATTATTTACAGAGCCAGGGTACAGCTACAGATGTTGTTATCTATGTGTTAAAGCTGACATTTAAATTTTTTACTTTGCAATGCAGTATCGAAGGCTACACACAGATACGGACATACATATACACTCTGTGTTTCTTTTTGTGAGAGATAAAAAAAAAAATAACAGCAAAAGAAAGCAGCCTATGTACCACCTCGCACGGGTTTCTTGTTGGGGGTGGGCAACGCCAACTACGACGATGCTCGGACAAGAAAGGGGTGTAATTTGGGAAAAAAAAGAGTTAAGCTGTGTTACTTCGTTCGCATAATATAGAAACCAAAGTACAAGCAGAATAAAAGGGGTTGATTTTACCTCCCCCTGTATATTTCTTTCTTTTTTCCTTTTATTCAATTTTTTTTTTATTTATCAAAACATCACAACGACCAACAAAATGATAAAAAAAAAAACACGACTCGTCCAAACAGAATATCTATAAAATTAGGGTATTTTTGAGATGAAAAAAAAAAACAGAAAGTATCTAAAACGATTGCACAACATTTTCACCAGATTCTGTCGCAGCGTAATCGTTGTTAGACAACACTTTCATTCTGATTTTCTGATTTAGCATATTTAAAAAGATTGTACAAAATATACTACACCCCCACGAAACATCCAGGGCTACCAATTAAGGGTAGAAAACAAACGATGAGGAGGAAATTAAAATGGAATAATCGTGTAGGATGCCATTCCGGTGAGCGAGCAAAGTACAGAGTACACCGAACATCTCAACCTCCTGTCCAGATTTACTGGAAAATTCAAATTAAAAAAAAAAAATATATCGAAATTTCCATTAAACAAATATCTAACACTGGAATAAATAATTACGAGTACGACTCTGTGAATGAAATATTTATTAGCCAAATGAAAAACAAGACAGGAAAAAAAATCTATATACTATAATAAACAAACACAAAAAAAAAGTCAAATAATTAGCCCGGAATGGCTAATTGAGAACTAACTCTGTACATATTTATGTCTACTTGTACTCGAGTACGAAGACTATAACTTATTCATGCAATTGGAAATTCAATTCGTGAAATATTCCGCCCGAACTAATGGACGGCGAATAATTGTGTAAGTGTGTATAATGCATATTCTAGTAAAAACATCATTACCTACATTAGGCCCCTTAGAGATTGAAAGAGAGTGATTTTAATTTCTACTATGGGGTATCGTCGTCCTTAAGGTAAGGAAAACACTTAATTCCTGTGAAACGAAAGCTTCCAAAAAGCAAACGATAATGTGAGACCGAGGGATCTCCCATGGGCTCAATGAGTGCAAAGTTGAGGTAAACGCCGCAATTTTTTATTGTTTTTGGGTCTTTTTTTTCGATTAACTCTCCATGTGGTTAGGGTCTAGCCTCGAAAATAAAAATATGTAGTACTGATGGCCTTAATCGAATAAAAAGTTTTCTTTGATCTTGCCTTAGTATAAGAGGATACGTTGTCACAATGTGAATCTCAAAGCATTCTATTAAAGTGAAATAAAGTATTTTATAGTCATGCCTGTGACTAACTTCTCTTCTTAGGAAGAAGGTCCAGTATGCTGCACATTGTTTTGTGAGACATTCTTCAAGCCCCTGATCCACTAAACATAGCGTGGCTGACTCAGTATTTTATTTTTATGAATCTTGATTACATATAAACTTCTAAGATATATCTAAGTTTTTCTTTTTAAAAGCGAAAAATGTCCATGTTTGAGTAGGACACACATATAAAGGGTTCCCAGCACATTATTAGTTTAGTTAGTTAGTTAGTTAAGTTAATTTATTTCTTTAAAATTCATTACAAAAGTTTCTTAAAAATAGTAAGAAAGATTTCATACAAACATTTTTAAGGAAAACAAAAAGAAATATGAGGCGTTCTATATTTTTGTATGACATAATAAAAAATAGTATTGAATGCCACTTCAATGGGCGTAATAAAAAAAAAGTCAGTTTTTATATTTTGGGTGGGGTGACCCTTAAAAAACAAAACAAATTAAACATTTGACGTAGTTCAAGAATTTGAATAATCACAAATGTATTAATTGTAAAAACAAGATGGAGTGCATGAATAATGAAAAGCTACAAAAGAATAAACAAATTTTAAAGGAAATTAATTTACTTTATAAGAGCGCAAGTACAATGCAAAGATATAAACAATTAAACCAGATTGTCAGACAGAATGGATTCGAGATTAGAAAAGTTAATATCCAAGAGCCACTGTCTTACAAGTTGTGTAGGCATTCCGGACACTGATATTGCTCTTATAGACTGTGGAAGCTTATTAAATAGACGATATGAAGACACTGAATAAAAATTACGATAAGCAGTGGTTCGATAATGTGGCAAAGATACTAAATTCAAAAGGTTTCCACGCAAGGTTTCTTTACCAGATTTCATAAAGAATTTCCTTAACACTTTAAAGCAGTACAAATGACGAACTGGCAGGATCTTCAGGTCACAGAACAAAGGAAAACTGGGATGCCTAGCAGGTTTATGGCAAAGTTTTCAAAGGATATACTTCTGCAAAATTAGAAGAGGTTGAATTTTATTCTGATTAACACCTCCCTAGCAAACAATACCATACTGCAATTTTGAATGGAAAATACCATAGTAAATAATTTTAAGAAGCATTGTGGAGCAGATATTTCGCAAATAATAGAAATGTCGTAGCGTACTACGGAGATAATTCTTCAGAGTTTCGACATGATTTGAGAAACTCATTCTAGAATCTAAGGTGAGCCCCAGGTACTTAAATTCATCAACTTTCTCGACTAAGAAACAGTTATCACTGCAGCTCAAGTTGTTATAAAATGTGGCAGAACATGGACTGGAAGCACAAATGCAATTAGAAAGTCTGTATTTTTGGCACTCTGGTGCATGATAAGAGACTTTCGCTTCTACATTTTGAAAGGACGACAGACTGAAGAACATTATCTTTGTTTTAGAGCTGATAGCCAAATTGTGTTCCCCAAACCAGTTTCTCAATAAATTAAGATCCCAATTAATATCACAAACAAGATCCAGAGGACTATTCAAACCATAAGAGAAACCTATATCATCCGCAAAAGCAGTAGGTGATTTATGTAGATGAAAAACAAAATTGGCCCCAAAACAGAACCTTGAGGTACACCCAGGTTGAAGAACTTAGTTTGGCTCCTGACCTCATCTATCTTCACCCTTTGCGACCTATTCCTAAGGTAAGACCCAAACCAATCAAGCATAAAACCACGAAAACCAGCTTTTTCTAGTTTTCTCAGAAAAATGTTGTGGTTGACCATATCAAAGGCCTTAGTAATATCATTAAAAAGGCCAGCCGTAGTCTTTTTCTCGTCGAGGTTAGACATGATTTGGGCACAGAACTGCAGAAGTGCATCTTCAGACGATTTACCGCTCTGAAAGCCAAATTGATTTGGGTTAAAGAACTTAGTTATATTCAAGAAATTCACTATTCTTTCTTTAACAAGTTTTTCAAAGACTTTGCTAAAGACAGAGAGAAGTGATATAGGCCTGTAGTTGCATATTTCAGTAGCAGAACCTTTCTTAAATAATGGTACAACATCTGCACATTTGAGGGCTTCTGGAAAGATTCCCGCAAATACATCACGATTAAATATATCTGCCAAGACATCAACCAAAAAACATCCTAGTTTTTTGAGAACCATACTAGAAATGCCATCAGCTCCACACGAATTATAGTTCTTTAGAGTCCCAATAGCTTTTAATACCTCAAGAGAAGTTATGGGCTTAAACACAAAGCTGTTTCCTAGCGGTTCAGCAGAGCTATAAATGGTCGAACGGGAAGAATTTGGATACTATAGTAATGAAATGCAAAACACGCGTTTTTTTCTGTATATGGACTCCCTTAACATTCAACTTCTATTAATAATATAAATATATATATCTATTATAGTACATACTCGGTGAAAATTGCAAGTGTCTACTGATTATGGCTCAGGAGAGATAGACCTGTAACAGACGCACGGACAGCGAATTTTCTTAACTAGGTGGGTATCTTTTGGGGTATCGATTTGGAATCAATTGAATACTGAAGATCGAATATTTGTTATAAAAGTTCTAATGTTTCGCTAAGAAATAACCATCAACATTAGCATACATAAAATATTTAACTTTTTCATTGCGCAAAGCGAAGGTCCTCGAAAAGTCAGCTGAAACCGAGAGCAAAAAGTTGCTGGCTTGATTATATCGACGAGTGTCATATGGCAACAAGCAGTCACAACAATTTCGAAGACCATGTCCGTTGTAGCAATATCAAAACTACGACAAAGTAGGCTCATCACGAGAGTCTTGACGACATGTCTTTATTTACCCTTTTCATGATAAATCATTGTCTGGCAACTCGAACAGAAGATTAACATTATCGGTGTCTTTTACTCTTTCACGAAAACGCTAAGAACAAAAATCGAACTGTTTAATATTGTGTAAAATAAACCTCTCAAATATTGTTATTTGTAATTAAAGCTAAATTTTTTTTCATTGCGTTGGCAGTTTTATGCTTATGAGTTTGAAAATTACATCAATTTTGATATCATCTCCCACTTCTTTAAGAGTATTGAGTTTAACTCGAAGGATTTCTTTTTACTCGTAGTTTAATTCTGACTAAGCTCATGATAATTTCTGTGCCTTCATTCAAGCTTAAAGAGTCGTTCCGCACAACCAGATGATAAGACCTTGTCCCGCGTTCCTTGTTCCTTGTTCGTGATGAGGAACACTTCATCACGAACGTAGAATAAAAACAAAGCGAAAATGTGACAAATGGTCAGTGGTCAGTTTGAAATATGCGACTTCACAACATGCATTTGTAAAAGTACATACAAAAAATTGGATAAATCTGTAAGACCACAACGCTGTGGTTGGTTATTTCGCGAAAAGCCTTAACGTTTAACTCACTTGGAAAACCAGCGCTTTTTTAAAGCAATTTGTCTTTCGCAAGTATTTGTTTTGTCTTGGAACGGCAAACATATTCGAAATCTGTGCGATACTTTCGGTTTACCAGTTAAACATTTCGTTCCATTATTGAAAACAACAAATCTTGTTTTCGAATTGTCTGATACAAAGTAAGTCCACGCAGCCTGGCAATTGGTTCTCCATCACATTCCTGGTTAGATTATAGGCCGTTTTAATAAGAACCAGTTGTTTAAAAAACAACTAAATTCAATTGAAATAAGTTTGACGTTTATAAGAAGACGTTTATGATTTCTTGGCAATAATCCTTTAACAGGAGAAAATTCACGGTTACATGATTCACGGGTATTGACCGGCACATAGAATAGTCTGAGTTCTATTTATTGCGCTCGTCTGAACCGAAATGCTTGTAAAAAATGACAATTGTTCTTATCCATCAGTAGTAAAGGGCGTGTTTTTTTTATAGGATTGGATACTGTAATGCTTGTCAAATCTTATATGTTATGATGTTACGTTGACGGCTGTCGAGCAATTGCCATGTATGTGCGATATGTAGACTGTATATATAATAGCTTCCTCCCACTCAAGGATCGAACTTATGTTGGCTGGAATCTAATTACCGGAGCTCTTGTTGAACGTCGAAGTACTGGTTGTTCAGCTGGTGTCTCAGATTTTATAAGCTTGTTGCTAGAAACTTGATCTGGTGAAGGGAAGTGCAAGTGCAAGGAAAACGGTTAATTAAATCGGAAGTGTTACTTGCCTTTTTATTTTGTCGATGATTGAAAACGTCACTTAGAATGAACTCTTGATGCTGAAAAGCAAAGCATTTCCGAGTCCTTAACTGGTTTTGGTGTCGTTTCCAAACTCCAAAAGGTGTGGAAACGTCCAAGTGGCTTGACAATCTTTGCGCGAGCCCATATCGGGCCTCTTGCGAAGTTTCTTGCGAAGACTGGTTGTTCTTTGGAGAAGTAATTCGTTGTACTGCCCTTTGGTTTCTTCTTGAGCTGCGGAAACATCAGTGCAAGCGGTCGTTTTGGTTGACGTCCATGCAGAATCTCTGCAGGCGACTTTCCAGTTAGTGCATTTGTTGTGGCTTAGAATGTGCTAAGGAGGTTGAGCAGGACGCTGGTGCTGTCTTCACATCCCTCGATAATTTTTTTTAACGAAGATTTAAAGGTTCTAACAAAAGGAAATTTAGGACTCGCAAAAATCCAGGTGTATGCGCTGCCACGGATGATCCGGTGTTGGCCATGTTGAGAACTCTCTCCGTGGGCTATTACATGAGCTATAACTGCAGACATTTAGATGTCTGCTCATTGATGTGTTGATTTATGGAGGGCTTCCAACATTACCTTCTTGAAAGTTGCTTCATCCGCGTTATGCCCCAGTGACCGCTATGAAGCAAGTTGAGGACATTAGGCTGCAATGAGAGTGGAACAACTACTCGTATATAATCGGCTTGAAGCAATATAACAGATACAATCATAAATGACATACATCCATAAAATTATCTAACAGACTTATTAAATCTAAACAGGAAAATCTTCTACAAGATGATCTAATCAGATTGTCTAAATGGTGCAAAACCAATTCTCTAGATTTGAAATGGCAAAAACGAAACCATTCTCCAAACCTTCACATTCATTATATTGGAAACATACCTTTATTTACTATGTCTATCTTTCTGTTCTTTATGTATATAATTTATAATATAAAGCATACTAGCGGACCCAACAAACGTTGACCTGTCCGAAAATTGGCCTGAGTTCATCAAACAGTTTTTCGATGTTCGAATTTTTGATAAACTATGCAGTCATTGACATAAATATTCGTTATTCGTTTCGTAACTTCAACTGTTTGCGACAGATTTTAATTTAGAATTTTAAGAAGTTTAACTTTGACAATTACAACAATTTTCTTATATGTTGTCTTTCCTCTTTTCGTAACAATGATCTCTTGCAGTTGTTAAAGTGATGTTTGAAAAACATCCATTTGAATGACATGATGTTATGAAATGGCTCCAAGTGTCATTCGCCGATCTTCCGATTTGACTTCAGAACGTACCTAACATTCTCGATTACATTGATATCCGGAATCTGATGTCACTATTTCAAGACATATGATTTATTCAAATTCTCTTAAGGTATCTTGCGATTTGGCCAATATCATTTCATGTTATGTAACCTCTATCGACAATTTTTCCACCGTAAGAATTCCAAATAGGCTGAATTTTGGCCTGATGAATCTTTCTTTTTGTTCAAAATAATAGTATTTTCTTCCATAAGTATCGTCAGCTTGTTTACATGTTCATTGGGGAATTCTAGCAAAGTCGCTGATTTGTTAGTTTTATGTAAGGCTTTTTCTGAGTGTCATAAGCCTTTATTCCCTGTTCTTCTGATCTCCTCTTGCATTTAAATTTTATTTGTTCGGTTGTTGAATGTTCGTTGTTTATTGACTTTGGTTCCTACACTGATCACAGTTAACAAATTTTTGCATGCAGTAAAAAAAAAAAGTTGAAAACTTAAACCATCACACACAGCGAATTTATCATTGCATAAATTCGGTGTCGTGATCGAGACAAATTAAAATCTTGCGGTCAATGCTTTGGCGAACTATTATAAGTAGTGGAAAATGAAAACAAAAGCTGAGAAGACTAAAGCAGCCTTCCGATATAGATTTGGGTTTTCATTTTGTCTCGAAATTAGTGTTTAAAGGGAAAACCATGCAAATAAATATATGAACAAAAATAATATATCCATTAATTAATAGAATATCCCAATTCTCAAATGAAAACAAAGTAATTATACATTGTCATATTTCTGTCAGTGGTTTGGTATGATTGTATGGTTTTGAGTAATAGTGCCAGTTCCTAACTAACAAAATTGCAAATATCGCAAAATAAACTACTTAAAATGATGTTAAATCTTCCGTAGCACCATTTCACTTTAAATCTGTACAAAAGAGTCAATGTTGTCATATGCAACTTTTCAGATAACGCTCTTATAAATGAAATGGTCAATTCGTAGTACATCATGTACGTTTGTATACGTTTAAGTTTATTTTTATGGAACTTTTTAATTTGTTTGTTATTGTAAAAAATACTTCTATCTATTTTTTTTTATATTTATTTATTTATTTTCCTATTTAATTACATATTAAGCTAATACTTAAAAATATAATAATATATATTTGTGATAGTCATGATTGCATTATTTAATTTCTTAACTGAACCAGTTGATTCTTTACATAAAGAAGTAAAGTATTTATTTACTCTATGCTTTTTTTTCGCTTATGAAATAAAAGGTTATGTGTTCGTAGTTTCCCTTTTTGTATTTTGTCATAAATAAATAAATTTAATTTTTCAGTTGAAATATATTCTATTTGTATCGAATTTCTGTATTATGATTGTAAAAATAACAATATTGTTGGCCTGCTACCGGGCCGAAAATATTGTAATTTTTGCTCACGAAATAAATTAATCTTAATCACACTTTGCAAGCTAAACGACTTATCGAGTCATATAAATACTTTAAAACAAAGTATATAGTTTTTTTATTCAAATTTCGCACTTCTAAATTAACTAGTATTGCTATCATAAATTAATGTTAGCTTCAATAAAACAAATGACCTGCTGCCACCTGAATAACATTCATTTCAATGTTATTAAAATACATTTTATTTTGATTTTGCTTCATATACTGCACTAAACTTTTTTTTTGAGTATTAATTTTTTCTTAAAAATATTTAATTCATCTATGATAATAAATTAACACAACATTTATTGATTCTGAACTGGTACGAAGTTTGCGTTTTATTATTTTTGATCTAAAGCTAAGTTTCGAAATTCAAACATTCAAACAATTCTAAGGACTTTTCTTATCCTCATACCTTTAAACTTCTCTGGTATGTGTTTGTTAGATTCACGCCATACTGCGGTTTTTATGGAATAGCGACTTACCTGAATGAGTTTCATCCGCCAAAAAAAAGACCTAGTGTCGGAGAACAAATTTTCGAGAAAAAATCCAGGCATTTCGACTCAAAACTTATCGGCGCAAATGGACTTAGCAGACGATTAGTACAACGGATAATTCATGACGACTTAAACTAGTCTCCTTACAAAGTCCAAATTACAAAAAAGGTTAACTTGATTTGCCTATTCACCTGAAATTTTGTCAAAAAATTATTGAAATGGCCGAAGAAGACAACAGCTTCATAAATTGCTGGTTTATGTCGTGATGAGGCCCATTTTAATCTAAACGGTAATGTAAACAAGCAAAATTGGAGACGGAACTGCAACCAAAAAGAGTCACTGTGTGGTGCATCACCTTGATGCATTGTGAGGACATGCTTCTGGGAAGAAAACGTTATAAAGGGATGTTGAAGGACTTTTTTTTTACATAGAACTGCGCCGAAGAGGTATCCGTTTCAATAGCATTTGGTTCCAGCAAGATGGAGCAACGGTTATAGCGGAGCTCCAGTGAAAATTCCCAAACAAATTCATATGATAAACATGGATGTCATTTATGGTCTATCATCTTCAAAAACAATAAGTTGTGGCATCAAGTGTTAATAAATAAGGAAATTATTTTCGATAATGTATTTAATAGATCTCTCTTTCTCATATCAACTACTTCTACTTGCTGTACCTTATTGGGTTTTGCATAATTTTTTGTAAACCTTCACATTGTAAATTATGGGTTAAAGATATTCGTAATTAGGTGAATAAATTAAAGCTAACACACTTTATGATAGCATTGATATTTTTCCTAACATGGGAAGGCTTTCATATCAAAATAATTGAATTTTTTTTTTAAGAAAACTTTGTGGAGATTCTAGTTAGGTATCTTTCTTTTTGTAATCCTGAGAGTTCAGTGCATTGTTCCTCGGTTCGATAAAATATTAGTGAAATAAAAATGTACAACGTTAAGAAATCTTGGGTTTCGGTGGGCTAAGCTAATAGAAAACTGCGCAAAATTGAGGTTCCTCATAACCGCCCATCGTAGCTTCTTGTACCCATTCTTTGATGGATAACACGAGCTCATAAAGTGCGTACCGATGGAACCATAGCCTCTGTAGAGGTGAACCTTATTTCAGCGACTCCGTCCGTTTTCTTCCGAATTCTTTCCAACGCGAACACTGTTCAAAACGAAGCTGTTTCAGCAATAATCAGTCAACATACAATGTTTACCAATCCGGGAAGGCCCATATCTTTTTTTGTCTTCCCTTCGGAGTAGGCAATAAACCAGTGAAGCTGAGTCATGGCGCCTAAAACAGCTGGTGCGCCAAGAATTTATACATTTTTTTTTACATTTGTCTGATAGCTTGCGGACTTTAAGTCGTGCATCGTCTTATCTGCTTTATCGATGGTATCAGATATCAGTATGATAACGATGAGAGCATTCAAGAAATTTTGTCAAAGTTAAGCTTCGTAAAGCTCTCATTCTTTCCAAACAACAACCGCCATCTATACCTCAGGTCGGCTACTTCTATAACCACCCTCATATTATACGTATTATTATTTTTCCCCATTAAAGTTTTGTTTAGCCCTTAACATTTCCTATCAGCATATGGTGCCTTCCTGAGGCAAGCCCAACATATTTATCCGGATCGATTTTATGCAGTGAAAACAAATACAAATATCTAGTATTTAATTATTTTATCACAAAGGTCCAGACCTAAGGTCAGTAACTCAAGAGCTTATCACAAACATATCGCATTCTGCGTATGAGTATCTAAATCCAATTTTTCCTTCTTAGCCTTAGGCTAGGGAATTCCCATATGGAAGGGTTGTAAGGAAGATATGCGATACGCTTTTCCAACAAAATAATTTTTCTGCAAAGAGTTAATGATAATAAAAACACTATTCGGGATTTCAGCAAATCCCAAGAAAATGAAGACCCTTAATTTACGCACCCATTCGGTTCTATTAGTGAAGTAAAAAAGTGTGGTGCAAGATGCGAACTTGTAGATTTTATGGGAATGAATACACATACGAAAAAAAGGAATGGGAATTTTGTTTGACCGTTCAATTATATGAACTTGTGGAATAAGGAATCGCTCAGTAATAAAAACAGAAGTAAATGAAAATAAATATTAGACAAAAGATACATAAAAAGGAGCACACACGAGAATGGAAGAATTATTATGTTTTGACGAAACAGAATAAAAACAATGCTCATTGGTAATTGCGTCGGACTTATAATCCTACATTAATAAAAGAAGGACCATCTGCAAGTGTCTTTTTGAATTTTAAGTTATTTTGAAAGAGAGTCCGTATGGGGTCGACAAATTCACAGACACTCAGTATAAAATGGATAGATATACAATTGGACTTGAATTGGGAAAAACTATAAAACTTCCGCCAAATTAGATGCTATATTGCGAATTTTGAGAACAATTTTGGTTGGAGCTTTTCACCAACTGCAGCCGATGTAAAGAAAGTTCGTGCTTCTGTTTGCTGATTGATAACTCAATGGTCAATTGACAGTGAAGAATATTGCAGCTTTTGAAGATATCTGTTTCTGTGTTAGCTGTTTGGCTTTTGAAGAACTTAAAAACTCACTATCTGATGAGCCTATTTTCCTACGGCTAGGAAGCTTGTAAATTCCACACACAGTCTCGAACGTTAATCTGCCTGGTATGGTTTGCAGATGCTTCAGTCAATGGAAAGCGCCACCTGTGCCGAAAACCTGTGCGATCTATAGTTCCATCAAGTTCGGGCTACATGGCACACAAGCCGTCCAAAAATCAGTTCAATTCACACTGACTTCAATAATTGCGTAACCAGTCATTTTGGTAAGGCCCACCACTGATTTTAAGAATACAAAATTTCGACAATTTTCACTCTTTGAGGTTCCCAGAGTTTGATTCCTTTGTTTTCAGAGTCCCCATGTTTGAGTGCTTAGCAAAGTGATATCGTTTGTACGGATTTTTTTGCTCAATTTATGTGAAAATTTATTAAGCTTTTTTAATGAATTAACATCATGAATACCTAAAATGATTTTCCTTAAGTTTAATTTGATTGTATTCGTGTAAAAAAATACTGACAGAAACAGCCAATTTCACTCGAGAGACAATAAAATTATATTATTATTGCTAAAAAAAATAGTTAAATTGCGTTAAAGTAAACATCAACATGGCATTTGAGGTCAAAGAATTGTTTGTGAAAATTTAATTCTTAAATCATGGCCTACGAAAATTTTGAAACATTTGAAAAAGAAAATGAATATGGAAACATAAAGCACTCCATCAATCACATAACATGGAATAGATTTACAAATGCAACGTTTAATAAGTATTGACGTTGCGTTTTTAAATCAATAGACAAATAAATAAATTCAAAAAAATATTTTATGAATGAACATGTAAATAATGTTACCTTAAAGCTTCCTCTAGCCGCATCAAAAAAATAATATCCGCGTACGGGCAGTGTGTTCGAAACTTTAGATTTTATATTATAATCAAAAATTTTTATTAAAGTTTTATTAAAATGAAATAACTTTTTATTAAATTTAGAACTAAATAAGTCAGAAACAGTTTTTTAAAAAACAAACATCTAAGACCAGGCACCTTTTCTTAATTTCTTACGAATCCTTAAACAATTGTTCTATGCTTTAGAGAAACAAAAACATCCCTTTAAGAATTTGAATGAAAACATAATAAATAGCTGCATATATAAAACAACGGTTATAAGAAAACCATTCCCATATAAATATATAAGAAAAATGAATATTACTATTTTCCCAAAAATTGTACACCTTTGCCCACATTTCTCACCACCCTCACCTTTGCCCACGGTCACACAGACCGATTGTAATCGAACACCAACACAAATGCTTCTTCCACAAAATCTAAGATAACACTTAATTGTAGTTTGAGACAAATGGAGAAGGTACTACCAAGCACATTACATAAAGTTGCAACTTTATTAAGACAAATTTAGGAAGGAACTAAGCCTTTAGTTGCGCTGTTGCAGTTTAAATGGCTGGTTTAATATCAATACAATTTTCAACGCACCGAACCTTGCTTTATAGCTGTCAATAAGCTTAAGTAAACTAGGAGCAATTTTCTCTAGCTTCAAGAGAGAATGAAGTTCTTTTATCGAAAAGTGCCATGGACATAGTGACCAGGTGAACCCTTCGATATTAACCATTTGACTGCCACTCAATCCCTGTGCCATTGATAGGTAATATTTTGGTTGGTAAGAAACATGCTTTTCATTTAGGTATAAGATTTTGTATTTTTATACATTTGAAATGTTTATTTTTTAAAAAATAATAATCAAGTAACGTTTTGGTATACATTTACATAAATTCGTCTAAGAATCATGAATTCACGAAGCTCACGAAATCCATAATAATCCATTAACTCGTAATCTACATTTTAAAATGTTTCACAAAATATAATAGCATCATAAAAAACGAGTTTATACACTGCTGTTCATACGTTTCCAGAAAGTGCACTGTACAGGAAAAACGATATAAAACACTTTGTCCTTTTTAGTAAAATAATATAAATTCATTTATAATAGCTTCTTCAGTAAAATGCTTATTAAGGCAACTATCCAAATGAAATAAAAATAATAAATAGAAAGATTTTGGGTATAAAATAGAATTCCAAATTTTTGTCGTCCAAAAATCCACCTCCCACCTCATACTAACACAATATCCCTATTTCTGTTTCTTGATCCAGGTTTCCACATATCGAATCATTATGGTTCAAATATATGAGTTCTAATCGTGCAGACTTTTCGCAATTCAAGATTACGTCGATTCGGATAAGGACTTCAGTGGTTGACTCTTTGGACAACAAATCTATGAAGGTTTTTTACCTCAGCTTGCGTCTCATAAGTAGTTTAAGTACATTGGAAAAAACTCAGCAAAAACGATCGGAACCCCTGATTTTGACTTATTTATTCCGATCACAGGTAAATTTCTTATCGAAATCCGTCCGGCATTATCAAATTTCGCATGCAAAAATGGACTGCCGTGATCTCCTCGAAAGGCGACCTGCATCTTTACGATAAATAACATCTTATCCCGAGTTGCAACCAACCATATTTAGGAAGCACAACTAATATATTCCCGACTGTTCGACCGATGCTACATTCCTTGCAATTTAAAGCATATTAGATTCTATCATTACATTACAACTTTTTACTAAGAAGGAGAGATGTTATAAAAAGGATTCAATACTTTTAAAGAACTTTCGCGACACTTGAAATATTTTAAAGGCGGAAGCCTCTGCAATTGAAAAGCGATCTTCTCTCCAAGAAGAGTGTCAATCTGGTAGGCAATCAAGTTATATCACCTTTTATAAAATCAAAATTTGTGGCAAATGCAAGCAAAAGGAGCAAGAGACTATCAAACAACTTTGTCATAAGTGTTTAACAGCTTTATGAATGAATTCTTTTTATTTACCCCTCTTGGATAAGGTGCATAAACCTAGACTCTATTGTCGTATCGTTCCGCCACCATTTTCCAGGCTGAGGCATAGTTTGCTCCCGATACAGAAAGATGGTGCATTACCTGTGAGGCATGATTTAAGAAACCATATTTGTCCCTAAGGATATATTCTGGTGATTGATCATCTCCTTGTAGAGATCTGAAAACCGCTTATATTTAAGGTAATTGCCGTAGAATTTCGGCTGGTCAACCTTGGGCAGTTTCATCGATGCTGGTGGTGCCTCCAATCTTTAACCCAATGAAGGTGATTCCATTGCTCCATAAAGTTCTTTTAGTAGTTCCGTCAGCTGATCTTGAGTAAGCTGGTTTTCCATTTTCCGATACGTGGCAGTTTTACTTTGTTTTTATTTTTCTGTAATACTATCTTATCCATCGACCCCTTAACGAACCGCTTGACCAATTCGTATAGTTGTCTTACGGAACTGATTGGGGAGTGATCTGGAGGTGGAGTGCGTTCCGCCTTCCGTCTCGGAATCACTGGTTGCTCTTGGCTAGTTCTAAGTATAGCTCCCTTTGATGTTGTCTCAATCTCATCCCTCTTAGCTAGACCTGGAGATCCAGCGCCTTCTGATGCTGCCAGTGCCGTATGTCGTTTCTCCTGAATCTCGCCAAGAAATGATATCTTTATGCATTTGATTTTCCTCATAATAATCCTTGATGAAGAATGGATGACTCAGGTCGATCTCCCCTGTCTCCCTTATCTTGGAGTCATTTCATCAAACTCTTCCCAAAGTAAACAATCGCTCGTTCAAGCAAGTAATTGTTTTGCGGTCGGTGATATCCTTCTTAAGGTTCCTCCATAGTTTGCAGATATTATGTCCAACTTCATTCTGCTCTTTGGTTATGGTTTCTAAGTCAATCTTGATGTCTAAGCTTCCATTTGATAAAGTATTAGCGCTCAAATTTAGGATGCGCTGTGTTATGGTCTAGTGTACGCACAAAGCCTGTTGCAATCCGTTTAAGCCGAGTACACGCTTCTGAATTCTTTGGACAATAAATGTCCTGTCACGGTCGCCAAATGTTATGAATGAGTTCTTTTATTCACTTCTCTTGTCTTAGGTGCATAAACCTAGACCTTATTTCGAACAGTTATTGCAGCAGCCTCACTGAAATGGAGTAAAAACGCTGATCGAATAATAATTCACTTCTTTATTTATAATTGTCTAAAAAAAAAATACCCCAAAAAATATTTGCACAAATTGCACTATAGGCAATCATTAGAAAGACACTTAATATAACAAACAAAAGACGATAGAAACAAATTAAACGAATAACCAAATTACGTATAATTCGATCCTTGTCCATGAACTTATTTAGTAGTAGTCTTATCGTATAAAATAAACGTAGGTGAGAAAAAAAAAATCATATTAGTTATATTAGATAAGTCATACCAGGCACAGCCTCATTGCTCAGTGTTTTTGTTTTTGGATCAGAAGAATCTAAGTCTTTTTTAAGGTTCCGTACCTCATAAGGAAAAACGTAACCCTTAGACGATCACTTCGTTTTCCATCTGTCACCCTTTCTCTCAGGAACGCATGGAGGTATCAAATTGAAATAAATACCAAATACTTATGATTGTAGTCTCTATAAGTTGTAAGAAAATCAAGCTTCTCAATCGACGCAGTCAAAATTCCGGCTGTTTATGCCGCAAGTTTTGTACTCGCATCATGAAATTTGACAAGAAGCATTGTCTCATAAATTTAAATTAAGTAAATTTTAAGTATCACAAAACAAAAACAAATTAAAAATCGCAACTCGAAATTTGACAAAACTTTGTCTATAATAACATATGTCAGTTCTTGTAGTGTTTGTGCTTCTTAAAGGTGACAACTGACAACCCTATGGAGGAGAAATAAAATGAACTTGCATTTTGGGGATGGGTTTTTAAAATCTTTGTTTTTATGGCAGATTTATGTATTTAGGCATTCTAAAGCAAAATGGTAAGATTGTTGTGTTAATTTGTATTATTAGGTTCACGTGCGTAGAAGGGCTTATGACTACAATTGCAACTGACCGAGAGAATGGGGTTATGCTAGGGATCTGTCGTTATCAACGTCACCTCATTTCGACGATAATTTGGTTTGATTTCTGAGATGCATGATAATTTGTAATACATTAACGTTTAGATTCGCAGTTCGAGCTTGGACAGAAGCAACTTCGAAGCTAAAAGCAATCAAGCTATCGCTCCTTAATTATATCTTTCACAACTCGACTTATACTCTTATTATAATTTTCGCCTTAACAACGTTTTAATTCTTAATGCAATAAATCGTAAAAAAATTTGTCTACCATGGCTAAGGACCTTCATCTTATATCTCTGTTTAGCAGTATATAAGTAGTAGCCACTCGCCAGTGGTCTCTCGAGACCCATACACGGTCATCCAAATTTAAACAATTTATCTCTTTCAAAACCAATTGACCACTGTGCTTGCCTTTCTGTTGCATCAATTGAAAGGTCACAGGTTCTAATGTCTTGAAGTTTTTTCTGGTATTGTAACCATTTGCCGTTGGGATCAAGTTAACGCTTTCACAAGAGTAGTCGACCAGCGGTAGTAGTTTGGTTAAGTGGGTGATCGTGCTGTAGTGGCAACAATATCGATTTGTCATGCTGAAGCACTAAGTCAATATAATGGTTTGTGAAGGCGATCTTATTGGCTTTGCTGTAAAGGCATAAAACTGCCAGCAGAGTGATGGAACAATTTTGAGAAAAAAGAAACAACCAATTAATAAATCAATTGTATGCAATGGCGAATCAAATACTGCGAATTGAGCGAATGCAAATAAGTCGTAGTCGAATTCTTCATATCATATTGGACTCGACCCATGAAGCAATCGAAGCCAAAATAACAAACTTTTGTTAGTTTCAAACCGCTATTAAATCGTTCATGTTCTTATTTAAAAAATATTCCCATTTGAAAATGACTTTTACCGGCGAGACGTCTCAATTGCGTTCATATTGCTTTTTAAAAGAATTTTTTTAATCAAAATCCGAAATTTTTTGGGCGTTACATATTTCGGTCAAGTGGTGTCGATCTCGATCGGTTTTTATGAGGGTAATTTTACTGTAGGATACAATAACAGCAATAACATTTCGTCTTAACTTTGAGAATCAAATGCGGGACGTCGCAGTCAGTAAATCATCGCAATCATAGCATTTTTGTATTTGAAACAATTCAATTTTTTCCTATTTGGCTTACGTTTACATGCTATTTACCAGTTAACAAGAAGAGAGTTAAAGTCATTTAAACTTTAGAATCCGAACGACACTATGCCTAACTCTTTAAATTCAGCATCTGATAGGCTTATCCAGGCATAAAGAAAAGGTGAGACACTATACGCGTTCAGGAACACAATGATTGTTTCTTATATCAGATTTAATATCGGCATCTTGTCTCTGACTTCGTACCTAAAACAAACTTTTTGGCCATGATTTAAGTTAAGAGAACCTTCAGGGAATACAAATCCCTCGCTGGAAATAGACTAAACGTGTCGTTTTAACGGCTTACAGCTTAATTAACAATTTACTGTCAAAAGTACAAATCGGAACAACAAGAAAACTAATATTAGTAACTATCATATTTCTATGTTAGATGTAAATGATCCATTTCAATGTTATTAACAATGCCAATGTAGCTAGCTACATACGGACTCGTTAATGCCCAGAAAGAAAGCGGCTTAGTTGATTCGACATTTGCAGCGACCACCCATCAAGTGATGTGAAAGATATAAATTCTTCGCAATTGTAAACCCATTTGTTTGTGAAACCCCGATGCGTACACTGTTGTTCCAGCAAAAGGACAAAAAGGGGGAAGACAAGACCAGAGTTACCTCACAACTCCACCCTCTTAAAACTGACCATCTATGTAATTTAAAAGCTTAGAAAATTTGGAAAATGCTCTCTCTCGTTCCTATGGTCAAAAGCTGTATCATATTTCAGTTCCCTCATGTACATAACAAACCAAAGTCCTACTCAGTCAGTACTTATATACTTTAATAGTAGCCTTTTGAAAAATAAAAACAAACGAAAAAGGATGAAAAAAAAAACTCTTCGGTGATTCGTTCAACCCTATCACCGTCACCCACAACCGCGCACCCTTTCGCATTTGAGTTGAAAAACTCAAGTTTATACTTTGGGTTTTTTTTTTTGGTACTCTTATTTTTTTTTATGTCCGTTCCTTCTTTTATTCCGAAGAAGAACACAAAGCGATGGAATGGTCCTCACGGATGCTGTAACGGGGGCTGCTGTTGTGGCTATGGCGTGGGAGATGTAAATGAAATATGCAGATGGTCGCTTGTATAAAAATAAAACTCTTCATAAGTGTGTGCTAAGAACTTTCCATAACCCCAGCGCATAGACAGAGTGTTTCGTTTTGGTCCTGCCACTGCTGCGTCCTGCTTGCCCCCTCTGTTACGTCCTGGTTTTGACTGCGTGTTGCGGACCACCTGCAAAAAATGCGTAGATCTTACAACAACGAAAAAGAATGAAACCGGCCAAAACGAATAGAACGTCGGTTGTTGTTGTCGGAAGGCCAACTTATGAAATACCAACGTTTCCTACTAATTTATGGGCACAAACATACAGATACATGAATATGTTTACACATTTGTGTGAGTGAATATTTGCCTATGTATGTGTGTGTGTGTATATTTTGACCATTTTTTTTGGCAAGAAAGCACAATTGTCCACTCGTGGATGCCACCATTGATGTTCTACCCCTTCAGTGCCACGACGAGATGGCCTAAGCGTTGTACTAGCCTTGGGAAGGGGGGTCCAGAAAGGGGGTGGTGGTGTTGGTGATGGTGAACGTGGCAGGATTTCCTTTAGCTTTATCATTCTCTGCTTCTTTGCTTGCCTCCTCCATGTTCGGAGTCAGTGGAAATTCTTGTATTGGAATTTCAAATAAGTTTGAAAAATGAAAAAGAGAAGAAAAAAAAAATGAAACCCTTTCCCTTGTTTGAATAAAAATCTCAATCTATGTGTGTTTGTATGAGTTCTTTTATTTATATTTTTTTTTCGCTTGGCCAGGGTTGGTAAGGAAAATGTATCGTTTGTGTGAGTCTACAAAGCGCGCGCTATCAAAGACTGGACTTGTGTTAGTGTAGATTTATTGTAAATAGATCAGAGGCTCGGTAGAGAGAAAGCATTTTTTATGGCTGTTGTGCATTTTTCTGCTGACCGATCGATAGCTTCTTCGTGTGGAGTTGAGAGTTTTTCTTTAGATTAAAGTCCTTACATCACTTTCACTTACTTTCACATTGGTGGACGGGTGGTTGGTGCAAAGGAGGGTTGTGGAATTTTTATTTAGCCACTCACATGTAGTGCTGATTATGAGGCATTAAATGTAGTTGGAGATTACATTTTTTGTCTTTTTTTGTTTTATGAAAAGACGTAATTTACGAGTACAAACTTTAAGGCTTGTAATCTGCATTCCTTTAATGAGATTTTTCTTGATTTGTTGGTCTGATTTATTTTTGTTTTGCATGAATCCTCGGCAGAAAATATTTGCAAGTTTGTACCGATATTTAGAACTTACTTCCAGGAAGGAAATTAGCTTATTATTTAATTAAAATATTTTTTCTTGGCAACATCAGTCGCTGAATAAACGGTTGATCGAATGCGCTTTTTTTAAACGCTTTATTTATTTTTGGGGAAAATTTGTAGATCTCATAAAAAAGTCAGCGATAACATATATCTATACATATATCAAAGTTTATATACAAATTATTAAAATATGATTAAAAATCGTATTTAAAATTAATTTCAATAAGTCAAGAGCAATTTAAGCAGGTAATGTTATTTATTATTAATAAATAATTTTTAACCAAATATTTTTTTAACCAAATTGAATCTACACGTGCAAAGTCGTGGGCGACCGCTAGTCTTTAAAGTAGCCCTTAAGAATTGAAAGAATAAGTGTTAGCTTTGATGATCTGCGCAGCCAATTGAAACCTGGTTTTTGATGAATCAGAAGAAAATGCTCCTTGGAAGCCGCTTAAGCGGTTAAGAGGCTACAGCTAAATTTAAATGTACAACATGTTTTGGGGATAGGATCAGTAGATGGGCTAGTTATTGGAAAGTAAATTGAAGAGGACAGAATTTGAATTTTCTATTTTCTAGGTAAATTCATTACCTCAGTTCAAAAACCACACCAATCCGTCGTTTGTTTTGGAAATGTAAGTAGATCTACTAAATATTTATCTCGGGTTTAAGGAACAACAAATTTAGTCTTCCTTTATTTCAGTTTTTTTCATCAACCAATGAGTTTCCCAAATTAGCGTAAAGTCACCTGCATTCGTTTGACTGGATGTCTGGAAATTGAATTTTTATAATTAAAAAGGAAAGCACAATCCAACACGATTAAGCTACCTCTTGACCGATTGCTTTAAGGTAAATGTCGCGCCAAATAAGATTATTATTCAAAAAAGCAACGATTGCATTCTCAGTGCATTTTCCCTTCATAAAATTTAACTGAGACTTAACCAAAATGAACTTTTTTCTAATTTGAGGGCATTCTCTTAAATGTAAAATTTATGAAAATTTTCGAAAAATTGGTGAAAAAAAATAGAAGGACCTTAAATTTATATTCACTTTCTGTTAGATGAGGCTAAAGAAGGGTGGTTTGTGAACACCCGTCTCAAAAGCTCACTAATGAAAACTCATTCTTGAAGCAATTGCTGGATTTTAAAATTGCGTGAGTTTCCAGAATCTTTGCTTGCCTCTACTCTGCTGCGTAGAATATGAAGTCATGATTTTATTATGTGTGATCTAACTTAATTGCATATCAGAATCGAACAGAATCTTACTCTTGCTTATCAAATGCAAAGACTTCCGCTTGAAAAAAAAAACTTCAACTTCGAAGGACTCAGAGTGCATCTTTTCCTACTCACGAAATATGAAAATCAAATTGTTTTGGGACAATTTTGCAGGAAAGGTTCCAGGACAA
Organism: Orthonevra nobilis; assembly: GCA_963555765.1. Classification (NCBI taxonomy): domain Eukaryota; kingdom Metazoa; phylum Arthropoda; class Insecta; order Diptera; family Syrphidae; genus Orthonevra; species Orthonevra nobilis. The sequence continues at coordinate 59,841,668 of OY743224.1, forward strand.
TGTTGAACATCGAAAGACAAACTTTGGAAAATCTTTCAAGTAGCTATGAGATCAATAACATTGGAAAGCATCAAGAAGTCAGTTGAATGACTGACTTGATTGATGGACAAAAAGGTGCAAGTGTGATTTCATATTCTATTTCAAGTGTTTTTATTTAAAAGGTTAATTCTCTAGATAGGCGAAATGAAAAAATCCGCACAAACTCATTTACCAATATTCTCACACACACACACACACACACACACAAATCCTTTTATAGATAATGGCAACTCAATTTTGAGTTTTTAAGCCCGAATTTTCAGCTTAAATTATTGAAGATGAGAATTTTCAAAAAATCGAAAAAAATGTCTTTTTGTCCTTATTTTGAATTCTGTCGCAACGCCTCTCAGGAATAACCCGGATGCCAGAAAACTTCAAAAGCGATTCTCATGAGACCAATTTTTTTGAGCTGGCCGGAAACAGAACTCGAACAAATCTTTACCGATCGATTTTAAATTTTCACAGTACAAATTTTACTTTCCCCGAGTTGCGAGTTTTTTAATAAACAATTTAGAGATGCTGAACCCTTTTTTTCAAAAGTGCACCATTGCGCAAAAAATCGATAGCGAAATAAAGTTTCGGCGGGGGAAGTGCTGCATCACTTTGTTATACAAAAAATAAAATTATTTAAAAAAAAATTATATTATTGACATTTAATTTTTCACAATTAGTTTTATAAATCATTTTAAAGAATTTTGTTTCTTCTCTTTATTGGGGTTAACAAAACTTCCGAAATATTTCTACTTTTTCGTGCTGCCTATACAAGAAGCAAAAGCCAGCTTAGATGGGGTATAGTTTTTCTTGCAGCACTTCAGGAAACCTTAACATTCCATTGGATTTTTTTGCGGAATCAGTTCTGTGATCGTTTTAACCAAACAATGTTAATTGCATTCATAGACAATGACACGGCTCTGTTTGGCATAAGTCACATTATACAGCAATGTGTTTTGGAGACAAAAAGTCCCACTCTGTTAGTCCCTATGATAATATGCTCTTGTTGTTTAAAGTAGGCAAGGGATCATTGATGATAATAAGATAAAAAGAGAGCAGAGGACAAAATAACCCCTTTAAGGCAAATCTTTTTTTTTCACAAAAAAACATGATGACAGACTCAAACAATTTAATTTTCATCTCAAAGATGCATGGACTAGTCCAACTCTTCGGTAAGATATATCATCAAACCACCTGTGGAAAGTGGCCTAAGCCATAGTGCCAGTGATTAAGAAGATTTCGTGATTTCAAAAGCTGACTATTTATAAGCGTTTCAATTACCTGAGATAGAAGAAGAAACTAAGAATTTTTTTCGGGACAAATGCTGTTGTCTTTGTACTCGGGAAGCGTCAAGAAGACGGAGACAGATAAGAAAACTATTGACATGATTTTTTATTGTGGAAAAATACCTCTTAGGAATACTATCTGGACCAGTGGAATTGTGAATGTCCCAATACTTGTGTTTATTTAATTGATGCACACTCTACAGTTTCTTATTAATCTAAACATTCGGTATAAAATAACATTAATTGAAAATGATACAAAGATACAAAAAGATATACGTATGTATGTATAAGAAATAAGCTTTTTTGGATTTTTAAAAATAAAGTAACGATTTACAGTTTCAGATCTCTATCAGTATTTTTATATAAATAAATGTACATACAATATATGTATGTATAGACTTATTGTAAGGCAGGTACATACTTTTAATTTATTTACTTGCACAATGGCAAATCACAACCCCTTTAATTATAAAAAAAAGGAAAAAAAAATCGAAAGGGTTACAGTATAAGAACATTAAAACCCATCAACGAAGCGTAGAAAAAGAAGAGACTCCAAAAGGGAGGAAAATTCTTTCTTCTTTTTCTCATCCAATAAAAAAATAATCGAAAAAAGTCCATTAAAACAAAATGTTTGTTAGAATAAATTGAAGTTTTTTCTTTTTTTCTTTTTTTTGCTTTGCGTTCTCTTTCAACCCCTTTTGTTAATTCCTTTTTTCTAATAACAGAGGAATTTTTTTAATTTACATTAAGATAAAAGAACTGAAGTGCATTTGAATTTTTAAATTAAGGGAAATTGATTTCTTCTCCAAAATAAAAAGAGTATACATAAAACATGAACTCTTTTTGGGGCTTGCTTTACAGTTTTCAGGCGAATAAGTTTAATTGATAAATGATGACTTGAACAAAAAAAAAAAAAAGTAACAGAAATGAGGAGTGTGCCTTAACAAAAACTCATTGACCAAATATATGTATGTATATTCGAAGTAAGTGTGTATTATTATCAAAGGTTTTCTGTTGAAACAAATTGAATAGGACGAGAAAATGAAATGTGAAAGAAAGTTTCTACTTTTATCTTATCAAAACAAAAACATTGCTAAGGGACCCTAACTAAAACAATTAATATAAGTACTTTTTAGAGCAAGCTTAAGATATTTTTATAATCTCTGGGGAACAACGATGATTTAATTTTCTATTAAAAGAATTTATAAGCTTCTTGCTCAACCATTTGAAAATGGCGCTAAAAAATCGCATTCGACCGTTACCTCCCTTAAAACGTTAATAAAAATACATAATTCAATGTGCACAACTTTTTTCGGATGTGATATGTAAACTTTGTAAGCTGCCACGGAATTATTGGTGCTACTCACATCTTCCTTGTCGCGGACTGTTACAGCTCTACTTAAACGGAGCTTCTTCCTGGAGCTGCCAGCGACATTTCTATCGTAGCAAAGTTGCCTGATAAAACGTTTCCGGGCAAAGTGGCAAATCAATGGCACCGCTTAACTATCTTGGATAAGGGCTCTAGAAACAGGATATCTTCGATGTCATTCCTCTTACAATTTAACTTACTAGGCTGGCTCTCCGACCACACAATGATTAGATCTTTTGTACTAAGACTCTGGGGTTCTATATAGTGGAGATAAGCCCTAAGATAATAATCGTCTTTCGAAAATCCGAATCACTTTCATTGAGCTTGCTCCCACCACACTGGACATCCATAGCACAAGCTGAATAATAACACAGCAGTCAACTCGATCCAAGTAAAAGTGATCTGCTACACTTCTTCTTGCCTATGGATGTCCCGTTTGGTTCAACTTCGGAACAAGCTTAATGGAAAAGATTCGGGTTTTTGAGAGACGATGTCTTAGGGCTTGTCTCCATTTATATAGAACTCTAGAGTCTGAGTACAAAAAATTCTATAGTAATGAAGTCCTGTACAACGGGGCCAACCTGATCAGATTGGATAACTTTCTGATAAAGCTTATTCGAAGTCACATTGCAAGAGCAATGACTTCGACCAACAACTTGACCTCCGGGGCTTACTACCCCAATGATATGCACCACGAGACAGTGCGCCTTAATGGCCTTATTCCTCTTGAAGCGTTTCTCTATCTTGATAGAAAAGGTCTATCCGTTAATCTTCCACGTGGCCTGAAAAGCTGTGGACGGGCGAGTCAACTACAACCAAGACGTCGCAATTAGCTTTACGGAGACTTTTAAGTTCAGTGGGGCAGTATCAAACCGCAACAGAGCAGACGTCGTATGGCAACGTCGACACTACTGGTGTTTAAACGAAGAGGAAAAGTCTGCGTATGTGTAATTTTTAACTTGAGGGCCCTTATGGCAAATTGGATAGCATGTCATGCTAGCCTTGGCCGGCTTATATATTTTTAAGGTAGTGTAAGTAGTTAATAATTTATTGTTATTTAGTTTTTAATCTTCTTTTAAGATAGGTTAAGATTTTAGGTTTTAATTAAGTTTATAGTTAGGTTTATAGACAAAAGTTCCGGTCACTAAGTTTTAAAAAAAATAAATATTTTCTTAGTTATTAAATACTGTATTTTAAATTTAAAATCAAAAATAATAATTTAAGTCGGAAGACATAGTTAAATTGTTTGGTTTAGCTTAGAACGCCCGCATAGGGCCAGTAAGTAAGTTATAAATAGTTAAGTTAATTAAGCTAGCATTAAGCGTTTTTGTCTAGCATGTAAGTAAAATGAATTTAAGAAATAAAAATGCATTGAATTGAATTGAAAAAATTGAATAATAACAATGTAGCAGGACACTTTTACCCTTGCATCAAGTTGCCAGATTGTTTATTTCTTGTTAAATTGTTTATTGCCATTTAAGAAACTATTTCTTTTTAATTATAACAACACGCGTAAAGGGGCTGTGAATACCCTCATAATGCTGACACATAACGCGATTAGAAGGGATCAGGGTGGATATATAGACAAGTTTATTGATGCACAATGTTTTCGAACAACTTTAAATTGTGTGTGAAATGTTTTAACCCAAAAAGGAAAAAAAACCTATCAAGCAATCAAGTTGGTGTGAATTTGAACTGGGGCAAGACCGCAAAATAAATATGAATTTATGAAGAAAAATTAACTTTTAGTCGCCACATGAGCAACGTGCAAATAAAAATGAACGTAACCATTAAACAGCTAGATATGTATAGTATATCCATTCATAAATAGGAAATCGCTGTTATGCGTTGAAAATAAAATAAACCTCTACAAAATTGTATTTCAAGCAATACTTTTTTACGGGTGCCAAGTATGGGGTAACTGTGCAATATGCCACCTGAAGAAGTTTCAAGTTACGCAATCTTGCACAGGCAAGCCGGTGTTGAATTTGTTTCACAAAGAATAGATGCGCCAATGGAAAATTTTTTAAGAAACTGTGATATATCAGATAATCCCCTAATAAATCAACTTAATGCTTAAATATGTTTTTTTTTGGTTTTTTTCAATGATTGTTTATTTAAAATATTGCATTATTTGTTTTTTAGTTTAATTTTTTATTTATTTTTTTATTAATTTATTAAAACATAAATTAATTTATTCACACTGATGTAAATATAAAATAAAAAAAAAATTTATTAAAAATTAAACACTGAATGAATTCTGATTCAGTTACTGCACGGATGCGTTGGATTCTTCTTATGTTATTGTTGGCTTGAGTTTTGAATTTTATTTCCATTTTTTCATGTATTTATTTATATATTTACTTATTAATTTTTTTTTATCTATTTATTAATCTAAAAAAAAAAAATTTAAATTGAAAATTTCGTTATTGCAAACAACTTCATATCTATTACTCTGAGGTAAATTTTGACCATGACAGCTGTCACATCAGAAACTTCATGTCTTTGTCTAATTATTTCAGTCTAGGTTATTGGTCATTAGTGAAAACACACAAGTTTTTGTAAAGCCGTAAAATGTCTACATTCGTGTCAAATCACTTGGCGTCGCTTAGCAAACCATTTCCGATCGTTTGAAAGCAATGGGAATGATCCGAAAGGTAGGACATTGGGTGAATGAATTGAAGCCACGAGACGTCGAACGCCGATATTGCATGTCCGAAATGCTGCTTGAACGCCACAAAAATAAGTCTTTTTTGCATCGAATCGTCACTGGTGATGAAAAATGGGTACAATACGATAATCCAAAACGTCGGGCAATGTAAAGATACCCCGGACATGCCTCAACATCGACGGCCGTTCAGAATATTCATGGCCTGAAGTTTATGCTGTGCATTTGGTGGGACCAGAAGGGTGTTGTGTATTATGAGCTGCTAAAACCGAATGAAACAATCACAGGCGAGGTCTACCGACGACATTTGATGCGTTTGAGCCGAGGACTGAAGGAAAAACGGCCGGAAAGTTATTTTGCAACATGATAATGCTCTGCCACATGTTGCAAATGTCGTCAAAACCTACCTTGAAGCGCTCAAATGGGATGTCCCACCCCACCCGCCGTATAGTCTAGACCTTGCGCCATCCGATTACTATCTCTTCCGATCGATGCAACATGGCCTGGCTGACCAGCACTTGCGTCATTTCGATGATGTCAAAAAAATGGATCGATTCGTGGATTGCGGCCAAACCGGTCGAATTTTTCAGAACGGGTATCCATGAATTGCCAGAAAAATGGGAAAAATGTGTGGCTAGCGATGGGCAATACTTTGAACAATGAACTTATATCTATTTTTCCTCAATAACGCATTGATTTTTAAAAAACGACATTTTCAACCGGTAGTCTTATTATTATATCTACCAACTTTTAAAATTATCCGCATTATTATTTTGTAGTATTTGCAATATATTTTTTCGACTCTGAAGATAAATGCACACATGGACAAAAGTATTCCTAAAATAATTTATTGAAACCATTAATTGATATTTCTTTCATCATTATTTGTGAGATAAGTCTTTTACTGTTTTGAATCTTCGAATTTCATGCGATGAATAAAATATAAATGAACTGCAAAAACTAGGTGGCCAAAAATATTTTCAACTGAAATATTCGTAAATTTCAAGAACATGTCTTTAAAATGACTTAAAGCTAGCATCAAGGCACAAGAGGAAAATTATTGTTGTGGTGAAGAATAAACCTAAGACAGTATCAACAAAAAATTGTGAGGATAATAGAAGTTCACACCCGAACAGTCCCAAGTCTTAAAAACGAGGGCTACAGCGCCAGGATATGCAGAAAGAACCATTATTTCAATGGTGAACCAAATGAAGAAGCTTGAATTTGCCAATGAATTTTTAAGCAAACCCAAGTTCTCTGATGAGAGAAAAATTTGTGTTTACCGGTCATTCATTACTGTTCTCGAAAATGTACTTTTTTCATTTTGTGCACTTATATTTTTTACTTTTTTATAAATTAGCACTTTGTTTATCTGATGTATTTTTATACTTGTCGAAATAACAATATATAGTATTTTCATTATCGGGTACGCTTTTGAATTATCACCAGCAAATACGTTGACTTTTGTCGGTGCAACTTCTAGCAGAGGACATCCAAGATTTGAAATCTGATGATCAGAAACATGAGCTTAAAAGATGCGCTGAAGATTTTGAGTGGGTAAGCATCGTAACCGAGGCGGAGTTGCATTAAGATTGGTATATTGGAATAAATTGGATTGTTGTTAAGGAGGGAGCTTTTAGCTCATAGCTTGCAGCAGCTTCTACAGATAACCGTTTATTCTCGTTTAACCTGATGTCCATTTGAGCTTTAATAATTTAAAATATCACTAATTTGAGCTCTGGTAGTGATATTCTTTACAATAAAGGGAGATAAGAGAGAAAGAACAAAACAAATGGCCTTCTTATCCTTGTCTGCTGATGGAGAACTTTTCTTGTCGCTTCAAGTATAGCTTCTGAGGGATAAATGGAGGCAATGTTTGCGAGGATTTCTTCTACGATAGCAGAGCCTTCTTTGAGCCAATTTCCAGCCTTTTTACTTGAGGTGTGTTGACAAATCAAGGAAAAATTATTTGAAAATTTCGTTGTATATCACACAATTTTTGCAAATTTAGAACTACTTAATCCTTAGGGAGTTATCATGTAAATTGTATACAATTGTGATAAGGTACAACTTCCATTTTGTAAATTTTTCTTAATAATCTTTAAACTAAGCACTCAAAGTGAGTTTTTTTTTGCGCAAAAATGGCTGCTTTTAATGTGAAAATGATCAAAAGTCATAAATACGTCGTCTTCTGGCCAATAGCTGGTTTTGCTGGTCACCCCTTCTTGTGCAACAAAGGCTTTTTTTTAGAAACAAATGGGATGACCTTCTGTGTCCAAGGCACACGAAGGGTAAAGGTTACTGGCATCTTACAAGATTTTTTTAATAGGGTCACTATAATCATTCAATGGTCAAACAGGGTCAACAAGGTCTTCCTTCTGTGTACACATTTGTATGTCAAAAAACATTTAAAACTGTAACAGACAATACGGCCAACGAAGAAGCAACAAAGAACGAGTTTTCCCCATTGTCTTTTTTTTCCCTTGAAGGATAATCATTGTGACTTCATATGAACATGCATACATAAACATGTATGTATGTATTCTTTTTTTGGAATGTTGGAAAGCCACTGATATCCTTGGGCGACTGAATTATGGGTTATGGGCTACAAAAACATACACAAAAGGGTGAGAAAACATACCCCTTTAAAATAAAAAAGAAATTTCTTAAAGCAATGAAGTATCCGAAAGGGATTACGTCTTCAATTTGGAATTATTAACGTTTTCCTGACCCCGAGACCTTTAAGGAGAGTTCAATTGAGGTTAAAGTTAACCGTGGACACTGGACATATCAATCGCATAATTTTTTTTTTATCTTCCGCTATATCTACTTTTCGGACATTACAATCCTCTTAAACGTATTCCATTGCTATTCTGCGAAAAACAGGTTACGCTTATATTGTTTTTTTTTTAATTGGGACATGTTGCTAGGATATCGCATTCGAACTTCTGACAGTATTTCTAACGTATTTTAGAACTATCAAAAGAAACTAGTTTTTAGCAAAGAAAAAAATTCATATAACTCGTGAAAAAATGAAAACGAAGTGATTCTCATGGATGAAAAGGCAAAAGTAAATATGGGGTTGGACTGAAGAAAAATTCAGTGTCCCACAAAACAAAGCTAGCTTAGTCGAAGCTTAATGATACAGGCTAGTATCTAGCAAGGAGCACAGTTTTTTGGGCAAAAAAGAACAGAAAATCAATCGGGCGTCAAGTGCCTCACAAGTTAAACTCAAACGCATTTTAACTACTATAGTTTTGCGTAAAAATTTAAATAATCTATAAATACAATAAAGAAATAACAGGAGTTCTTAGCAACATTTTCCTGGGCTATAGCCCATGATTTTCAGAGCCTTTTATTTAAAATCTTTATTTTACCCTCAAATGACCCGTGATGTTTTCTAAAATGCTATTTAACTAATTCTGCTTCCACATATAAAGAATCCACACATAGAGAAACACAAAATAAAAAAAATGATTTTTGTAGTACAATTTTCTTGGGCTTTAATCCATGATTTTCAGAGCCTTTTTTCAAAATCCTTAATTTACCCTGAAATGATCGGTTCTGTTTACTAAAACGATATTTAATTAATTCTTCGTAGAAATATAAAGAACCACACACAGAGACAAACAAAATAAAAAAACATGATTTTTGTAGCAACATTTTCTTGGGCTTAAGTCTATGATTTTCAGAGCCTTTTTTCAAAATACTTATTTTACCCTCAAATGGCCGCTGATGTCAACTAAAACGATATTTAACTATATCTGCGTCGAAATATAAAAAATCCACACACAGAGACAAACAAAATAAAAAAACATGATTTTTGTAGCAACATTTTCTTGGGCTAAAGTCTATGACTTTCAGAGTCTTTTTTTCAAAATCCTTATTTTACCCTCAAATGAGCGCTGATGTTTTCTTAAACTGTATTCAACTAATTCAGTGTAGAAATACAATATTTAGTATCCAAGCAAAGAGAAACACAAAATAGAAAAACATAATATCTGTAGCAACATTTTCTTGGCCTATAGTCCATGATTTTGAGAGCCTTTTTTCAAAATCCTTAATTTACCCTCAAATGATCTGTTAACTAAAACGATATTTAACTAATTCTTCGTCGAAATATATAGAACCACACATAGAGAAACACAAAATAAATAACATGATTTTTGTAGCAACATTTTCTTGGGCTATAGTCCATGATTTTCAGAGCCTTTTTTAAAAATCCTTATTTTACCCTCAAATAATCGCTTCTGTTAACTAAAACGATATTTAATTAATTCTTCGTCGAAATATAAAGAACCACACACAGAGAAACACAAAATAAAAAACAATTTTTGTAGCAACATTTTCTTGGTCCATGATTTTCAGGGCCTTTTTTCAAAATTCTTATCTTTCCCTCAAATGACCGCTGATGTTTTCTAAAACTGTATTCAACTAATTCTGTGAAGAAATATAAAGTATCCAAGCACAGAGAAACACAAAATAAAAAAACATAATTTTTGTAGCAACATTTTCCATGATTTTCAGAGCCTTTTTTAAAAATCCTTATTTTACCCACAAATGACTGGTGATGTTTCGTAAAACGCTATTTAACAAATTATGTGTCGAAATATAAGGAATCCACACATAGAGAGCCACAAAATAAAAAAACATAATTTTTGTAGCAACATTTTCCATGATTTTCAGAGCCTTTTCTCAAAATCCTTATTTTACCCTCAAATGACCGCTGATGTTTTCTAAAACTGTATTCAACTAATTCTGTGTAGAAATAGAAAGTATCCAAGCACAGAGAAACACAAAATAAAAAAACATAATTTTTGTAGCAACATTTTCCATGATTTTCAGAGCCTTTTTTCAAAATCCTTATTTTACCCTCAAATGACCGGTGATGTTTCGTAAAACGCTATTTAACTAATTCTGTGTCGAAATATAAAGATTCTACACTAAGAGAAACACAAAATAAACAACATGATTTTTGTAGCAACATTTTCTTGGTCCATGATTTTCAGAGCCTTTTTTTCAAAATCCTTAATTTACCCTCAAATGATCGCTGCTGTTAACTAAAACTATATTTAACAAATTCTGCGTCGAAATATAAAAAATCCACACATAGAGAAACACAAAATAAACAGCATGATTTTTGTAGCAACATTTTCTTGGTCCATGATTTTCAGAGCCTTTTTTCAAAATCCTTATCTTTCCCTCAAATGACCGCTGATGTTTTCTAAAACTGTATTCAACTAATTCTGTGAAGAAATATAAAGTATCCAAGCACAGAGAAACACAAAATAGAAAAACATAATTTCTGTAGCAACATTTTCTTGGGCTATAGTCCGTGATTTTCAGAGCCTTTTTTCAAAATCCTTATTTTACCCTCAAATGATCGCTTCTGTTAACTAAAACGATATTGAACTAATTCTCCGTCGAAATATAAAAAATCCACACATAGAGACAAACAAAATAAAAAAAACATGATTTTTGTAGCAACATTTTCTTGGGCAAGTCTATGACTTTCAGAGCCTTTTTTCAAAATCCTTATTTTACCCTCAAATGACCGCTGATGTTTTCTAAAACTGTATTCAACTAATTCTGTGTAGAAATAAAAAGTATCCAAGCACAGAGAAACACAAAATAGAAAAACATAATTTCTGTAGCAACATTTTCTTGGGCTATAGTCCATGATTTTCAGAGCCTTTTTTCAAAATCCTTATTTTACCCTCAAATGATCGCTTCTGTTAACTAAAACGATATTGAACTAATTCTCCGTCGAAATATAAAAAATCCACACATAGAGAAACACAAAATAAAAAAAAAACATATTTTTTGTAGCAACATTTTCTTGGGCTCAAATGACCGCTGATGTTTTCTAAAACTGTATTCGACTAATTCTGTGTAGAAATAGAAAGTATCCAAGCACAGAGAAACACAAAATAAAAAAACATAATTTTTGTAGCAACATTTTCCATGATTTTCAGAGCCTTTTTTCAAAATCCTTATTTTACCCTCAAATGACCGGTGATGTTTCGTAAAACGCTATTTAACTAATTCTGTGTCGAAATATAAAGATTCTACACTAAGAGAAACACAAAATAAACAACATGATTTTTGTAGCAACATTTTCTTGGTCCATGATTTTCAGAGCCTTTTTTTCAAAATCCTTAATTTACCCTCAAATGATCGCTGCTGTTAACTAAAACTATATTTAACAAATTCTGCGTCGAAATATAAAAAATCCACACATAGAGAAACACAAAATAAACAGCATGATTTTTGTAGCAACATTTTCTTGGTCCATGATTTTCAGAGCCTTTTTTCAAAATCCTTATTTTGACCTCAAATGACCGCTGATGTTTTACTAAAACTGTATTCGACTAATTCTGTGTAGAAATATAAAGTATCCAAGCACAGAGAAACACAAAATAGAAAAACATAATTTCTGTAGCAACATTTTCTTGGGCTATAGTCCGTGATTTTCAGAGCCTTTTTTCAAAATCCTTATTTTACCCTCAAATGATCGCTTCTGTTAACTAAAACGATATTGAACTAATTCTCCGTCGAAATATAAAAAATCCACACATAGAGACAAACAAAATAAAAAAAACATGATTTTTGTAGCAACATTTTCTTGGGCAAGTCTATGACTTTCAGAGCCTTTTTTCAAAATCCTTATTTTACCCTCAAATGACCGCTGATGTTTTCTAAAACTGTATTCAACTAATTCTGTGTAGAAATAAAAAGTATCCAAGCACAGAGAAACACAAAATAGAAAAACATAATTTCTGTAGCAACATTTTCTTGGGCTATAGTCCATGATTTTCAGAGCCTTTTTTCAAAATCCTTATTTTACCCTCAAATGATCGCTTCTGTTAACTAAAACGATATTGAACTAATTCTCCGTCGAAATATAAAAAATCCACACATAGAGAAACACAAAATAAAAAAAACATATTTTTTGTAGCAACATTTTCTTGGGCTCAAATGACCGCTGATGTTTTCTAAAACTGTATTCGACTAATTCTATGTAGAAATATAAAGTATCCAAGCACAGAGAAACACAAAATAAAAAAAGGTGATTTTTGTAGAAACATTTTCTTGGTCCATGATTTTCAGAGCCTTTTTTTCAAAATCCTTAATTTACCCTCAAATGATCGCTGCTGTTAACTAAAACTATATTTAACAAATTCTGCGTCGAAATATAAAAAATCCACACATAAAGGAACACAAAATAAAAAAACAGGTTTTTGTAGCAACATTTTCTTGGGCTATAGTCCGTGATTTTCAGAGCCTTTTTTAAAAATCCTTATTTTACCCACAAATGACCGGTGATGTTTCGTTAAACGCTATTTAACTAATTCTGTATAGAAATATTAAGTATCCAAGCACAGAGAAACGCAAAATAAAAAAAGATGATTTTTGTAGCAACATTTTCTTGGTCAAAATTTCAAAATCCTTAATTTACCCTCAAATGCTCGCTGCTGTTAACTGAAACGCTATTTAACTAATACTCTGTCGAAATATAAGGAATCCACACATAGAGAGCCACAAAATAAAAAAATATAATTTTTGTAGCAACATTTTCCATGATTTTCAGAGCCTTTTTTAGAATCCTGAATTTACCCTCAAATGATCGTTGCTGTTTACTAAAACGATATTTAACAAATTCTGAATATAAAAAATCCACACATAGAGAGCCACAAAATATAAAAACATAATTTTTGTAGCAACATTTTCTTGGGCTAAAGTCTATGACTTTCAGAGCCTTTTTTCAAAATCCTTATTTTACCCTCAAATGACCGCTGATGTTTTCTAAAACTGTATTCAACTCATTCTGTGTCGAAATATAAGGATCCAAGCACAGAGAAACACAAAATAAAAAAACATGATTTTTGTAGCAACATTTTCTTGGGCTAAAGTCTATGACTTTCAGAGCCTCTTTTCAAAATCCTGAATTTACCCTCAAATGATCGCTTCTGTTAACTAAAACGATATTTAATTAATTATTCGTCGAAATATAAAAAATCCACACATAGAGAAACACAAAATAAAAAACAATTTTTGTAGCAACATTTTCTTGGTCCATGATTTTCAGAGCCTATTTTCAAAATCCTTATTTTACTCTGAAATGACCGGTGATGTTTCGTAAAACTGTATTCAACTAATTCTGTGTAGAAATATAAAGTATCCAAGGACAGAGAAACACAAAATAAAAAAAGATGATTTTTGTAGCAACATTTTCTTGGTCCATGATTTTCAGAGCCTTTTTTCAAAATCCTTAATTTACCTTCAAATGATCGCTGCTGTTAACTAAAACGATATTTAACAAATTCTGAATATAAAAAATCCACACATAGAGAAACACAAAATAAAAAAACATATTTTTTGTAGCAACATTTTCAATGAAAAACGCTATTTAACTTATTCTGTGTCGAAATATAAGGAATCCACACATAGAGAGTCACAAAATAAAAAAACATAATTTTTGTAGCAACATTTTCCATGATTTTCAAAGCCTTTTTTTCAAAATCTTTAATTTACCCTCAAATGATCGCTGCTGTTAACTAAAACGATATTTAACAAATTCTTAATATAAAAAATCCACACATAGAGAGCCACAAAATAAAAAAACATAATTTGTGTAGCAACATTTTCCATGATTTTCAGAGCCTCTTTTCAAAATCCTTATTTTACCCTCAAATGACCGTTGATGTTTCGTTAAACGCTATTTAACTAATTCTGTATAGAAATATTAAGTATCCAAGCACAGAGAAACGCAAAATAAAAAAAGATGATTTTTGTAGCAACATTTTCTTGGTCAAAATTTCAAAATCCTTAATTTACCCTCAAATGATCGCAGCTGTTAACTGAAACGCTATTTAACTAATACTCTGTCGAAATATAAGGAATCCACACATAGAGAGCCACAAAATAAAAAAACATAATTTTTGTAGCAACATTTTCCATGATTTTCAGAGCCTTTTTTAGAATCCAGAATTTACCCTCAAATGATCGTTGCTGTTTACTAAAACGATATTTAACAAATTCTTAATATAAAAAATCCACACATAGAGAAACACAAAATAAAAAAACATAATTTTTGTAGCAACATTTTCCATGATTTTCAGAGCCTCTTTTCAAAATCCTTATTTTACCCTCAAATGACCGGTGATGTTTCGTTAAACGCTATTTAACTAATTCTGTATAGAAATATTAAGTATCCAAGCACAGAGAAACGCAAAATAAAAAAAGATGATTTTTGTAGCAACATTTTCTTGGTCAAAATTTCAAAATCCTTAATTTACCCTCAAATGATCGTTGCTGTTTACTAAAACGATATTTAACTTATTCTGTGTCGAAATATAAGGATCCAAGCACAGAGAAACACAAAATAAAAAAACATGATTTTTGTAGCAACATTTTCTTGGGCTATAGTCCATGATTTACTGAGCCTTTTTTTCAAAATTCTAAGTTTACCCTAAAATGACCACTGCTGTTAACTAAATTATGAGTCGAAATATAAAAATAAAAAATACAATCTAAAAATCAGAAAGAAACCCTAAAACCAGAACTATGGTCGATACTGTTATATTTTTTCCAAAAGCCCAGAGAATAAGGTCCGAACATGTGGACATGCCAGTGTCTCCATATCTTATAACAGCACAGGAAAATGATCAGTAGTGAAGGTGAAGGGTTTAAAAGAAGATCATCGACCTTTGAAGGCGACATTGCCATTCCCTCAGTGAAGTTGCCGGGGCTTTCGAAGTTCGAGGATGGATGTCAAGGTTGCATGTAAAGCTTTTGATGTTATTTTAGGGAAATGCAATTTATGGTCCAAATGCAAAACCAGTAAATCGAAAACAACAGCAATTCAATTGAGAGAAATAATCCTTTTTGTATTACCACATACCTCATATATTTCGTCGGGAAACGAAGTCAACTCAAGTCGGATGTCGAGTCGAGTAAATACAAAATCTATATTTTGAAGTTTATTCGACCACGCAGCTGTGAACCTAATAATTATTTTGGCAAAGTAAGTTTTTCTCCTTTGTGCGGTACTTCTGAGTGACAACAACCAAGATCACCAAATGAATAATCTCCATCATTTCATTTTTTATAAACTTCTAACTTAAAATGTTCTTTCATCTGTTATTTCAGGCATAAAGTTGGAGTTCTATAATTACCATAAAAAAGGTACCTTGATTTTATTTCTGGGAAAATTAATGAGGCTCGCTGGAAAACATTAAATTACAAAAAAAAAACTTGATGCACGCTGGCATTCGTTTAGCATCTTGCTTACGCCTCGACAAGACATTCATGCGCCCGCTGATCGACGTACGGAATACCAATATAAGTCGGACAGATTTTTTCTATTTCAAAATACTTATCCGCCAAATAGAATGTGGTTCGTTCTGTTGAAACGACGTCGGTTTTTATTCGAAATCGACAAACCTAATGGGCATGATTGACTTTGGCGTTAAGTGAGTGAGAACGAATTGTACATATGGACATCACTTCACACGCGGCTGCCAAATAAATCACTCAGAAACATTTCAGTTAGTAAAGCTTTCCGAGATCTAACTTTTACAATGCTTGGTAGCTGAAGTTAATGTTTTTGGCGTTGTTAAACAAATTAACTCTGCAGTTTGCGGTAACGCTTTCGACGTCTCCGTTTAACAAAATTAATAAAAATCAATTTCTTATGTATAATATAATAAAAGGATTTTATTTTTACTTTATATATATATATATTTATATATATATATATATATATATATGAATACATTTAACTGATTTTTGTTGATAAAATTAGTAAATGAGTTCAGCATTTTTATTTAATTATAAATAATAAGTATATTAGCTAATTTATTTTCTTTTTTCTTTCATTATTGACCATTCGAGCGGCCTCTTCCCAGCGTTGAATAGACTTAATAATTTAAATTTAATACATTTAGTTGATATTTCAAAGAATTTACAATCGCTTTTTTTTTTTTGTTTTTTTTGGCTGTATTTCATAGTTGTTCCTATTTTTTGTTCTTCGTTTTCATTTCGTGTCTATTGTTATTTTCTTTTCTTTAAAATAAAAAAGTAGTATAAAACGCCTTAACTTAATTTCCGTCATATAATAATTATCAAACAAAAGAGAATATAAAGTCAAATGTTTTGTTTTTTTTTTTTTTTTTGGGAGAAAAGATACATGAACATTTATATTTAATTTTAATATAAAATCTAGTATGTTTTAAGTTCTTGTAATGCTGCATTACCTGCCTGCCACATTGAGCTACTATCAAGCCAATGTTTTATTAGTACAAATGCAATATGAATTGTATATAAAAAAATATGAATCGAAAGTCGCCTATGGCACTTTAATATATTATTAAATTACTATATTTATGTTCCTTTTAGTTTAGAAATAATAATTATAATTATATTTTCATTCGACATTTTTTCTCTTAATTCTTCGGATAGAGTACCTACAGTAATTTCCAATCCCCAATTTATTTATTTTATTTTTTTTTTCCTTTTCAGTTAAACAATGTAACAACAAATTATATTTGCACATTCCCCGCTGTAGCTATGAAAAAAAATATACATCATATTAAAACGTATCGCATTGGTTTCTTAATCAAAAGAAATAGATAGATATTAAGAGAGTATTGGATTGTTGCTATTTAAATAATTAATAGTTGTAGAAAAGTTCGAGTTGAGCTGCATCGGTTCGTGTAGCGGGGTCATTGTTAACGAGCAAAGTTCATCTCTTTCTGATTTGTGCGCTCCGCAATATTGAGTCGAATTCAATAAAGATTGAACAAAATTTGATTAATTGTTTATATTTAGCATGATACAGAATAATTGCATCTTATATTCGATGAGTCAAATGAGTGGATTCACTTCGTTTTGGCGGGGGCGGAGGCGGTCGCTTCTTGATTGGGGTTAGAATGGATGGGGAAGAGATCGGGAATTGGTCCGGAATATTATGATTATCGCTGTTAACATTCTCGTAGAGCGCGTAGTCAGCGCCCGAACCGTAGTGTTCCTGTACCCAGTTACTTACGTTCGCTGTTTCACGATAGAAATGCGAATTACCGCCCCCGAATTCTTCAGGAAAATCACGAAAACCAAGAACCTCGTGTGGTGTGGTTGAAGGCTCTAGTTTACATTTCTGGGCTACTTGCCATTTCTTGCGCATTACCCTTTGCAAATCTTTTAAGAAATCCCTAGGCGGGTTCGCTGAAGAGTCAACCAATCGTTTGGGTGATGCGGCTGCGTTCGTTGATAGTCGTGTTGCATCGGCTCTGGGTGGAGGCAATGGCACGCCCACCTCACGTATGATTTGACTTGGTCGTGTTGGAGGAAACTGTACCACTTGTGGCGGTTCAACAAAACAAACCCTACGCCTCAGCAAAACTGGAGAATCAGCGAATGACACGGTTTTTGGCATAGAATTTGTGCTCTGCTTGAGTTGCGGCTGCCCTCCAGTATATGCTGGAGGCGATTTATATGGAGGCGCTTTGATTGCAGCCTTAACCGATTTGACATATGATCCAGTTCCTAATGTTGGCGAGTTATACATGTTCATATCGTTAGTCTTAAGAATTGAATATGTGCTTTCAGCTTGTAGCGGTTTGTTCGATATATACTCTGGCTTTAATTCTGGTGGAGGTGGTGGTGGTGGTAGATTAGCCAAAGACATTTGCGAGCCGTAAAAATCAGTCATGAGTTCGTTTGGAGGAGGCGGAGGAGGCAGTGAGTCAAGTGACAATGTAGAAGATGTCATCCGAGAATCCACAGCGTCCAACGGTGGTGGTGGAGGCAGTGATAAATTAGTGTCTACGATAATATCTGACAATTGATCTGCCAAATTTATGCTAGGAACAAAGTTGATATCATTCACTGATATAGGAGTACTAGGTACGCTAGGAGTTGGCGTCGGAGTTGAATTATTCGAAGAATTCATGCTTTCCATAGAGCAAC
Organism: Orthonevra nobilis; assembly: GCA_963555765.1. Classification (NCBI taxonomy): domain Eukaryota; kingdom Metazoa; phylum Arthropoda; class Insecta; order Diptera; family Syrphidae; genus Orthonevra; species Orthonevra nobilis. The sequence goes on from OY743224.1 coordinate 59,859,990, forward strand.
GTTTCGAAGTATGCTGTCGCCTCTTAAGAGTACCACTGCCACTGCTCTCTTCGCTGCGTCGTCGCACATGATGACGCGTTAGAGTGCCACCATTCTCCGGTGATGTCGAGCAATTTGATTCGCAAATAGTTATCTCACCAACTTCCTTTAGCTGGCGAGTCATTGTTGTGAGAGGAAGATTAGGCTTCATTGAAGGCTTGCGCTTTATGGTACCTGTTGTAAATTCGGAATCAAAACCATTATTATCATCGGATAGACAACCACTGGAACTAGAACTTGATGCTCGTGATAATCGTCCACTAGATATTGACGAAGGAACACTAATATTGCTACCCGACTGCGAAGGAACTGTCGACGCTATACTTATTATTGATTCGCTTCTATTATTTGATGAGAAATTATTCGAGTCGCTTCTGTTTATTTCATCCATGAGGGCTTTGTGGTTCTCCCATAAATATTTTCCGTATTTGGCTATTCGTATAGCAGTAACCCATTTCTCCATAGTCTCAGAATCTTCAGCACACAGCATTTTTAAAGATCTGCATGTTTTACCCGGGGAAGAATCAACCGATGATTTCAAACCAAAGGCATATTCTGTTGGTGACTTGAATTTCTTCTTCCAGCCTAAGCCTCGGTAAACATTATACCCAGTAAGAAGTGTGAGACACATAAGATCACGTGGTGATTTGGTTTTCTCTTTTGGAAAGTAATAAATTCCAGATGCCCGTAGTACAAAGTTATAACGCTTCCATCCCTTCTTTGAATCGCTCTTCATATAAAGCGGACCATCTAACTGGATTTGTTGTCCACTGGATTCAAAAAATTCTTCCAATAGCATCGTTCGGGTCTGGTCGTCATGATCGCTGCCAGGCGCCATTTGAGTGCCGGGTATAAATTTCTCCGGCATGTTAAATATTGCGATCTTATCCGGTCTTTGCAGGAACAAAACTTTATTCTTTGAGTCTGAATTCCAAGTCATTAAGTTATCTACCAGTAGTTCGTGATCTTCAAATAAACGTTCTGAAAGAAAACAATTCATTAAATATTTTTTTATTGCAAGAGAAGAACTTAATGACTGTGATAAAAATGAGTCTCGCAATAGAATATCAGATTTCAATATAATGAGAAAAACTCCGGTAAACAAATTAAATTGAAGAATTCGAAAATTTTTTGTTATTCCGCAACTTTTATTGAATGCAAAGCAGCAAACAGAGTTTAACAGATACAAGACACGACGCTGTTACATAGAGCACCTTCTCCATAATAGGTTCTAGGTCATGTAAAGTCAGAACTTTTCTTCATTGAAAACATAACATGAATTGATTAATTTTTATAAACCTGCTTAGTCAAAACAATTAATTAGTTACAAAGAAGACTATACCATTGTCAGAGAAGGTTCAGAAGCCGAAGTGAAAAGCGAAAAAAGGAATAGTAGGAAAGTACAAGAAGTAAGACGTGGTTTACAGCTGGGAAGCAACTGTGATTAAGAGAACACTGAATATAAAATTCGTTACTCGTCAAGTTATGAATCATACCGAGTGGTTTACTTAACAACTTCAGCTACCGCACACCGAAGAGATCTGTTGCTTTATTACAAATACTTTTAATATGGTGAAAAAGACATTGCTACTTGCCAAATCTCATGATTATAAGTCAACGGGAAGTACAACCATATCTTTTTACTGCGTCTAATTAGAATCTTGATTTTTCTTACGGTTTTAAGGGACCGCCGTCATAGGTCTCTGGACAGCAAAGTGTTCCTATAATGATTGCGTTTTTCCTTTTGTGGAACAAATCTTAAAATCAGAAGTTGGATGTCTTATTAGATAAACCTCTTTAACTTAACTAAAAACATTATTTCCATAATTAAAATCAAACTTTGGAATTTAATTCCAGAACCTCGGAATGTATGATCAAACTCAACGCCGCTCTTCAAAACAGAAAACAACTAGAAAGACAAGTGACAAAATTTGTTGATGACATTCAACAATCTGCCTGGATAAACTCGCAAGAATTCAAAAACAAATTTAAAGGAAACAACTTTATATATATAAATATAAGAGAATTTATAGTTGGGCTAAGACGAGCTAAAAGAAAATGGCAGCAAAAAAATCCTCCCAAAGACAAAAGATGACTTGACGACCTAACCCAACAACAAAGAAGGCAAATTTAAGCCTTCAAAGAGCAGTCAATTAAAAACTACGTTAGAAGTCTGACTTACGAAAAGACAACTGGTCATTTTAAATGGAAACCAACAAAAATTTTCAATAGCCCAATTTTATGCAGAGCATTTCATCTTTCACCTGGCGAAATACTAAAACAATGACCAAAAAAAGCTAAAGTTAAGCTTACGAACTTACTTAATGCAACATTCAGGATAAAATACGTTTTCAGTTTATGGAAAGTAGCGGAAGGCATCATGAAAGCTAAACCTCGAAAAGCACTATATGAAGTGTCCTCTAACAGGCCTATTTCCTTACTGCCGGTAATATTATAGCTTTTCGAAAAACTACTCGAATAAGCATTGGAAGAAAAAAAAAAGATTTATTCAGCAATCACATTCACATCTTTCAAGATGTGGCACAAGCCTTTAATAAGGCATGAAGGACTTAACCAAAACAACGAATGCTTCTCGTAGAAATCTTAGAATCGTTTCTTGAAGAAAGATTCTTCAGAATAAAGCGAAAAGACTCATAATCAGAGGAACTTCAGGGTATTGTGCTGGGTCTCATGCTGTATCTTCTGTACACCAGTGATTTCCAAGAAATAGAAAATAGTGCAGTGACTAAATTCCCACATGATAAAGTAATTTAAGCAGTAGGAGAATGTAACGGGGAATCAATACAACAGTTAGCGTTAGCGCTACATGTGAACTTCACCAAGAGGAAAAAAACGGATGTCCCAGTAAATATTAAACTTAGACACCGAATAAAGATAGAAAGATGCACCATGGTATATAAGGAATCTACAAAGCGATTTACTTGTGGAATCTATTCCAGAGGAAAAAAAAATAAATGCACAACGGCAAGAACTAAGACTACAGCAACATACAAACATAAAAGAGGAACAATTTTTAGAAAACGCAAACAAAGCAATAAGGCCTGTTTTTACCTCGATTATTACCAGTATATTACTTTGTTATACTTTATTCAATTATTAGGGGACTTTTGGCGTCAATCTAGCCTCGAAACCTTAGCATGAAGTTGTTTTCTGCGTATTTACAACTGTTAGCTAACATCCGGCAGAGCTCTTAGAAAGATGCATTTTTACTTTCAGATTAGGTCAGAACAAAGTTGTTCATTAGTCCAGGAGACTAGTTTGCAACTAAAACGCAAGGGCACAGAATATGGACTGTGACTCAACCGAGCATTCCTCACGGTTTACCGGTCGTACGTTACCACCGAACATCCGACGTGCGTAGTGTGAAAAAAAAATCCAAAAAATTAATATCTACAAACCATTCAAGGGCAGAAATAAACAAAAAAAAAACACTTACAGGCATTTCAGAACAGAGCGAATAGTTTGCTGCTAGATTATCTTCAAATTTTCTCCAAAAATGTACTGCCCTTAACTATGTTTCACTATTTTTCGCTTTGCGACGAACTGTCCCTCGTCGCAACGCAATGCTCATTGACACAAAGAAATGCACTCGATTGCGTATCATGCTGGCCATGCATGGTCAAATACCCTTCACATCGTGCATAATGAAGAAGACACTTAAAAATCATCTTGACAAAGCTTTTTTACAATCTTGTGGCAATACGTGCATTCATCATGAAACTCGATATTTATCACAATCATGTCTGTCAAAATTTATACAAAAAAAAATAAATATGTAAAAACACTCACCCATTTGAAGATCACTTAAATTTTCAACAAGCGCCCAGTGCGCTTGCATTTTGACATGGTTTTTGTCTGCCAAAAGACGTGTTACATGACCACATGTCATGCGCTCATCAACCAATAGTGATTTGGATGCCCCATCTGCAGTGAAAGCTTTCACAAAAAGCCGCCTTATCGATGCGTGTTCCAGTTTATGCAGCGCTAGTTGAATTTTAGCCGCTTTGCTCTTATCACGCAGCTTGACGTCTTGATCGTTCTCGCCCAAAAGAATTTGCTTGTGATGATTGAGCGCCGAGCTTATGTTGCTTGATGCTGACGACTCGCTCGACAGCAATGAGACCGTGTCACTGAATGCTGAATCATTGTCAGGGCTTTCGGTGCGTGTCTCTCGTCCACTAAGCCCATCAGAACTTGTGTTACTCTCCGATGAGTATGAGATCGATGAATTTGTTGCACCGGAAATCGTTGAGTTAGATCGACTGTGCGTACGACCATGTCTGCCATCGTTGCTACTGCAAATACTGACAGATTGTTCCAAGAGATTCAGTTCCCCTATTATAGCATCCAATTCTGTTTCGTGCGTTTCTTCTAAATTTGCCATTGAAAATCGATAAGCACTGCTACGATCGACAACGTTATCCCCCTTTCTTCTTAGTTTAACAACGCTAGTCGGTGCTGTTGTTGTTGTAGTTAAATTTGTTTCTCCTTCTTTGCTGCTCCTTAATGAAGACAATACAGATAGCGTTTCGGGTAGGTCTAAAGCCTGAAGAAACAACAATTAAAATCAATAATTATTTAAACACGCTTATGAACAAATAAATAAAAAACAACTACTACACTGCAACCTATTGCTTTCTTTTTCTATGAATAAGAATGTACGCAAGGTCTTTGAACGATAATGTATGTGACGATGAGCGCAAGTCGATAATGCCTTAGCCAATAGTACCAGTACATGTACAAATGTGTGTTATGAAAGCTAGAGAAAAAAAAAAGATGAGTTTCGAAATAAAAATGATTGCAAATAAACAATTAATGGTGATTAGAATGAGCACATGTGCCAAAAGCGCTTCAGTGGAATCATAATGTTATTAAATGAATAGACGAATGCGAATCATTAGAGTTCGATTAAAGTTACCGAGGAATACAAATAAGAACTTACATACGCGTCGAACTAAGAACACCACTCACATCAGCAGTGGAGTTTCTTGATTCTGGGTTCAATTGTACGATACACAGCAGCGAATTGTTTGTTGTGGCTTTTGTGGATTATTTTTTGCAATTATTTTCTATAAAACGTTCTATGTTTACGCTTTACGGCCACTTTGCGGGTCACTTTAACAACCTTTTGATATTTCCTGCAATAGTCCGTTAAAATATATAATCTATGGGATTTAAAAACCTTGAGCAAAGCAATTGTCATGAGCTCTTTATTGCTTGCAATTTGAAAAGAAAAATTTATTTTTATTGAACATTAATCGTTCAAGAGTCTTTTTTTTTATTTATGGAGTGAACACAGTTAAACTATCATATAAAAGGTCTTGACAACTCTTTGTCCAGAACTTTTGAATGATTTTTATTCATTTTTTAACCACAGTTTTGGATCTTAATAGATTTTTGAAATGAGTGTATGAAAACATTAACATCTTTTGACGTATGTACACTGAACCGATTTATACGACAAACCCTTTTAAAGGATGACATCACTCCTTGATTGTCCGAGGAAGGTATGAAAAACGACATAAAAATCCCAAATCTTAATACCAGAATAACCGCCGAATTATGTATTAAAATTCCAACAGCGACGCTTTGTTTGCCTAATTTGGATGAACTATAAAAGAGAATATTTTTTTGCATTCATAGAACCATTGGAAAGACAGAATTCGCGGCTTCTTGTGGAGTTTTTTTTTTAACTTCCTTAACTGATATTCGTGCAAACTCGTGATTTTATATGATCTCAATAAACTTTATTACTAGGAAAAAAACCCTTAGCACAAATCAAGTAAAAAACTTCTCTTCATGTAAAATAATCAACTTACACGAACTTTTCGTGCCCACTTGGTTTTGAGTTTTTTTTATTGAGACCCTAATTTATAAAATCCAAGTCCAACTTAAGAGGTTTTCGATTTTGTCATTGGAGATTTATTGGCAATCACCGACTCGTTAATTACGCGCACGATATACCCATAAAGACATTAAATAAATTATTTGTTTATAAAGATGATAACTTTTAACTTTTGACAAACAATGAGACTGGAAATTGCCAGTTCCAATCGAACGAAAAAAAATATATAACATGTTCATGTCGAAAAAGAGAAGCAAAGAATGCTTAATACAAATGCACTACTAGGAAAGACACTACTAATCCTACGTAACCATAGGGCAAGTAGAAATGTTGCAAGGTTGTGTTGAACTTAGCTCACGAATGTTGGAAGCATGAGTGGTTATATCTACAAGCTGGAAGAAATGATGCTTAGAAGGCGTAGCGACCTCTTGTGATTAAGGAATGAAACCGGATTTATGGCACGATTGCCTTTGTTTAACTTTAAAATTACTTCTCAAAAAAAGAGATTTAAAAACGTTTGTTTGCCAAGTTCAAGTGTTGATTATAGACAATATTCTGGAATAAATTAAAAAAAAAAACAGCAAACATATTCCCCGCTTGTAGAAGAGCCGCTCCTAACTACGATAAAGTTCCCGATATAAGAATCGAACAAGATCGAGCGATGGTCATGGCGATATGCAGTTAGAGTTTTGCTAAAAGATAGGATAAATTAATTAAACTGCTGAAGAAAAGGAAAGGAAAGGATGATTTCACATACTATGAAGATCGTTGAAGGTTTATTAGACCAAATGTTTTGATATTCATTGTTGTCTTTGATTATCTCCTTGCATGGTATAAACTATAAATAAATTTTACGAACAATGAAACTGCCAGTTCCAATCTAAAAAAAATCTATAACATGTTCGTGTCGAAAAAGGGAAGCAAAGAATACTAAACAGACATGCTCTTCTGGGCCAGGCACTACTAATACTGCTAATATGAGCAATGTTTATAGGTAAAACAAGAGACAATACGTTTCAATCATTTGACTTTGGGCTACTAAATTATTTTATAAATTTTGATCTGCGTTGGTGGAAAGCTGTCATTGCCTGTGGAGGCATGGTTGAAAAAAGCTAACTAAGGATATTAAATTCATGAAAAGTTGTAATTTACGGAGCAAGATCTCGATAGAAAAAAAAAGTTGAACATTTGGTCAATGTTATGTGAGCAAATATAAGACGCCTGTGGACATCAACGAAAAGGTATAAATATGTTACCATATTCTTTTCGGCAAAGTAGCACGTAGCAAGTCCTTATGGGTAACGATTGCCCCACCTAGGTGCCTAGTGATTTTGGAACCTTACTACATAACTCTGCGCAACCTTACCTAATCTAACCATGAATCAAATTCGTCATTTGTGAAAACTGCTGTTGCTAAGGGAAACGGCAACCATTTTTATTGCCAGCACGGAATCTTGGATGTATGACTATTTTTTAATGCCACAATAGCCCGGCAATCTTCTCGAAAATAACATCACAAAAATCTAGAACAAAACAATTTTAATTTTTACATGAATAAATTCTGAATAAATAATCTTACTCATATAAAAAAGGTGATAATTAAAATTTCACACATTTTTTTTTGTTTTCTAGTGTGTTATTGAAATTAACATTTATAGTTTAATTGCAACAAATTAGAGCTAATTTAAGCAATTCAAAAAAAAAGACAAATAGCTGACTCAGAAACGCAGAACAATGAAATTAGATCGCAAATTCACTCTTGACGACTTGTGCTTATGTACGGGGTCCCACAGAAGGTGCGTCTACCTTTACGGCGTTGTCAATCTACTTTTGAATTAAGGAATCTTTTGGAACTAATCGTGAAACAAATCGACATCAATTCTACAGCGAAGGCCTAGCTTCTATCATTTGTCTCCATGTTTTGTCTCAAAACGACCATACCATTGCATCTGCGTCACTCGTCGACATTATCAAACAGATCCAAGAGATAATCCTCGCATAGGATTTGTGATCACCGAAAAGTTCTTGATACTGCTGCTCATCACACGTTCTAGCGACTTTGTTATTGCTAAGTTTGGTTGACTAGATAAATAAATAATTTACTTTAAGTATCTAGAATCAACATTTCGATATCATGTTCCCGCCATTACTGCCGAGAGTCACATACAATGTTCACGGTGAAGTACAAAAGTTCGCGTGATTCGCGAAAATAACTTGGCTCGGACTTGCAAATGTGCTGTCGCTAATAAACGGTTGGAGATTGGCCTCGTCAAATTTTGAAGAACGAAAAATCGTGCGACAACGCAAACGATTAAAATTTATTTTTTTTATCGGAAATCAGTTTTGAATCTTTCTTTTTTTTTAAAGAACTCAAAATTTGCCTGACGACGTTACTAAGTCACCATTATAACACATTATTGGATAGCCAAGAATGCAGGTTGCACCTGCAACCATACAGAAGCTTATTACCAAGCTAGTTAAACAAAACAAATTGAAATAATTTGAAAACGCATCCAGGTTAACTTGTTAACTTTCCGTTTGCAAAATTCTTGGTTATATTTGTTAAAAAATAAAAATGATATATTTTTAATATAGTTGTATAAAACAAATAATTAATAATCATAGTCTGTGCCCGATTGTTGGAGGTTGATCCCTCAAGTAAAATAGCTTTTATAATGTCATTTTTTAATGGCTAGAACTTGATCAATCCACGAACTTCTTATGGAGATATTTACTATCAGATTTACGTTTCCTAAGCTGCTTATAAATCTCTATGCCCGATTTCATCGGGTCAAAAAACTCTTGAATTTGCCAGAGTCTCGCAATGTTGTTGCCTCCATGATATCCCTTATTAATTCCCAACAAATGTGTGCTAAATTCTTTGTGTACCTATTGAGGGATTTATGCTATTGTGTTTCATTTTTTTCGTGATGAAAACCTCAAACCTGACGATATATGGAAATAGATTATGTGCCAAAGTATAAAGTACACCTTTCCATTATAACGAGAGCTAGTCTTTATGTTATCTGGCTTCAAAATATAACTATCGTCAAAGTAGGTAATCTTATTGGAGCTTAAGAGGTCTTGCAACCCAAACAGTATGAAACCTAAATAAACATCCAAGGAGTTACTCTATCTCAATTAAGAAGAAATTAGAATCTAAAATAGGTTCCTAATGGAGAATTATCCACTCAAATATCACATTAAAATAAAAGGACTATCTGAAATTTATTTCTGTCATTTTGTGCGACGACAAAGCACACTTCGCCCTATACGGTGAAGTTCGATCTACTTAACGACATATGGAACCTAGAACCTCAAATAGTTGTACGTTTAATTATAAACCTTAGCATTTATTAAAAGACCACAACACACGTTACAACAATAATAAAATATCTAACATTTTTGCGCCAGTATTCTGGAGTAAACGGTGCACAGCTTGCATGATTAAATGGCGCTACAAAACCGCTTAACAATTCGTTACAGTATTATATAATTTCGGAACTAATGAAACTGACCAACTGTTTATTCACAAGATCTACACTGCATATGAAGATCTTCCAATTATACTTTTGGCTGTAATTACACCAAAACGGTTCCGTAAAGGAAATCTTATTAGTTTAAGTTATTTGTTGCTAAGGTGTAAATCCGGTTCAAATATTTTGAGTGAATACAAAAAAAAATTTCAGTGACAATAGCAATAAAAAAAAACGCACCAACAATACATAGTACAATGCTACTTAAATGGTGAGAGCAGTGTATTCAGTCATGATTCAACTAAACGTTAGAAAACAATTGTTATTAGCTGCATACCAGCAGGAATAAATATTATTACAAAATATGCATAAGGTCTCTGCAAAGTTCCAAACATCCAACATATAACGTCACCACTGCAAAAAAGTACAAATATAATTTTATCAAAGCAAGAATGTGATTTATAGTATAGTCAAATGGGGCTCATAGAGTTTTTTAAAACTTTGTGGATTTTTGGTGAGTAACCTTTTCAAATCACAAAGTTAATATGGAAATTTTGATAGTTACACAAGAAGACCTATAGTTATCAGTCGTATGGCAACCCTGACACATTTTTTACTTCCAAAAAGTGCGTACACTTCTTGAAATTCATTTCCTGCCTGTTATTGTGTATCGCTATCCATACAAAAACGAAAGATGTACGTGCCTCAAAGAATATAATTACGAGAATCATTCAAAATAGGCAAACTGCTAGAAGACAAGACTCTCCATTTGTTTGATGTTTATTCCGGCTTTTTTTACAGGAAACTTCCGGACTTACCGGGTTTCATGTACAAACATATGTACAAAGTTTTGCACATCACTGTACTATATACATTCAAATATTGTTTTTTTTTTACTATTTCCGCGGCCTGGTTTGTGAGAGAAAAGAGGAATAAAGACCCAATTGTGGTACAGAGTGTTACATTACAGATCTCTGGTGTAAGTGGTGGAGTTGTTGAACATCGACACCCGCCGAATGCATTTCCTGGCCGCATTATACAAAGTGACTGCACACTTTCTAGAAAATATCAACTCTATGTGTAATCCTATTTATAGCGCGTGGAAGAGAATTAAGATGAACTGAAAGAAACCGAAAAAAAAGTCCAACCGAAAAGGAGAATGCAAAAACATCTGCTGAACCATTTGATTGGTTTTTCCCCCTGATACTTTGTTTATTAATAAAAATGAACAAAAATGTAGACCAAATCTGTGGAATTAAAACGAGTTTAAAAAGAGATTCGATAACTTACGGATTCGTTGAGGTAACTAGCAATCGAATCATAGTCCGTAAAACTGCAATCCATAGTAGGTGTTCCTATTCGACAAAAGAAATGCGAATGCGTTTTCTTTTCACTGATTCCTCTTATTCGCTGGCTGCTGCTGCACCACCAAATTTATAAGCATATCCACAAAACCACACGACCACAAGAGATGAATTGGACCTTAAATCATTTCAACTGTAACATTGCGTGCAAGTTCAAACCGCAAGAATGCAGACATAAACAAATAGTTTCTTAACAAAGTTCCTTAATTATTATTCTTTAATTTTTCTAGGCAAAGCAATTTGTGTTCCACAAAATAATTGTCGCACTGCACATTTTTGGTTGCAGACACTCAGCCATTTTAAGTACACACACATCCACCAACTTCGACTATGACAGGCACCGAGTCGAACAATGACGATGGAACTTGCCTGTCTATCTTTTACATGATCTTTTCAGCTGAACTCTGTGTGGGTGGAGATTTTCCTTTAAAAAAAAATGCTTGGATTTTATTTCGAAGATATTTTCGCACGACAGCAAATAAATGCAGGATCAACAACGTCGTTGGTAAATGCAAAATGAAAAAAAAAGAAAAATATTCGAGTCGAATTGTTTCAACACTGCAATTACCGCCACCGCCCCCAATGGAATACTACACAGAGTAGAAAATTATCAAATTGACTTGAGGATTGTGCAAGTGAGCGAGACAGATTGAATGACGGGAAAAGAAAACAGTGAGGAAGTGCTGCCAAATTCAGCAGAACTATGTGAAAGGCAATACTTGTCGTTACGATACGTTATATGAATTAAATCATACACAATCATTTATATTAGTCCTCGATCTAAACTTACTCGTACAACAATCACAAAACAAATCAGGGAATATATTCTTACACCACGTTTAGTACTAGTACCCGTTCAACAAGCCGATAGGTTCATACCAGTGTGACTTCAGATCAGAAAAGTCCTAGATAGACCAAATTTTGGCCCTGTTCATAATTCAAGGCAGAAGCTAGTCAACCGGCACTGATTGGTCGAGAGCCCGTGAATTTGACTTCAAAACTAGTTGACCTTTGCAGTAAGAGATATTTGACTGCTTTTGCAGTTGAATGGCTAAAGTCATCTGGTTCGTCGAAAAATTATTTTAGAAGCCGCTGGAACTACGAGCTTATCCACAACGAGGAAGACACTGAAATTTTTAGTGCATCAGTTCGCTAATCGTTTAACATTAAGAGTTCACTTTCTAAGCACGTATGGATAAAATTAAACTTACATGAAATTGCATCTTTTGTGTCGTTTTAAATGAAATAAACAATCAATTGGTTTATGAAAACATTTTCTCCCGCCAATTTTATGAACAATTAAATTGGAAGTAAAATTTGAAAAGTAAGTCATGCAGATGCCAACACGGAAAGCAAAATCTTAGTGCGCTGAAACGTGTGGTCTTCAAATTAATGAGGATACAACAAAATAAATGCTCTAGAAATTTCATCATCGAACACTGAGTTAGTAAAGAACTTTACACATCTCGGTTGCTCCCTAGTCGTTCATTTATTCGACTATTCATCCGACGGATGACTATTCCGCAGGGTGCGTATATCCTGCCTTTGGAGGAATTGATGTTTTCTTGGATTAAAAATGAAAAAAAATTTGCACACATTCAAGAGTTATTTTTTAAAACAATTTTAAGGTTTAAAAAACACATGAGAGTTCCTGTCGCGGAATTCATTTATATCCTCAAACCTTCTACCTTCTTCTTCTTTAACGGACGAAATTGTTATAAATATCTGATAACTATAAATTGAGTTCTTCGTCAAAAAAGCTTAGGTGTTTACCTGGCCGAAGCTATAAAATTACACATCAGTTTTCAATCTTTAAACTATATTTTTTATGTGAAGACCTACCAGAGGACGATATTACTGGCTCAAGATTCATGGGATGAACATTGTCTGTTAAAAATTTACCACGATTACTCACACGGTTATGGAGAAATATTGATTTTAAAATATAAAATAGTATATGTAAAATATACAAATTAAAGTTTATTTTATCAAATTACAATATGATTCTTATTCTAAATACAACTGTGAATGTGAAATATCTTTTTTATTCGTTAGGATACCAAACCGTCAAGAGACTCAATAAATATTGTTATACAAATGCGTTCATCTCCGATCTATTCAAATTGTCTTTTTCTTGTGAGGCATTCCTTAAGAGCTAAAAAAACGTTATAAAAGTTAAAAAGGTTTAGGAAACTTTAATTATGGCCTTACTAATAAATGTTTATCCATTTCTTCGAGACTTTGATCTATCCATACGACTTGGGAACCAACCGCTGACTGTGTTAGCAATGCTAATTGGCCAACTGCTAACACCAATGCGGCTACTCTGGCTTCCAGTAGACGTGCATCAAGGGGCGGATACATGGCCTGTACTATAAGCGAAAAAAGGTTAACACATGTTACCATGGTATTTAAAAATTTACACGAAATAACCAACGTTAAAAATAATCCATAAGTATGTTAGTAAAATACAATTTAAAAATGCTCAATGAGTAGCTACCAAGGTCTTTCTCCTGGCTCGTAAAAAACTTGCATGCTGCTTCCAAAATTAGGTATATTTATGGCTATAAAATATGAAACTGGGTTTTACTTATGAATTTACAAGAAGACTTTGATTTTGATTTTTCTGTGAGCCGCACAACTTGTGCTTAAGTATTTATGTATGTAGATTCTAGTTAGTTTTTTTTTCCAGCCTTTCATCTTCGTAGAAACATGTTTTCTGGCATTTGGCATTTAAAAATTAATTATTTGATTGCAGTTCAAGCAGATGGTACCCAAATAAGTTTAAGTTTGTTGTTATTTGATATAATGTCGTTCGGAATGTACTTCTATCGTTGTTCCTAATTGCTTCGGATTTTCAAAGGTTGTCCATGCAGATTATCACTTTTTTTATCTTTAAGGATTGACATGGTCTTTAATGTATAAATGAAAAGAATTGAGTTGAGGCAGAAGTCTATTAGAAAAAAAAGATTGATTGGGGTGTTGATGTTTTTGGTAGATTTTCACGAATGGTATTATTGTGCTTGAGAGACGATTAGCACATTTAGCTCAACTAGACCAGTTGGGTTGAATTCAGCGTTTAAGAGTTGTGCGACTTCCCTATATGATGTTTGAAAGACGATCATGTATCATAGATTTGGTAAATGTAAAATTCCTATTTATATGCTTAAACGTTTCAAGCGTTTTTATATTTGCAAACGGATTTGAGAGAGTTTTTCGTCCGATTTCGAGCTTACGAGTGACTCAATTGAAGCCGATATAATAATAAGTAGCATGACAAGACAAATCTTAGTAAGCTTGTTGGCTGGCTACGGTTGCTGAGCATATCGCCATCAACGTTGTCTCTGCCGTTATCAACTTTTACAACGGACTGGGCAGAGACTTTCTTTTCTTCCAGGGACTGCTGACACCAACTTTAATACGGCTGTGCTTGAACTAGATTCAGTATATACACTGTTTTAATAAAAGGCTCAATACATTCTCTTTCAATAGGATAACTATCAATATGTAAATTTAGGTTTTATACAAGGTATTCGCATTATAAGGGATGTTAGCTATAAACCAGTATGCACCCGCTCGAATTAAAACGTTAGACTTTATACAAAATATATCGTTGAAAGGATTTCATACATACCCACATCATCAACTCTCGATGGAATTCGTTTCGCGGCGTCTGTAAGTCGATTGCTGAAGCGTTTCACGCTCGTTCCCATCGCAAGCGTAGCCAATCTCTCGGTTAGGCCATGACATGTTCTTAGAATCACCAAACAATGAGGTATCAAACCGGATGCATCATCCACCCACTGTTGGTCGCTCATTATCTGTTCGAGGGCATTATTAAGACCTATATCTCCCAACGCCATCGCCAATTCGTGTTCATTTTTATTCTTTTTAATCGACCTTTTAGTCGTTCCATGCAAAACCAAAAATATTACCGATAAACAAAACACTTCTACCACGATCTCACAATACCAACCTGTTTTCAAGTCGACTCCATCTTTTCCTTTGGTGTTGTTTTCGACATATTACGACTAAGCCAACAAACGCCCCCACGAAGATCACACCTAAGGCTCCAAATGCAGCAGCCATCAGAGAATCTACTCCGTAGAAATCCATTTAATTTGAAAATATTGGAATTCGAAATGAAAACACAAAACAATGTTTTGTAAATAAAAACAAATTTAAGATGAATTTTGACAGATGAAGTCAAGATCGTCAAACTGCAGCGAAAGCATAGCTTCCAACAATGATGCCAAGCCATGCTTTAAGCTGTCTCATAAAGTTTGAAAAGTTTTTGTGTCCAATGTTGCCATTGTAGCGACTTGTGATGGATCTTCGCTGTCGAGTAGAGCAAGATAATATTATTAATAAATCATTTATTTATGTGTTAACTTTAGTACAGGAATACTTTATATTCTGTGTCGTTACTCATTCTGTACAGATCCTTAGTAAAACTTCTCTTTCATACTCCAAAAATTACACGATTAATGATTCTCTCAAAACGAACTCAAGAAGACTTGGTTATGGTGTCTGTTCTTTACGATATTGAAAGTGATTTTATCATTATTCATTATTTTCTTCTCGATAATGCCTGTGTCCGGTTTCCAAGTAAGATGTAGGTTCTTTTTTCTCGTTGAGAGAAAGGGTATGTTACCTCTGGAACAATTGCAACATGTACTGCCTTATTGGGGGACTACAGATTTATGTAGAGCCTTTGGTACGAGGCGAATCATGTGTCTCCCGCAAAACTATCGAGGCATACCCAACATGGGTATGGTTAACATCGCTTACAGTGTGCTATTCATTCAATTGTTTAAACGCCTAAAGCTTGACACGCTACAACACTTTGCGAGAGTCCTCAACAATTCGTCAAGCTCAAAGCCGCGAATCACAAAATTCAATGTGCTGAACAATTCATGTGCTCTCAAGACAATTGAAAAAGAAGAGGTGAGTAGAGTCGGATTTGGACAACAAGACATCGGATCTGTCGAACATCGTCTAGGACTAAACATCACAATTGGCACATAGAGCATTGAGATACTAAATGAGATTATCCATTTCGGGGCAAATACTTATTCCACGTAGTGAACTTCGTTGGGACGAAGGCACATCGAAGACAATCAATGCTACTGAGGTTTGTTCAAAATCCAAGGACCTAAAAAAACTCCTTATCCTACGAAGGATGAAATCCTCATCCTTCGAAGCCTTATGTTGGACGATTCGAAAAACATCAGAGCAGACTACATGGCAGTATAGTGTTGATGATATTGAGAGCAAATAGAGGTGAGGTTATAACCATGAATGATACAAGCTGTTAAAAGAACTGAAGTAAGCCCCGAAGCAGAACTCCGTAATAAAGAGTATCCCGATAAAAGTCTAAACAAATCAGCGAACACCAATAGTACTTAAAAAGTTCTCATAAGCTAAATAAAGGCGAAGTTGGAAGGATTCACATTATCATACACATAAACATTCGGACGCACACCACGTTCTCGAAAAGGGCCCAATTAAGGGAAGACCTATATGCATAAATAAATGGTAAAAAATAATTTTAAATTGTCTATTGGTAAATTTATTGTATTCAACTTCAAATTAATAAATAAAACCATATTCCGTTATTTTAAAAATTCCAACAGATTAAGCAATTGGCTGAGATGATATAATTTCTTTTAGGTTTTGCTAATATCTGTCCGTTAGATCGGTAAGTGTATTTAGTTTAAATTAATAATCACATTCAGCAATTCCTTATAACTGAAACTGTGTAAAAATATATTTGTTTGTAGACATAGATTGATAGATGAAACAATTTATTTCTTCTTCGATGCACTTTCTTTCGTGATTTTGTTTTTCAAATGATCCTTATAGTCCAGAATGTTTCCTTTCCATTTAGTTACGGTTTCATTTTCACACACCCAAATTTCCTCAGCAACCTAGGCAAAGCGAACGAAATATCGAATTAATTAACTGAGCCGAAATTGAAATATGTTATTAAAAGTTACCTGATTAATCAGTCGGAAATCGTGACTAACAAGCACCATTCCTCCATCGAAATCGTTGATGGCATCCGCTAAAGCATCGATGGTTTCCATGTCCAAATGATTGGTAGGTTCATCAAGCAGTAATAAATGAGGCACTTGCCAGGCCAACCAAGCAAACACAACCCTGCAGCGCTGACCGTCGGATAACTGACGAATGGGGCATACCTGTTGACGACCGGTCAAGCCGTAACGTCCAATAATTTTACGCATTTCTTCCTTTTCCTTTACTTCGGGGAAGGCTTTCATCATATATTCTAGAGGGCTAAGGTCCAAGTCCAGCAACTCGTGCAAATGCTGGTGATAGCGAGCAATACGCAAGTGGGAATTTTTACGAATCATTCCCGTGGTAGGCACTAGATCACCATATAGAAGTTTCAACAATGTACTCTTACCAGCACCATTGGGACCGACGAGAGCCAATCTTGTGTCCAAATCGATACCGAATTCGAGGTTTTTATAAATCCATGGTGTGCTATCATTATACCGGAAACAGACATTCTTAAAAACAAAAAAATTGCAAATTACATACGATCAAAACTAAGTGAATTTAATATTAAAGCAACTAACAACTGAAGTAAGCGATGGGTACGAAGAACAACAAAGAATATTAAGTGCGTTACTGAGAAAAACCTTAACACGTTCGCTGCCACAGCTCATTAAGGAAGAAGTGTTTTTTGATATATTCGTGGGTTTTATATATAATTTTTCATCTTTAGGCTTGACTGATTTAAATTAGAGAAATAAAAGTTATTCAAATGGCGAATAACAATTTTTCAATAAATACAAACGCCTTTTATGGAAACCGAAAACTCGAAGAAAGCTCCGACCTCAGGATGTCGGTTTTGAGCATTCGGTATAGATGAATACGTTCCATCCGACGATGAGTCAATTTAATTTGATTTCCTAAGAGACTTAGAATAATAAGAAGTATATCATGATTTGCAATATGCATTCCTTGTTCCTGAAAAACCATTCCTAGTGGTACATCTTTGAAGCTCATCATTTTCGCAGATGCTGTAATATCTGTTAATGATCAGGCAAGGCAATACACATTGATGCCGATTAATGCACTCGGGCTTATGGTCAGCAGCCAATCTGAATTCCAACATTTCATACAAAATAATACAAATACACGAAAGTATCGGTCAAAGTAATGGGTGGATACAACAAAAGCTGCTGGGACTGTTAGAAGTAAAATATCCATCTATTTCTCATTACTGGAGCTCAGAGTGATTCTACAAAAACTCATTCATCTCCCAAGTGATGTCGAGGAAACTTAATCATTTTGCCGATAATTCATGGGTTCGAGGTGATTCGAGGAGATATGCTGGAAAACATTTTCGTAAATGTTAAATGTTATCTGTTAACGAATCAATGATTTCTTTGCAAGGAAGACTACAATTTCGTCTGTAACAACCAATACCCATGGAAATCGCACAAAAACGGTGCAAACTTTGCGATCCGAATGGCTACATTTAAACAAGTTACGCGGGGGAAATGAAAGCGTTCACCAAAGAGGTAAGCCCACAATGACAACAGCCCACAGTACACAAATAGTTTTGGATCTAGCTGAAAAATACTAAGACAAAGGAAGAACGTTTGCTAACGACATATTTTTGCCCGTTTCTCTACCAAAAATACTCTTTTCTCGCCAAACTCACGTTATTGAAACACGACAAAATAACAACTAAATTGGAAATGGCTTAGCTAAAAAGGGTTGGAATGATTCGGCTTGAAAATTCTTCCATTTTTGTGTGAAAGTGGAGGGACAAGCGGGAAGTACTTATGCTAAGTAAAAAGCAGCGTTGCACTTGCTGCCCATGGAGAGGGTCACGCGACCCCACAGAGAAGAATCTTGTGAACCACCGGGAAGCCACATGGCAGCGGACGTGTTAAGACGTAAATTAGGAAAATTAGGAAAATGACGCTTGATCTCAGCAATTTCTTTGTTATGCCAAGAATAAATTAGATTGTTTAATGAAAACCAAAAATATTTGGACAAAGATATTAAAAAAATAAACAAAAAGAGTTGAGCAAGTTAGCTTCGGCCGTGGGTATTTCAAAAGAACGGGCGAGATACGTTTTGCACGATATCCTCGGGATGAAAAAGATAACGGCGGGATGGGAGCCGCTTTTGCTGACTGGACTGTTTTTGGACAAACCGAACGATGAAATAAAAAGAAATTGTTCAGTACCATTAAGTCTTTCAAAGCAATGGACAGATTGAACAACTGACAAATGATTCGAAAAGCTTGTACAACCATCGTCTCCCAGTGACTTTTATGTGCAACCAAACCTCAAGCGTTCCATACAGCGAAAATGATTCGTATCGAATGAGGAAGTTATCGCGGATGTGCATTCTTTTAATTATTTTTTACGATTAATATTTTATTTACCTGAACCATTATAACAGGTGGCGGCACAGTTCCACACGACGGGAAGTAGAAGTTTAGAATTTTATCATCAGTAACTTTCTCGGTTAAGCCTTGTGCAACCATTTTAGCCAGAGTCTTTTCCTTGGACTGTGCTTGACGGGCCAACTTTGCCGAACCGTGACCAAATCGAGCAATATAATTCTTCATGTGAGAGATTTGATCCTGTTCCCAGTTGTATTGTTTCATTTGATTCTCCAGCAGTTCCATTCTGGTCCTTACAAACGCCTCATAGTTGCCAGTGTAATACTTTAGCCGTTTCTTTGTCAGATGTATAATGTTTGTACACACTCCGTTCAAGAAATCTTGCGAATGTGATATCAATACCAAAATACGTTTATATTCCTTGAGTTCCTGCTCAAGCCACACACACGCATCCAAGTCCAAATGATTGGTTGGCTCATCAAGAAGCAACAAATGCGGTTTCACAAAGAGAGCTCTTGCCAGTGCGATTCGCATTCTCCATCCACCAGAGAAGTCTTTTGCCTGCTTGTGCTGCATTTCTTTTGTAAAGCCCAGACCATGAAGAATTCGTGCCGCTTTAGCCTCAGCCTGATCGGCTGACATATCATCCAAACGTTCATAAATATCAATTAATTGTTCCTGTGCGTCATCATCTTCACTTGTGGCTAATTCTTCGGCCAATTTTTCCAATTTAATACGTTCCTCATCGACTTCCATGACGCATTGAAGGGCACTTTTAGTGCTTGCTGGAATTTCACGCGTCAAATGGAAAATATCAATGTGATCCGGAATGGGCACTTCACGATTTCCAAGGACAGCTAAAAGCGATGATTTTCCGCAGCCATTCAAACCAATCAAACCATAACGACGTCCACAATTTAACTCTAGCATAGTGTCTTGCAGGAGCTCCGAACCAAAGAAGGTAATTGAAAAAGTTGCTATTTTAACATCCCTAGAACGGGGATGCACAGCCAATGAGCCGGTGCATGATCTTGCTTCAGCACTTATTCTCGCCTCTTCTTCCAATTTTGCGCATAGCTTCTCCTCTTCGGTCATCTCGACAACTCCGTTGGTTTGAGTGCCATTTGCCTTTGGTCCCCCCTTTCCAGATGAAGACGAAGACGAAGTTTGCGCAATTTTCTTGTTGCGAGCATCCTTTTTGCGTTGAGCATCACGTTTTTTAGCATCAGACGGCATTTTTGAAGATCACTAAAATCAAAAACAAAAGCATCGAAGTTTGTGAAAATTCACAAGAAAAAAGAACAAATCATTAGAACCGTTTGAATTTTTGTCAAACGGTACTTAAAAGCAAGTTCCTACTTATTTATATAAGATAGCCACAATGATTGCTGATGATATTCATTCATGCATTTTATGATGGAGGCTGCTCTGTAAGAACTATAAGCTTGAAAATAGCTGAACTGTGTGAAGACTAAAGGGAAATGAGGCAGTTACTCCCTGGGCATGATTCTTCCAATCTAGTCTTTGAGTGACTACAGTGATGAGGTTGCTGTCGAGATGTTTTTAAGTAAAAAAGGAACGTTGGTTAATAGTCGGTGGTTTCTTGAGAGGGTTTTTGAGGAGAAGTAATCTTTTTGTTTATTTATAATTGAAACTATTTTGACTGGTTGGATTTAATCATGACCAGTGAAGTTGATTCATATCGTACCAAAATAGGATTAATATTGTGATATACCAAAGATAAGGAATTGCAGGTAGAACCTTCCACGATAGAACGGATATGATTCTTTTTTGGAGGACACGTTCCCGTATGAATTCACAGACAACCGGTAGAAGTCGTTGCGATGCGGTGGATCTCCGGCATAAATGTAAGCGAACTCTGATTTTATTGTTAGTTTTTCGTGGTGTTGCTGCTTGTACTGTTTTCCAGGTAACGAAATACTTGTCAGAAAAGTCTATCATTTGGCTCTAACGGGCATATCCAATCTACAGGTTTATCCTCTTTAAACAAACAACAATTGAACAAAAGAAACTTACAACACTCACTTACTTATGAACTGAGTGAAACATGTGCTTATAGAGTAATTCTCAGATTATAAATTTAAAAGGAAAGTGCATTTTTATGCGGAAAAGTCAACTTGAGGGAATATTGGAAACTGTAGTTTTTCAACAAATTTCGTTCGATACGTAAGATTTTGCTTTAGAAGCATAAGGACAGAATGCCTCACCGTAGTGCACCACTTCTGATCCAATATTTTACAAAATCTTGTTCGCATGCAGAGAAACTTCGTTGAAGTGATTTTTATACCAGGAAATATCTTGAGACATACATATAAGCGCAATGTTAAACCATTCTTAGTTATTCTGTGAAAAACATGTGTTGATTTCAATCAAAGCGGGCAAAAATGAAAATACCACCTTAAATTTAGTTATTAAGTTAAGTAATATAATTATGTTTCATATTATATTATTGATGTCTTGTTTTATTTAAAATCCATAGCTTATATGCCAGACGCAATAAAATTCCTGTTCGCTAACATTTTGTCACCTCAGCTCCCACAAATTTTGTATGTTTGAGTAGAATACAGAATTGAAGGGATATGGTCATTAAAGAACCTGCAAGGTCTTATGTCATCCATAGGAAATGACGGTTTTCTAGTCTCCACAAGCAGCGATAAGTTGAACGTGATGTATTAGCAACATAAATAAAAAAATGTACTTGTTTTTTTTTTGAAACTGTCAGTTTTTTCAAATTTTTCGAGTGTAGATTTTTTCTGCCACGCTCAAACTGGGTAAGTTAGACAATTGGTTATTAAGGTATTTGAAAAAAAAAGTTCGAGGAGAAATGCAAGGACCCAGTCTTAGTGTTATAAAAAAAAAATAACAAAATTGTATATGTACATTTTCGTGCAATGTCACTGGCATAATGGTAAGCAAACATTTAACTTTATTTATGTACCAATTCTAAACAGAAGCGATTAGTAATCATACACATACGAAGCTTCCACGTTTCAAACACAGACACCAGTGAAAGCTTTTCATTCGCCCGATCAAGTTAGCGGCCGGAACGTTAATGACCCCTTTATTATAACTTGAGATAAATCACTATTCACTCATCAACGTTGTTAAATTATGTTAATAAAACCAGTCAAAAATTCCCAAAATTGACACGAAACCCTAGACAGTACACCACCTTTCTTCGAGCATCATAGTACATTTGCAAAAAAAAAAAAGTCAACCGTGTATACGAGATATACACATGAACATGTGCTCGACAACAGTTGATTCGATGCAACGTCTTGCTTACGAAATTGATGCACGTTCAAAACGCGAAAATCAATCAAAGCACTTTGATCGAAAAGTTATCAGTTAATTCGTTTTTAGGGCACTTAATACGCTAATTTTGGAAACAATATTGTTTTACCACGCTATTGATTTTGTGGAAATCTGCTGTTCCCTTTGTTACATCTTTTTCTTCCTTTTTTGGGGGAGAACTGATAAAGAAGCGAGAAAAATGATATTTTTTAGAAAAAATAGCAAACCTTTTGCTGGTGGCGAGTTGATGAAATAATTAGCGAACTTCTTTTATTTTTTCACGTGTTAGCAAATTCCCTCAATTTAAGAACTTCGGAAATTTACACCAAAGGCAAATTTTTTCAGTGATCAGTAGAACTGCGTGTGTCAGAGAAGGAGGCAATTTTTATTGTAATTTGCAACTGACGTAAGAGTCAACGAAGAATCGTCCAGTTTTAATTGTGTCAACTGGAACAACGCTAGATTTCACAGTATAAGATACAATTTAGTTCTGTTAACTTAATCGAATTTACAATATCACAAAAGTAAAAATTTATTTTGGCGGTCAGCAAGAATATGTTGGCTTACAATATGTAAAAAAAAAAATAATTATACTAATTGAAGTTTTGTTATTTGAGGGAATCACATATTTAAAATAATATGGAGTGTATAAGTCAAATTCTATAATGATTCTGATATAAGTTAAATTTCTGAATAAATGCTAGTTCTTACTATATTATTTATATTTTACATTATGTCCATGAAAGTGTCGGCGAAAACTTAAAGTCTCAATATATTTTTTTGATGGGGATTGGTTTGGTCCCTTAAAAAAAGAATATTTAGCTACCAACTGTCTTTGGTTCGTTCTTCTTTTGTGCGTTTATTATGTTCCCGCTTGCTAATTTTCAATAAAATATTGCTATCATACTTCATAACCATAGACTTGAAATATTTAAAAAAGTTTTTTGCCGAATTAAGCATTTTGGAAGCTCGTAAAACTGCACCAGTGCGAAGCTTCAACATAATTTTAGTGCTGTTACCTAAATGTACTTAAAGATAAACAATGTAAAGTAGCGTGAAGTTGTTCACCATAACTTTATAACTTTTATCGAAAAGTTGCATAAAAAATGTACAACCGAATAGTTTAAGAACGAATTCGAATTTCAGACAGCAGCTCTCAAGAACTCAAAATATGTAGATGTATAATGACTTAAAGTACCTTAATGAATTGCATAATAAGATAAAATAATGGGTCAAAATTAGTGATCTTCAAAAGAGCGCTCATACATCATATTAGAAACCAAGAATAAAAACTAATCACAGGAATAATAATTAAATGTTTTATAAGATTCAAATACTAACTAAACAGATTTGTGCTTATATCGCAGGATAACTAGCAGATCCTAACTCTTGATTTATATATCGGAGTAGGTGCCTTTTGGCAAATTCACCGTAAAGAAAGACAATTTTGAATGGTTTTCCATTTTAAAATTGTTAAATCTCATATAAATATAACATAGTCATAAACACATATCGCCTGGGATAGCCCCTTACTTGTATCTTATATTTTCAACGAGCATTTAACATATAATCAGTAGGAAAAGAGTAGAGGCTAATTTGTAACTTAGCTCTGATACCTTGTATGCTGCTTACAGCATAAAACCATGGTTAAATCGATAACCAAAATACTAATAATTTTTCCTAAAACAATTATTTCCCATCAATGACGTCACAGTGGTATAATATCTATAAATTTTCTTTGGAATCCAAATCTCTGCTTCTTATACCACCGCATGAAAAAAGACCGCCGACAGTTTTCCTCTCAAACAAATCTGCGGATGACATTTGCTCGTTTTTTGCCGGAATAGGAATTTTTAATCCGCGCGTTGAGATCATTTTCGAAAAAAGTGAATGTCTAATTTTATTGTTTGTTTTTCAGTAGACACATTTAGAATTTAAGATGTATTCATTTGAGCCGCGATTGATTTTGAAGAAAGAAGTTCGGTTCTCTGAAAGCCTCGAACAGGCAAACGGAATTTCCGAAGAAAATTTTGGTAAATATACGTTTGAATTCTTTTTATTTGTGGTTAATTTTTATATAAATTGAAACAAGGTGACGTTTTTGGGGGTGTCATCAAATCCCGGCAATGGGGTTGGCAAACCAAAGGCTCGAGTCTTCGCATAACATCTTTACGCACAGGACAATTGATATCAAAATTTGATTTTGACGACAGCAATGGGTAAGGCAGCATTCAAAGAAAGAAAAAAATTACACTTAATGTATCTTAAAAATCGTATTTTCAGATTTGGGATAAGTATAATAACTTGTGTTTCGGAGGTGCATTTGCCTTTTGTTGCGGATACAATAATTGCCATAGGTATACAGTATGCTGACTGTCCTGGAGGTCTTGCCGTCATCTATTCTATTGAGGAATCAACTGTAATCCGGTGCATAGAAATGAAACATAAAATTACGAGCTGTTCTTTTATTGGCTACCAAATGTCACAGCATACGGTGCTGCAAAATATGAATGGCTGTCTGGCCATAGGAACGGATGGTGGACGTGTCCTACTTGTGGACCTAAACCTTCTTCGGGATGAAGTTAATATTTCAACGACAGAGTCAAATGTGTCGATTGTACCTTGTCATATAGTTGACTACAGTATGAGTCTGTTGCACTTGCATCGGCATTTTCAACATTGTCAGCAGGAAAGAGTCCATTTTGCAATTCAATTAGAAGGTAAGACTTTTAAATTCGTCTATATCTCTATATTTTCAAAATGCTAAGTAGCCAAAAAAACGTTTGATTTCTTGTAAGGAAAAGCTTGTACTGTATATCCCGTATAATAGGAGGAATATAGTAAAAAGTTGGATTTTAAACAAGTTTAGTACCATTTGTTAATTTTTTTACAACACGAAAATGAAAATGCAAGAGTTTTGAGTTTTTATTAACAGTACTCTAGACAATCCTAATTTTCGAATGTAACTTTTCAACTCCGCTTCGATGGATGTTGTCGCAGGCAAGGAATCCCGATTAATGCCGCTCGTCGTGCTTAACCCAAACTAAGTTCATGTCAAAAATGTGCAGTCGTTTAGATTAAGAATGAATTCGAATTTCCGACTACAACTCTGCAGAGACTTAATAGTAATAGTAATAGTAGTATTTATTAGTTTCATATAGAAATCTTTAACAAATTCTCGTTTTACATAAATATTTTGAAGTACATGTATATATACGCATTTGACATTTAAACAGTTTTGCTACACATTGTTTATTACAAATAATGACAATTTCCTTTTAAATATTTTAAATCTACATTCATTTTTGATATCAGGAGGCAAATTATTGAAAAATAAAAGACCCTTGTACATCAACGAATTTTGCGTGCTGCTTCTTTTCCATCTTCCCAGTCTTAAGTTTAGGTTGTTCCTCAGATTATAGGGCTGCGCAGTCGCAACCTGCACCAAATTTCCTCGCAAGTATTCAGGTAACATACTTTGTTTTATTTTAAAGATGAAAACCATCGCGTTATACGCTAGTTTTTGTCGGATATTCATCCACTTCATTGCTTGCAGCATAGCTTGTATTGAAGTAAATATATTGCACTTTAAGATCATCCTCATCGCCTTATTTTGAAGAACCTTAATGAATTGCATAGTGATATTCAGAAGAGAGCTCATTCAATCATATTAGAAACCAAGAATAACATCTAAACACCGACACTGATTTATGTAGCTTGTAAGAAGAGGCTAAATCTTCATAAAATATGTCTGGGTAGGTGCCTTCCAGCAAATTGACAGTGAAGAAACAATTTTATATCGTTAAATCTGATATATTTATGTGTTTGTTTTTATCAAGTCATAATAACAATGCGGTTGACTCTATAATAGATATTGCAGCTGATGACAAGTGCAAACGAAAAAACAAACGGTGATCTTTTATTATAAAATAGCAAATAATTTATTTGACCTTCCGTCCTCTCCCTTAGTCTATCTATGTTCTATCTTCTTATTGTCCATATGCTCTGTCGGTTTTGTAAGAAAGAAACCTAAGCCTGTTTCTTCTTAATTTATATTTCATGAGATTTGGTTTATTGTACAGAACCAACACGCCCGACCAGCTAGGTCTTGCAACGGCAAGCGTACCACCCTTTTCACTTATGACTGACACTTAATTTAAATAAATGTTTTGTTATAAGTTCATACACAGTTTGTTTGTTTGTTTCTTACTTGTAATATAGAACATTTTGTATGCCTTCCTTTTTATCGTCCAAGAAATGTTGCCGACTTTTTTTTATAATCTTAAAGCGTACAGAGTAAATCTGCTAAGATTTAAACTTTGACAACTTTAAAGTCGTGAATTTTGATTTATCCTTGCATTCGAATTCTCGGTGATCATGGAAAGGATTGATTCTTTGTCCCAGGTTATATACACCGACATTAAACAACCTATTCATGATCTTAAATAAAATTGTTTGATAAATCGTCTACCAAAAATCTCCTAATCAGTCTTTCTTTGATTGGCTCACGATCAGTGTCGATAGATTTGCATAGAGCGAGCAGAAAGCTTAGTTGGAGGATTTTTCATGAAAAAATACTAATGTAACTGTAATGTACAACAAGAGCACATCTTAGTTTATATAAAATCGTTTGATACACTTCTTATAGCTCTTAATTTTTTTTATTATTATTATTATTAATTCTTTATTAATAAGTAATTAAATTAACTTAGTAATATAAAGGAATAGCACTAGCTACCAGGGCTATCGGCTAGTTCTTAATAGCTTATATATTTTTGTTAATTTTTAGAATTCTTAATACTTTATATACATTTCTTATATTAGTTTCAGTAGGCGTTTTTAGTAAGTCTGCTAGTGGAATGGCGGAGAAGATTTTTACTGCGTCGTTTATCTTCTGGCAATCAAGTAAGTGTTTGGTGGAGAGGATGATGTTGCTATTGCAAAGATGGCATGTTGGAGGGTCGCTTTTGGATAGTAGATGGCTGTGTGTAAGGTTGGTGTGGCCCATGCGAAGACGTAAAAAACATTTTATCATTATTGTTGAGCAATTTGTAGGATATGATGCTAACTCAGCTTGAGGGTTAATTTTTGAGTAGTGGTGGGTGTGCTCGGTCCAGGTATCTCGTCTTTTATTATTCCATAATGTTTTAATTTTATTCTGTAGGTCCTTTTTGTTGTGTGTGTAGAAGGTGACAAGCGGTTCTTTTGTCGCAGCTTTAGCAGCCTTATCAGCTTGTTCATTTCCTGGGATTCCGGCGTGTCCAGGGACCCACATAATTTTGAGCCTGCTATTGTTTGTGATAAGATTGTCTCTGATTCTTTCTATTATCGGTGTAGTGTTGTTGAGGTTCTGGATGGCGGAAATTGTGGATAAGCTATCGCTGCAGATAAGAATCTTTTTGTTAGAGAACAATTTTGTTGCCTGGAATACTGCAAGGGCTTCGGCCGTGAATATGGAAAAAAATTGAGGTAATATACCTTTTATGAGAACGTTACTGTTATCGTCAACCACCGCAAAAGCGGTGCAGTTTTCAGTCTTCGAAGCGTCGGTGAAGAGTAAAGTCCAGTTTGTATCCACGAATTTTTCGGTGATGCTACTAAAACTTGCTTTGTATATCTGGTTACTTGTAGTTAATCTGTGATAGTTTTGAAGGTGGGTTATAGTAGAGGATTCGTCCAGTAACCATTGAGGATGCCTGGATGT
Source organism: Orthonevra nobilis (assembly GCA_963555765.1). Lineage (NCBI taxonomy): Eukaryota > Metazoa > Arthropoda > Insecta > Diptera > Syrphidae > Orthonevra > Orthonevra nobilis. Next base: position 59,888,149 of record OY743224.1, read on the forward strand.
TTTGTGTTGTTGAATATTGATTGTCATATCGGACCATGCCGTAGAATTCAGGGCATTACAGATTGCCGATGACCGTCGGGGTAACTTCTTCCGGGATAGAACTTTCTTGGCGTCCAGTAGGATAGGTGATTCTCGGGATGTTATGATTTTCGGAATAAGGAGATCTGTGAGATAATCACGTCTTTCATCTACCGAGAAAAGACCAGCTTCTATTAGCATCGATTTAATTGGGGTTGTCCTGAACGCTTTAAGGGCTATCCGTACGGCCGAATGATACTGCGGTTTGATGATTTGGAGCGACGCCCTTGGGCCTTTGCCATAGATAACGAGGCCATAATCAATCTTGGACAGGATGATGGATTTGATGACTCTGATTATAGTATTTACATGTGCACAAGAATACTTAGATGTAAGATATTTAATAACATTAAGTCTGGTAGCTAAGCTTTTTTTTAAATATATACAGTGTTCCTTAAAGTTAAACTTAGAATCAAAAATAACGCCTAAAATACTTAGTGAATTAACATTACAAATGGAGTGGTTCTTAAAGTTAAGTGTTAGGTGTTTTGAACAGGACGTTTTTTTACAGATATGCAATATTTTGGTTTTTTCCATAGAGATTTTTGCACCAGAGAGAGTACACCACTGGTCTATATCTGATAAGATGTTAGAAAATATGGAGGACGTTTTACTTAAATCTTTACATTTTAGAAATATAATTAAGTCATCGGCGTACAGACAGTGTCGAATGGTGCTGTATTTTTGTACGATGTGGCTTAAGTCATTGAAAGCAATTATAAAAATAACAACTGATAGTGGTGATCCTTGGGGGATACCATTTTTGTAACTGTAAGGCTGAGAGTGTACATTATTTGATTTTATTCGAAACTGTCTGTTAAATAAGAATGACAAAATATTTTTGTAAATTTTTGGACCGATTTTCCATTGGATGAGTTTGTCTAAAATTATATGTATTCCAATTCTGTCGAAGGCTTTTTCGAAGTCTATCGACAGGATTGAAACATGATTTTTTGACGATAACGCGGATGAGACATACTCATCAATGTGGAGGAGGGAGTCAATGGTACCACGACCTTTCTTGAAAGCGACTTGGTTTATATTTATGAGGTTCTTTTTTTCCAAAAACCAGAATAATCTTTTTGCGATAATCTTTTCAAGAACTTTGCCGACACATGGTAAGAGGGATATAGGTCTATATCCATTGACTTCGGTGGTTATTTTATTCGGCTTATTAATCGGTACTACAGTGGCGGTTCGAAATGTTTGAGGAATAATTCCTCTTTCGAAAATGAGGTTATAGAGTGATACTATACGCTGTTTGAGGGCTAAGGGTGCATTCTTAATCATTGAATACGAAATTCGATCAAATCCGGGTGTTTGCCCTTTTGCCGTCCGAAGACAGTTTTCCAATTCTATTGGATTGATAGGAAGTTCTATTGTGCTGGCTGGGGATGAATGGTCGAGGAGAGATGGAATATTGTTAATTGCCGAGTATTTAGCTTGGAGGAAGGAAGGAGAAAAATTGGAATCATCAGCCTGGTTAGACCATATTTTGGCGAAATGTTCGGCGATATCAATATGGGAGTCAAGTATGTTTGTCCCAGATCTGATCCTATTTATAGAGCGAGGAATATATTCGCAAGTGAGTGATCTTATGTTATCCCAGAGTTGTTTGCATGAGGTTTTTGGACTGATATTTGAGGTAAAGTTTTCAAAGCAGGTTTTTTTGGCCAGTTTGGCTGATTTCCGGAATTTGGCGTTATATTTACGGTAGGTAATGAGGTTTTCCTGACTTGGATGTTTTTTGAAGTCATGCCAAGCTTTCTGTTTGCACTTGCGAAGATTACCTATGTCGTTATTCCACCAAGGAACATATGTTTTTTTAGGAACGGAATGTCTTTGAGGGATGGCTGTATTGGCTGCGCTTCTAATGCATTTATGTATAAGGGCTGCTTCTTTGTTAATGTTAGGGGATGGAGTCGTGGATGTTATGAGATTAGACGCTACATTTTGAAATAGGGGCCAGTTGGCTTTATCAATTAAATATTTTGGAAGACGTTTTGGGTTTGAGAACTGAGTACCTACAGTAACTGTCGTAATTAAAGGAAAGTGGTCGCTGCCGTGGAGGTGCGGAAGAGTTGTCCATGTGGATTTTGGGATATAATTGTGAGGAAATTAGGGATAGGTCGACATGGGTGAAGGTGTTGTGGGTTGAGAAATGTGTATGTTTACCGTCATTTAATAGAGTCAAGTTGCAGTTTGTCAGAAAGTCTTCAACAATTTTGCCCCTTGAGTTAGTATGAGGAGAGCCCCAGAGGGGGCTCCAAGAGTTAAAGTCACCAGTAATCAGTAGGGGCGGTTGGAAGGCATTTATAATATTGTCTAATTCAGAAGCCGAAAATGTTTGATCAGGTGGGATATATAAGGATATCACTGTGATTATCTGTTTTAGTTCGATTATGACGGCGACCGCTGATATTGGAGAATCGATTACAATAAATCTGTGAGGAAGAGATTTGTGGACTAGTAGTCCTGTTCCTTGTTTGGCGGTAGTATTAGTTGGCAGGTTATGAAAAAAAGAAGCATATTGCTTGGGCGAGAAAGGTTTTGTAAGTTGTGAAGGTAGATGGGTTTCTTGGAGGGATATCACGGAGGGATTGAGGTCATTTATCAATAACTTAAGTTCGTGATAGTTATTGAAATAACCATCTAAGTTCCATTGTAGGATTTTTAGTTCAGACTTTTGGGCAATATAATCTGAGGTATATTGTGAAAAGTCAGGGGATGATAAGTTAGATTTTTATATTATATATATTTTTTTTTATATATTCGCTTTTATTTCAGTGCTTGATAATGCCGCATTTGTGCAATCATTACTACCTATCGATGTCATTTTGAGTCTAGCAGTCGGTTTGGCGGATGGTCGGCTCGCATTGTACGATTTAACAGACATGCAGATTTTCTACGTTGCGCCCCCACAAGAACGATCTTCTCCGCTGGTCAAATTGAATTTTATGGAACCACCGGATGATCCGCGGCCTTGTGTTTATATATGGGCTTTCCACGAAAACTATCAAAATTCAATAGCTGTCTTGCATTCTTTAATGTACGAGAAACGTGTAATAGTGGACGATGGATTTTGCTTCTTCGAAGTAAGTACTTTGAATTGAGCATAACACTTCTCAATTCATAGTTGCAAACGTTTAATTTTCCTCTTTTTTGTGATTTTAGAACTTTCAAATGTCATGCGTTAGATTACAGCTTCCACTGAACTGTGTTAAAAGTGTTCCAATCACATGTCAGGCTGTTACAAAGTCTCCCTCCCATGGTAACGACGAAACAATTTCACTATGTGCCTTAGTGTGGAAGCAAGACAAAGAATTACAAACCGAAGTGTTATTGTTCGATATAAATCAGTGGTACAAGGAGGAGATGCCATATATCGGTGATTGGAGAGACGATCCCAGCTATTTAGCGTCGTTCGTTCTGCCAGGTGTTAGTGCGCTTGAAGTGTACTTTAATCCAAACACAATATCGCTTTTTAATTCAATTCAAAGACCAGAAGAGCACTTTTACCCGATTGCGCTAAGTTTCGGTGAGTTCTTGTGCTTAAAACTACATACTTAATTTAATTGGTTTATATTTTCTAGATTGCGTTGCATTGACTGAAAATAGGTGTATGCATTTTAATTGGCCTGGAGTGCAAAATCAAGTGATAAATGTTTTGCGGTCCAAGGGTTCATTGGCATTATTGGATCCGAATGTAATTTTTGAAGAAATCCTCAGGACACGATTGCTTCCACAGTTCTCGGGACATAATTATAAATCGACTTTCTCATTGGTAAAGATTTCAAATGATGCTTAGATTCAAAAATGAAGTCATTTTATTGTTTCACCCAACAGAAAGCAAAGAGGGAAATACTTCTTTCTATTGCTATTGAACATAACTGCCTTGGTTTGCTAAGGGAATGCGCGAGGAGCTGGTCAGACGGCAGTCATATAGGAAAATCTCTTAGCGATGGCTTATCAATGTCTACTCTAACCGATTGGCTGTGGACAAGAGCATCGAGTATAAAAGAGAGATGCAATAAATTATGTCAAGTTCTATTTGATCATTCCGGATGCACATTAGATCAAAGGGAGCAAAAAGAACTGACTGTCATCTCTAAGCAACTAAAGACCTTAGCACATCTGTTAAATGAAATAATCACAAAATTCAGTGAAAATGTACCTTCAGATGGTAATTTGTGTTGCTTTTCTATTTTAAATAATTGTGTTGACAAGCCTATTGTTCTTAGTTCTTAGTACAATGGAGTCACAATGCAAGTTAATAGAAATGGCCTCTGACTATCAAGAAATTTTGCTTTGGTTACTCAATATTGGATTGCTTCCTGAAGCGTCACGCTCAGCAGGATGTCGCTCTGAATTGAATCTCGTGCCATACCCATACGAATCGTTGAGGAGATTCTACGATAAAAGAAGAATGGAATTCACGCGACTTAATGAGCATTTTTCATCGCGCAAAACCCGAAGTTGCTACCTGCTATTCATTGACTCGTTTATACAACATGAATTTCAAAGTAATAGTTTGAGTGATAGATGGCAGGAGAATGGTGGGAATGGCCTCTATCCACCCACATCAATTCAGGCCATGCTACGTATAATGCTTATACCAGATGTAACATTCGAAAACAAGTGTGCCCTATTTTTGTACTTCTTTTTGGATTTAAATATGGCTATAGAAGACAGGCAGTACGAACCAATTGTGCAAAATTTTATAAAATTTCCCAGTGTTTTCAAATTATCGGCTTCGTTGATTAAGCAGATACAGGCCTTTTGGAATCTGGATCATTGTCGGTTTCAGGTATGTATGCAAAAATAAATAATATGAAAAAAAGATTGGCATGCTTGATCCTTGAAAATTATTTGTCGGAGTTTTGCATCAAAGTTGAACTTGGTTCTCAAACATGACATGCGGATAGAGTCAAATAAAAGATAAAAGTTTAAGACTTAATTAAGGAATCGAACCTGGGACCTATTATTTCAATTAACTTCAACTTTACCATAGAACTCATCAGGCTCTGGCGGTTTGTCCCTCAAAGCAAAAAAAAACCAAACTATTCGCGTTTATTTCGCACTTTCCTCGCATTGTCCTCGTCCTTAAATCATACAATAAGAACCCTTTTCTTTTTTCATTTTATAGAAAAAAATGTTTATATTTACAGGCCGCCGTGGATGAATTCATTTCACCATTTAACAAGGATCATGTGTGTCCTCAGTGGCAACTGGAACTGTTCCTCGAGTCTCTTTTAGCTCAGAGCGAAGCGAACCTTGCACTAAGAGTGCTGGAAGCTAAATCTTCTAATATATCACCCGTTCTACAGTTAAACACATATTTAGCCAACAATTTGGTATCCGAAGCTTTTCATTTCGCACGATCTAAGCAAGATGAAGAGCTACTCAAATTATTCTTTACTGGTTGCCTGTGTGCTGGAAAATTCGGGGTCATTCGGGATTTAGCCCTAACCGAAAGTGAGGGTAATCTCGTACAATCGCTTTTAAAGAATTGTAAATCTCGAAATGCCGAGAATCTACATTTTGTGTACCTGCTTCAAAAATATAAGTATATTGAAGCAGTCGCCTATTTGGATGAAATATCAAATTCAAGGGAGAGAGTTATTCAGAGAACAGTAGATGTCGATACTCCAACGTTGGTATTGTCCGCTTACAATACGACCATGACTCCAGTCACAAAGGGTTTATCGGATGTTTATTTTAAAATAAAAAATAAAATCAAAAGCAAAGAAACCAATCAGAGCTCACCGTATCCACTGAGTTGCCAACTTATCAAACAGAATGCTAATGAACTGCTTGGCGGCATTTACCATAGCTCTGCGTTAAGTGCTCACTTCGCCAGCCATTACTGGCAGAAGCACCAGTCCGAAGAAAATACTTTACAACAATCGGCCAATGCACCATTTTTAAGAAGGCCCCAGGCCCCGTCGTATTATTCCGAATACGATCAGAAGGACTGCATTTCATATCCAGAGCCATATAAAATTGCTCAGAAACATCGCCTTGACATTAGCGGCTCAACTGAGGAAGGAAGAGACCCAAAAGCACGAGACAACCCAAAAAAGCGTCGTAGAATAGACGAAAGGACCGATTTGATTTTCCAACCTTTGTACAAAAACCACCTAGCATCAGACAATTTGCTGACACATTTCAAAAATAAAACAGGCCACGGTGAAGATATCTCTAGCTACATCAAAAGTTTCCAAAAATCACCAACAAAAACGCAACCATCATATTCTCTTGAAACTCCTTTCGTGAAAAATACTACTAAAGATGCTGCGGGAAATATCGGCATCGAAAAGTCGGGTGCTGCGTTACAGGGTATTCTCAAAGTTAGTCAACCAAAAATGTCAACAGACGAAACTGATTCAGAAAAAAGAGAAAAGAAGGATATCGAGGAGGAAAAAAGCATTCGCTTTGTATTACCACCAGATGAAGATGAATCCAAGGATCAGATCGACAAAAAGGACGTTCCAAAAGACACTGAAGAAGAAACTGAAAAGGAAGTACGAAGAGAATCGCCAAAGTTATTCCAAAAATATATGGGACCCGCAAAAAGAAAATCATTAAGAACTTGCTCAAGCTATATGCCTTCAAGTCGTGTTTTAAGGTCGCAATCGCCCCTGAAGAAAGACAAAAATTCTTTACTTATTAAACAATCACCAATAAAGTCAACGGTAACGGCTGGATTCCTGTCGGAAAAAGATGAAATCATTTTCTCAAAGGAAAAACCTGTTGCCTCAACAATGTCTGGAAATGTCAAAGCCGATGATTCTGAAGATCATGCTTATGATGTGGATATGGATTCTACTGAATATGCCAAAGCTCTTCCAAAAGCAGATGCAGAGCAAATTGACAACTCTGATCTGCGATTATCCAAACCACGCCCGTGTGGTGTTGTTGGGTCTAGGCCGCCATTAAGGCATGTAAGTAAAGAAAAAGTTGCACCGGATTGCGACCCAAGATGGATTAATAAAAAGTTGCGTGCCCAAGTTACTGATGGGCAACCTCAGACAGGAGAACAACGGCAGGTAAATGACGCAGACTCTCAGGATAATGCGAAAACTATTCCTATTGTTCTCCTTGCTGAAAATTGTTTAGATGATAGTGTCAAACCTTCTAAGCCAGAAATTATCAGTGATATTTTAATAAAACCACCAATTGAAGAAGCTTATGATAGTTCTGAAGATGAGAGAAGTGAACTCCTATCACGTGTGCAACGAAATATAAAAGAACTGAAGTCTCGAGAACCCATTCACGGTACATTTGGCAATGCGTCATATAACCCTGTATCAAAGCAAGAATCGAACACTCATTCTGTGCAGCCATTGCCAAGTATTGACTTCAAGCCTCATGTGTCTTCCTCAAGGGTATGCACAACCGAATCAGAATTCCACGCAAATGCCACTGAAATAACAAAAGTTGAAGAAACAGAAACAACGTTCTTCGAAAAGGTTACATCGAAAGTAAAGTTTTCAGAACGGTCTACTTTAATCGGAGGTTTGACATATATGCCCACTTTAGAACACATTGAACACGTTACAGAAACACAAAGTGCTGCATTTAAACCAGGAAGTCACATGATGGACACTACTATTGACATGACTTTGTACGATACACTTGAAACTGAGAAGAGCCGTGAAAACATCAACAAAATAGATTCTTCAAGCGACAGTAAAGATCAAGAGGAAGCATCGAGCACTTCCGAATCAAATCGACACGAATCACTGGAATCAGAACACAGCGTGGATAACGGTGACAGTAGCTCTGTGATATTACTCTCGTCGCGTAGTAGTTCACGAAAATACGATGAAAGCAGCTCTGAGTATTCAGAAAGCCGAACAAGTAAATCTACCGCCGGGCAGATCCTGATTGAAGACGAGAATGATGATGATGAGGACAGCGATGTGGTGGATATGATTGATGAAAGTGACGGTGACGGTGACGGTTTGGAAAATTCTTTTACAAATCAATTTTCTGAAGGTATATTTGTATGATCTTTTGTTTTCAATGAGTTTGACTTATGGTTCTTTGTTTCAGTTACAAGAACTAGTACAAGTTGTTCCCTGCCGAGTCATACCGAAACGGTTTTAAGCAGTGCTGCTGAAATTGAAGAGGAAACAGGCTTCGGTAGGCAGATGGATGATGAACTTGATGAATTTTCTAACACAAACAGTGTTATCGTTGCTACACAGGAAAATGATGCTGATCGAATAGAGAAGGAGGTCCCTACATCAGGTATAATTGATTCAATGATTTTTTTTCCAGTACCAGACTAGTTGGTATACTTTTTCCCTTAAGAAGTTAAATGCTGAATTAATTTATTTGTACAGAAAAACCAGATGAAGCTAGCCAGAATATCGACAAACCAGTAAAATTAATACCAGATGCCGATAGCGCTCAAGAAAATGTATTACTTCCATCTCTAAACGTTAAAACGGCAAGCCAAGGGGAAAATGAAAAAATGGATGTTGTCCTCGTTACAGAAGATCGTGGAATTCAGGAACCAGGGAAATCAGAATTTGCTGACTTGGAACAAAATCAAAAACATAACAGTTTTGGAGAAGGAAATCATGTTAAGGAAATAATCACTTATGAAGATCAACAGGAAGAAGTTAAGCAAGCAAGCCATTTAGTAACTGGGCTTGATAAACGAACAGAAATAATAAGAGAAATCGAAAACGAAGAAGCAAAACTTCGTGAAGCCACTACTACTCAAACTAAAAGGAGAGTTGTTCCTGTCGCATTGGAGAGTATCCCTAGCGATTGTGTTATACAGATAATAAATTCTAAAGAGTTTTCTACTCCTGGTAAAGGTATTACAGAAAACCCGTTGGCATACGACAATACTGTTAAGGAAACTGTTAATGAGGAAGATAAGCATCAGGTCAAGGTTGTTACAGATAAAGTTGATCTTTCTATTCAACCTGAAAAAAATGAGAATGAAACTAATGTTGTGAGTTTAAAGAAAAGTGAACTGGAGAAAACCCAAATTATTGAGAGCGAGCTTACTCCAAATCTCCGGCGTAAAAGATCGCAGTCCATACCTAAAAATCTTACTGCTGAGACAGATGTTCCACAATCGCCACACAGCCGCAGGCAATCGCGTGGTGGATCTGTCCCACCTGCCACCGCTGGCCAAATCGTAACAAGAAGACGTTCTATGCTTTTAGAAACGTTGGACGAAAATACAACACCCGACTCTCCATCAAGTAGAACTCGTTCAAAAATACGCTTGGACTCAATTGATGACAACATCGATAGCCCTTCGGTTTCTGGCTTGAAACGAACCCGGATGTCATCTATCTCAAGTGTTACTTCAACTGATCAGCCACAAACTCCCAAAAACCGTCGGCGAAGCACTACATCTGTTGATAAAGAATTAAGTGTGACACCTAAAGCTGTAGGAACACCTCGAACAACTCGAAGAAAAAGTTTAACCACAGAAATCGTTGCTACACCCGTAAAAACACCTCGCAGGTTGTCAATTTCCAAAACAAATTCACCCACTAATCAAGCGGAAACAGTTGATAGTACCTCAAAGAAGCAAGTCAAAGAGGATGGAGATTCACCCAAAGTACATAACGATGAAACGGAAATTTCTCAAAGCGAGGATTATAAATCTTCGAGAAGGCTTACAAGAACGCAATTAGCAGCATTGGAAAAATCCGCCGCATTAGCAAAGCAAATTTCGACATCCACGGGCAAGGTAATTAAGCGACGAACCTCCCGGGCCGAGAAAGAATCGCCGCCTTCAATTGATGTGAAGGGTAGTGACAGTGAATCAATATCTTCGCGAATAAGCCACCTGTCGAATGCATCTTCACGCCGAATTACTAGAAGCATAACACAAAAAGTACAAAATAGTGATATAAACTCTCTTATCATGAAATTGATTTATTATTGTTTTCCAGGAGCATGCAGAGGATGATATAATAAGTATCGCCAGTTCAACTGAAAGTGGTAAAAGAAGAAGAAAACGAACAAAAGAAGCAACAACACCAAACACTTCCCTGACAGCGATTCCTGAAGAAGATCTATCAGGCACGTGATATTGAATACGAATTTCGCCCTTAATAAAATAATATTATTCTTTTTATGCAGAATCAGAAGGAAGCATTGCAAAAAGTGACTCTTCCAAACGGTCAAGGCGTCAAAAGAAATGAATGCAAATGAACATAAGCATGTTATATTAAATGGGCCCAAATAAACTGAATTATGGAGACTTGGAGTCTCATGTCCATACACAAAGTCCTTATTTTTCAATTAACTTTCAAATATTTCAATACAAATACTTTTTCAGTTACTCCTTCATTTATAATCACTCATATATTACATTGCATTTGCGTCGGACTCCAACAAAAAACACACCATACTCTTACTACACTGGGTACAGATGCAAAAAGCAACCGCAATGGAAATAGAGCCGTAGTAGAACAGCAGTAGCTATAGAACCACAATGCCACAGCAGTGGCCTGAGAGCCATACTGCAACAGCAATGGCTTAAGAGCCGTACTACATCAGCATTGGCTATAGAGCCATACTGCAACGGCAGAGGCTATAGAGCCATACTGCAACAGCAGAGGCTATAGAGCTATACTGCAACAGCAGTGGCTATAGAGCCATACTGCAGCAACTGTGGCTATAGAGCCATACTGCAACAGCAGTGGCTATAGTGCTATACTGCAACAGCAATGGTTTTAGAGCCATACTACATCAGCATTGGCTTTAGAGCCATACTGCGACAGCATGGACTTTTAAGCTATAGAGCCATACTGCAACAGCAGTGGTTATAGAGCCATATTGCAACAGCAGTGGCTACAGAGCCATACTGCAACAGCACTGGCTGTAGAGCCATACTACATCAGCATTGGCTTTAGAGCCATACTGAAACAGCATTGGCTATAGATCCATACTTTCACAGCTACAGATGCATGCAACCGCAATCGATATACAGTCGTGCTAGAACAGCAGCGGCTACAGAGCCACATATAGCTTTGCGGTGACAATATGGCTATAGATCCACAAAGCAGCCGTCATGAACGTAGAGCCATACTGCCACAGCAGTGGTTGTAGTGCTAGACTATATTGTTACTGAGTTATCATTTCGAATTTTTCAGTAAAGTGCGGCTTCGTTTTGGTTCAATTGGTTCTCAATTCTGGAATCAAGTGGTTGAACTCCATACTATAGATACTGTTGTTGTTATTGTCATACACACTCTAGAGTGGGCGCTTATTTATTAATTCGATCATCGTTGCAATTGTTGCAACTTTTGCAAATTCTAAATAAATGTATTCATGCTGACGTCTTGGAGTTTACCTATTTCATGTTTTTTGCATATTCACTTTCGCGGCTTTAGAATTTTGCGAAGACCATGCATTCGAAAAACCGACTCTCGATCTCGAAAAATGATAAAATTATTTTGCAAGAATGTAAAAACAAATAAAACTAATTTAACAATTCAAGAACGACAAGTCGTTTTGGCCTTGGCACCTGACATTGATAATGCCGCATGACATTGAATTTTCGCTGACGGTAAGAATAGTTCGTATTTCTCACATACTTTGTATTTAACCTAGTTTGGTTAGCTGGTCATGAATTATGAAAATGGTTTCACATACGGTTGATGTGTAAAAACAACAAGGTACTAAATAAAATGCACTTTTATACTCATTTTCCAGCTTTGTTCTTAATATGGGTCTTAATTGTCAGGTGAGTTGTTGCACAATTGATGAAGTCTTCATCTAAACTTAAAATTACATTACTTATTACAGTTCTTCGAGGACAGAAGATTTAAATGGAATAAATGTTACTTCATCAGAAGTCAATAATAATAGGATCAAAAGCAAGCATCTTGAGTTATGGGATATTATTCGAAGCATCCTGGAGAGAAAAGAAACTCTTGAAAAAATTTCCCTAAGAAATTATCATAAATCGGACTTTAATAAGAGTTTCGGAGATAAACTCAAGCAGCTCAATCAGGGAAGCTCTAATTTGACGCAGCATTTTTATATGTTCAACATCGAGCTGAGTTCTTTCCTTCTGAAAGAGTTAGACAAACTGGCTCAAATGGAAAGAGATTGTCAAGGCTTAGTTTAATGTCCTCCGTTTAAATTATTTTGTTTCAAATAAATTATAATATAGTTAATTGAAATTTGTATAACAAGCCTTGTGTCGTGTTGCGTTTGAAACATAATAGTATACATCTGACCGAGCTCTTCATAGCATAACCTTTCTTTGGGATGTCGGGAAAGCTGATCCGGTTGTGTCAAAACTACATGATGCACATTGCAGTTTGGACTCAAAACCTCCGAACTACATATTCAAAACATACACCGGATTTTGGCAACGAGATGCACTGTCATGTGACTTCTTCAATCTTGTCTTGGAACAGATAGTACGACGGGCAGGTAATAATACGGAAGGTCATTTCTATTTTAAATCTACCAACTTTCTCGGATTCGCAGACTATAAGAACATCGTCGCTCATTCCCTGCTTGCGGAAGTTGAAGTATTCACCTCAATCGAAGAACAGGCAAAACGGGTTGGTCTTAGAATCAATGAGGACGCAACAAAATTTATGCTGTCAACTAGAAATTGATAGCTTCAATTTTGAGGAAGTTAAGGAGTTTATTTACCTCGGAATTTATTTATCATCCATAAACGACACCACAGTTGAGATCCGACTGAGAATAAACTCAGGGAACAGTTTTGACTTTGGTTTGTTGAAACAACTAGGAATCAATCTCCTAACACGGATTCTTCGAAAGAAAATTCCTTTGTCGGTTATTTGATCCTATCTGCTAGGGGAGAGAATGGAGGAGAAGGCAAAACCGCGAACTCTACGAGCTGTTTAAAGATTTACATATAATCCGGAAGGCAAATATTCGTCGACTTCACTGGCTTAGCCACATTTTGGGAATGGACAATAATGCTCCACAGTCAAGGGAATCCTCGAATAAAAAAAAAAATATGTTTCAATAAGAATGGCAAGACCGAACCTCAAGTTCCAGGACATAAGAATCACGAATGATAGAAAGCTTGGCCTAACCAACTGGAAGCAGCGCGCTCCGGAACGTTAGGCCTGAATGGCAGCTCTGGCTCTGATCATTCCTGGACCGTTGGCCGTTTAGGAAGAAGAAGAGCTAGTAAGTACGGGAAACACGTAGCAAAATATTCCCTGTAGATAGATATTGGAGGTAGCTCACTCCCATCAGAACGGCTGGGTGATGTTATTGGTTAAGTTTCTGCCTTACAATTAGATCAAGATAGGTCGATGGTTTGCATTATAGAGTATGTCTTGAATTTCGTCAATCGCGTCCAGTCACCATTCGCCGTTAAATTAAATTGACGGCGCTTTCAATTACGTGATTGACTAGCGATAGCAGTCTGACTAAATTTTTGGTCGTGCTCTAGAGATAAAAACATAGTGTTGTCATGCTGGAATTCCAAATTCATGTCGTCAAAATAATGGTTTTGGAAAAAGATATCATTGGCCCTGCTGTGAAGGCATAATACTGACAGCATGGTGGATTACCAATATTCGCAAAACACTTGTGCACATCTAAAACACGTCTAGCTAGGAGGCTCTAGAACCGATGACTAAACTGGATAAAAAAAACGTTATGGAAATTCAGAAGTAAAGTTGATAATATTTTATATTTTAAGTTCCCTCGCGTATACGAGTATACTTAAGTTTTTAATTCGTAACGCAAAACGCGGGATATCAAAAAACTTGCTTATCATGCTTATAAAAGGCTTTTGAGGTTTTACTGGCTAAGCAGATTATGAGTCATGTGCAGCAAAATAATCTTTTATCAACTTTTCAATCTAGTTTCAGGGCAAGTCACAGTCAGCTTGCTCGATCATGGTCATTTGACATTCCTGTGCCGTCTCGATTTCTTTTAGGCTTTTAACAATGTGGATCACAGAATCCTTTCCGATTAGCTGCGATATACCTTTAGACTTAGCAATAGGGCTGAATGCTTCTTAAGAAACTACTTTAACCATTTTCAGAAAGTAATTGTTTGTAATCTTCACATATGTATATTTGATAGAGTGTCTCAAGGCTCGTTATTGCATATTTATCAATGATATTTCGAAAGTGTGCAAATGTTTTTTGTAATACTTGCTACATGCTGATGACACTTAACTTTATCTGTCAAAACGAATCGCCTTGATGGACCATAGGCCATTTTCAGCTGGTCCAATTGTAATGGACTTGTCTTTAACACAGACAAAACGCAAATTAGTATGATTCGAGTTGCCTACGTACTCTCCATGCTTTAATTGTAGGAAAGAAAACCTTTCGACAGATGCAATGTATAAAATCCTACTCTGCATTTTTTTACGCGAAAATTAGCATTTTCTCCTTTACTATCTCTATACTCGATGTTGATATTGTGCCCCAGCTGCTGATCGGATCTATTTCATGTCGACATCTTCATTTATTAACAGATTCTTGTTCAAACGCAGAGAAAACTTTGATTTGACGCCGGATGCGAGATGATTATGTCAATATCGGTCTGAGTATCACAACATCTGAGTAGACTTTAAAAAGATATTATGGCACATTTGGTTACCTGCCCATCGCAATATCTGTTCAAGAATTTTGATATGCATGGTCAAAATCACAAAAAAGTTTGTGAAAGTAAACGGTTTCTAGTATCTTCGAATGCAGGAATTCACAATACTTACCTTCTTTATCATCCTGGGCTTAGCAAACCCATCAAACAAAAAATGGCACCAGATTAAAATGTATGATGGTGATGAAAAATGAAGACTGTGATGATGATGGTTTAGGTCCAAAAACGTTTCAATTTCATAAAAATTAGTTCTTGATTTCGAGGCCGAAGTCACATCAAGCGATAAAAAAAATATGTTGCTCTAGTAAAAAATGCCTCAGGTACAATAAGGCTCGCATTCCAAAATTTAAAACAAGAAATAATCGCTTCTTGACAATAAAACCCAGTTAACATCTTTTATAAATCGTAAAAGATACAGAATTTATTATCATTAACGTAGCTGTCTATGTACAATTACTTAAATATATTTTATTCTAAATATTAAATTAAAAATACAGTGGGGAAATAAATTATTCCAAATTCACAAGTCTTCATCAAGTTTGATCATTTTCATTGTATGAAATCAAGAGGTCAAGTTACTTAAGTACAGAAAGGGGAAAGTATGACGAACGAACGAAATGGAACTCTGAAAGAATACCCTTATGCATAAAACTATATTGACAACACATCAGGTACATAGTATAAAAGTTAAGAAGTAAACATAACTTATCTGGGGCAAGAAGAAAATAATTTAAATATACAAACTACATAATTTAATTTACACTAAGGTGGACAGTTCATGTTGTGATGTACTAGTCACGTTACTCATATCTAAAGTCGGTGGCAAGCCTGGGCTTACAGATCCGCTTGCTTCACGACCACCTATAGGAACACATCCGTTTGATAGTACTTTTGGGGTGGGTGGTGTAGCAGTTGACGGGCGTATAGAATATCCGGCGGCACATGAATGATTAAAGCTTCCGTGGGAATGATTCGGTGAGAGTGGTGTCACTGAAGTCGGATGAATTGGCGCATTCGAATGACTTGTCGAATTGAGATTGATGTGGTTGGAGTTTGTTTGATTTAAGAATTGCACGGGTGGAGTTATTGCGCTAAGGGCGGACATATTTAATGAGTGATTGCGGACACAGATGGTTTTCTCCTTTTGCCAAACAAAAACATTGTGAACCATTGCTCCGCCGCAGAATACTATTCCGATTCCTATCAGCACGCTAGTGATTATAGCAGGTGTTGAGTGGAACTGGGTAAAAGTGTATAAGATTATGCCTGAAATTGAAAAAAAAGAAAACATTATTTAACTGAACAAAGAAGTAAAAACCTGTCAAAGTATGAAGAAAACAAAAAAAAATATTATATTCAATGTGCAAAGTTGTATGATGTGGTATTTCTTAGATTTTGCACACCCTATTAACTTTCCTAGTGGATTGGCTAAATGCCCAAAAAGGGGTAATGGTCTTCCGAAACGATCAATGTGAGCAAGATGTGACTCAAGTTCGACGTAAATTTTTGCAAAATCCGCACTTAATCAACCATGCAATTTTTCACAATAAATTCTTATACTTTTCCTAAGTGAGAATGGTTTTGGAATGTTTACTGAGAGAACACATTTTCATACCGATGACTTTATTAATAAACAGAACATGAGATACTGGTGCCCCACAACCCTAAGAACGTCAGTTAATGAAAAACGATTTCATTGTCCAAAAACGATAGCCCTAAGTTATAAAACAGCGAGGACAATCACTGCTGAGGTGAGTGTTTGCAAATCAACTACAGCTTTGCTAAATACACAGCTAGACTCTCCACTGAAAGCCTAAGGATTTTGTTGTTTCAATTTCCCAGTATCGAGCCGGAGGGCGCGAATATGGTTTTAACGGTAAATGAGGGCAAGACAAAGTACATAGTGTCAACGAGAAAGGACTCCCAACACCAACGTCTCGGACAGAACGTCACAGAGAATGGCATTAACTTTGAGGTAGTCGAAGACTTTGCCTACCTTGCCAATCTCTGCTTCATTGGGCTAAGAAAGCAATTGATACTTTTATTCGTGTCCAGTTCGGCTAAATTATAGGATTCAAAACACCTTTTGTCATAGATGAGCTCAAACAGGATAAACAGCTGATAACTTACAACCAGCCGAAAGTTTGTTATGGTCTCTGTCTATGACCAACTCAACTTGACATATATGTCTCCAAACGGGGCTCTGGGTAGCCATCTTACCAACCACTTTATAGTGAACTAATGTTTGCATCCCAAATCCGTAAAAATTTCTTATAAGAGGACAAGATGCCTCAGATGTAACGGACAATTAAAACGATACACGAGTTTTATCTTGGATGGAGCCTTCATAGCATGCCCGAGGTATGATGTCGAAATCCTATATAGAGACTTGTTGTGCTAAAAGCGGTTAGTAGAATAACTTTTGCCGAAACGACAACAGATAAAATCTTCCGAGTCACAGAACTTACGGCAGCTAAAAATTCGGCGATAAGTGAGATTTCCTTATAAAACTGAGTGAACGCCTTTTTGCAAAAAAAAAAACACAAATTGGCCAGTATCAATGTGGCTTCACAGTTCAAACAGCACCGATTCCTGCAAAAGACCAACATATTTCAAGTCTTGCTCCAGACTTGAAAGGATTTCGGAAAGTATATACGTTGTTATGTGAGTTCTACAACCTTATTTTAGAATAAAAACGGGCAGGTTTCAACATGGAAGGCAATATCTTTTCAAGTGCGTTCAGCTTTCCCGACATTGACATTAATGCACGCACCTAACGGCCTGTCGCCGGCATTGCAGCATTCCCGGGATCAAACAAGAAAAAATGCAATCGATCTGTCGAACACCATCTTGAACAAAATATCACAAACGACAAGGACCAATCACTAGGATAAAAACTCCTGACTCGAAGGACCAAAATAGTGCTCTTCAAAACACACATCGTTGCCAGTGCTCTTATATTTCAGGGACATTCGAAAGTAAAATTCTCTGTCTCTCTGTTCTTTGAACGTCTTCGAATCGTACAAACCACGGAAGACCGTACCTCCCTCCGGTTCAAAGAGCAGAGGAACAGAATGCAGAAATAGAAATTTAATTTTAAATTAAATTTGTCAGTTACAATCCCCACACCAAATTTCAGGCCAAATTCTCGAAATAAGGCTGTAGAAAATCTTACTTTGTGTCTGTATGAATAAATAGGAAGAGGACATATCGACAATTGGATGCAACAATAATTGCATTTCGTTAATAAACTTAGTTACGCTTATTATGTAGGCATTAACAAGAAAATGACACTTACCCGTAAGAAAAATTGGAATCGATATAAAAAATCCACCAACAGCGCAAACCCGGCTGACACTGGACTTTTGTAAGTATTTGTTGCTTCTGTAACAAAATCTTAGATTTACAAATTATTAAAGGTACATCCTTTTAATGCAAAATGTTTAAATTACCGGCCGCTTCCAGCAGAACCTCTGATCAACTTAACTGCAAATAAGAATTGAATGGCACATACTAGTAAACAGCAAAGATTCAATGACAACGACAGAGCGCATAGGGCCAACGTTACATCATAAACAATAATATAGTCCTCCGAAGTAGCAGGTCCCAGCGGCTGCAGCGGAATTTCTCTTCCTCCAGGCGATATTTTCAGTAAAAAAATCAACGAAAGCAATGCTAACAATAGAGACACTGAAAATAGAAAAATAAAAAAATTGCATAAGTTTATCCATGGCCTTATAAGCCTTAACTAGTAGTATACCTAAGCAAAGAAGACCCAAACTAGTTAGGGCTTCCCGAACGCCAGGACCCTGCTTTGTATGGTATCCCAAATTGAAGTTATTGCAATTGCTGTATGGATTGTTACAACCATTTGTCGCCAAAAGATTAAGGTTGTTGCTTATACTGGTTGGAGTTGTTGGTGCAATGTTCAGTAAATTTGTTAGTCTTGGCCCACCGTTTGCGATACCCTTGGATGGGATTGTTGAAGAGGATAGCGTCGATATATTGAGCGGCTGTGGTGGCCTTGAGTGTAGGCCTCTGTTGTGCGGACGGGGTTGCCCAGGTGGTTGTATAGAAGGCATATGTTTCAACATTTGTTTGATTATTTAATAACTTTTCGTGGCTTGCTTCTTTTCTTAAGAATCAATTCTAATGTCATTCTTATTAAAGAACGCAAATTGATTGCCAACATTTGAATCATATTTATTGCTTTGTTTTATTTATAAACATCACATCTGTAAATAAAATTAAAAAAAAATACACTTATTTATCATTAAAAAAATAATCGAGACGATTTCAAATGAACACCGCAGAACAAAAGTTTGAGGTTTACCTGGACAATTAATTGACCTGTATCAATCACGATGAAGATTGGATTTATTGAATTACATTTAATGCTTCAAAAATCCTTCAATTAATTAAGTTCGGTAACCTACTTGAACAGTACACCATACTTATTGAGATTTTGTAGACTCCTTACATTGAAATTTTAATTTAAGATTATTCGTTTGTTGAGTGAACTTCTCGTACTGTCCTGGTCGGGTGGTGCGTCTGCTTTCCCATAGCACCCATGGATAAATCGTACAGTAAATCCTGATATTTTGTCTGATTTCTGAATCTAGTCTAGTCACAAATCAATGGTGTGGTCGACCAACGAGAGTAGTCCGACTAATAACACTTAACAAACTTAGAAAGCCGAAAGAAAACTTTACCTTCACCTAATATATACTATATATATTTTTTCAGCTTCAGAATATTGCTTAGTGATTTTTTCACGAAGATTGGCAGAGAAGGCATTTTAAGTAGTATAATAGGAAAAAACAACCTTCATTATAAAAACTGTGCTAACGCACTGATACTAAGCGTTTTCGCTGACCTGGAGGCCTGTAGATCAACAAAACAACAAACAAACGGCTAACACAAAGTAACCTAGGATTTGATGAGTAGTAAAATCCAGCGCTGAGAACTAATGTTGATGTTTTAAATCCAAGCAATGTTTACGTTGAATGCAGGGTTGAAGAAGAAACATAGTCGACAACTGGATATGAACCTATAGTTGTTACGAAGAATAAGAATGAGAAATTTAATCTTCTTGTTAAGCCTCCACAATTCCCTGTAGCACAAGGCTTTACATTTACACTACAATTATATGAAAGCAGTGATAGCCAACCTCAAGTCCACTAAGACTGTTGGTACCGAATGAATTCCTCCTAAATCTTTAAAGGAGTTCTAAGTCGACACTTGTCGCCTGTTTATATTCGTAGAATCATGCCAAACTCGTCAAATAGAGCAAAATGACATAGTTGTCGAAAATTATCTTAGGAAACCCGGACGGTCTTTCAGAAATTTAAGCAGTAACTTGATTACGAGAAGACATAAATGTTTAGATAGTCAATGCTGCGTTTGAAAGCATCATTAAATGGGACTCAAGGGAATGAAAGAAAATCCAAAAAAAGAAAATCGAAGTACGAGCCCATAATTTTTTGTAACAACTGCACACATCTTAAAACTAATAACTTTACCCACTTTGAAATTATTTAAAAACGTATTATTTAATTGTTCTTGTTAGTGGTTTTCGTAATTTGTTTTCCTTAAGAAATACCTAACAGCAAAGAGAGTAAGACTAAATTTATCTATGTAAGCTGACAGGATGCTGTACTATATATCTTATGCATGCTATCTTATTCTGCCTTCACACATCTTCACTTTTTCTCATAATTTTTAAGCCACCAAAGCATCTGCTGCTGTTGCTAGACATTTGCTTTGCCGCGGTCTGAAACGGAACGCCTTCCACAGCTTTATGGGCTACATGGAAGATTACCGGGACTACTGATCTTTCCTTAATCAAACTATTATAGTCGAATAGGGAGAAGCTCGGGGGTATAAAGCCGTTTTTCTTGTTGGTTTTAAAATTTGGGTTATGAGTCGGTTCGGTTAGTTTTCGAGGACATTGCGATTGCATTGTGGCTCCGAACAAGCATTATCAGGAAGCTAACTAGTCTGACCTCATTAGGGAAAAAAATTGCACTGATTGTGAGACTCTGGAGTTCGATATAAAAGTAAAAAAAAACATTAAACCATCTGCTCCTGAAAACCCGAATCTTTTCCATCAATAGTCACTTTTGCATGGCATAAGCCGCTTGGCTCTGACATGGAAAGCATCAATATTTTTGTTCAAATATAGATCACGCTACGTTTCGCCAATGGCTGCTCGTTTTGTCGAACGATAAACATTCGTCAATTGTTTCTGATAGCCGTAGAGGACGTCGACAGAGACTTAACTTTTACAAAGAGTGTAAGGTTCACAAGCTGTGCAAGTACAGTACAAAAAGTACAAAAAAGAGGACGTTACGATCGTCAAAAAAACGGTTTCGCCGGTCAATTGGATTGTGTCTTCTTAAGACTTACTCAAAGCAAACAAATATATTGTGTAACAGAACTAAGCCTTTTCATCCTTTGTTTGCATTACTTTGCTGACTGTCATCGTCTGCTTGTGTGGTTTATATATGTATTTATATATCAGTCGTTTATCGCTTGGTGGGGAGCGATAGCCACTTTATCACCACCCCTGTATTCTTCAAAGCAAAAAATTAAAATTTATGTGCTTTATGGATCCCCCTTAAATGAACTTGCCACTGTTAAGTCAAGTCATAAAACTAGCATTAAAATTCCTTCTTATTTCAGATCATTAGTGGATTTATTACACTCGACAAATATTGATGTCTATCCTAAGAGCTCTATATTAACATAAACCTCAACACCTGATTTATAACAAATACTCGTACACTGCTGTGCAAAATATTTGCACAAACTTATCCGTTTTGGTAAGCTTCTTTACCTCGTGCTGTGTAAATAATGACTTAAAGGGTTCTCCCAATCCCTTGAGCACAACAGATCAAAGCTGATTACAGTTTGAAAATTGGTATGTCTATACTGAAAAGACGATAAAAAGAAAACACAATCTTAAAACTTAAAAAACCCGAGACCAAAAATAAGTATAAATGGTTTTGATTTCAGACTTTGGCTATTTCAAACTGACGGTAATCCATAAGCAAAAGCAAATGTTCCACAGTGACGAAAAAAGACATTCAGATAGGATTAATTGAGTTTTTCAATGGTCAGCGGATAAGTCAAAATTAAAGATAAAAAATATAAGAACTTAAAAATAAGATAAGCAGATTTTTACGAATATTTTCAGAGCCTACATTTCTAAGAAATAAATCGTAGAGTTGAAATCATTTTTCACCAACTAAGCCGCATGATGGGCCGTTTTGCTGAAGTAATTACAGTCAATGTCCATAGGATTGACTGCAACGGCTGCACCAGCTAGGTTTCCGAAAAATCAAATTCTGCCCAGTACATTGTCACACAAAAATTGCACCAAACTGCCATCCATTGTTGGTTAACCATGTATATGTATATAATGGCTCATTTTTCGTTTTCATTTGAAATTCTTTTTTAAAAATGTAAAAGTGATTAAACAAGCCTATATAATTGAACTCAGCTTATTGACTATCTAACTTAATGTTATACAGACTTTCGAACATCAGAATTGAACAATTCGTTTCTGGTTGTAACTGAAACGAACTACGTGAATGGGCATCTCTTGTTCGACGGATCAGTCAAAATCAGGTATCGCCGAAAACTCTAGCAAAGCCTCAATATCTGTTTTGATCCATGTTGTACAGAACCTCATAAAACCTTACGCAAAAACTCACAAACGTGGTAAGGTGACAATAAGCTTCGAATAAGGGCAATACTTCTGTAAACGACCCATGCAAATAAAAGACAGTGACCTAGAGATCTGCACGTGGAGCGCTAGGACTCTTAACTGGCCACGAGGATAATGCTTCTACGAGCTTATGGAAAAGATCAACCAGCAATGCCCCAATAACGATACATTTTATTTTTACGCGAAGATTGGCAGAAATTATCTTCATAAAAATACGTCCGATACCGATCTAAGGCCAGTAGATTTCGTTGTATGACGAAATCTTACAGAATAGAGGAGCCAACATCGACTCGGACCACTACTTAGTTGCAGCCAGATATCGAGTGAGGATTTTCCGGACTCCGAAAAACCCGACCCAATCGGGATTGGATCACAATCCCAAGTGACCACCCATAAATACGAGTAAAACTCTGAAGAGATCTTATGCCGCCAGCACAGAAGATAAATGACTACATTGCACAAAAAAAAGTCAGAGATACCGCCGCTGATATGATAAGATTTTCCCGCCGAACACAACGAAACTTATGGTTTGACGAAGAGTGCGGGAAAACGACAGGAGGCGTACAAAGTGACACTGCAAAATAGGACAACAGCTGTTATGAGGATGAACATCGGCTTCTTAGAAGAAACAACCCGAGAAGCATGCGATAAAATACATAGAGAAGAACTAAAATTGTAATGACCTTCGTAAATTTTACCAACAAGTAAAACGAAGATGTCGAGGATTTGGATTTTGAACAGCCGGCGAGCATAGTAGTATAGACACAGGAGATATTGAACATATGGAAAGACCACTAATGCAGACCGTTAAACGGCGATGATATACAACCTACCGCTTTCAGGCAATATTAACCAATCAATATATGTGAAGACCGTCAACAATGCCGACGCACTTTCTGCCAAAATTTTAAATCAGCTGGAGATGAGCCTCAATATATAATATTACTCTTCTTGGTAGTTCTTGCTTTTGAATTGTATACACCTCTCCTTGAAAGTATCAAATGCAGGATAATCCTTAGGTTCGTGGCCCCATTCGAAAAATTGCTAGTCGTACTTCAGAGCTTTAGAAGGTTGCATCAGCTCGGATTATTGCTTATATATTTAAATGGTATCAGCTGGGCGGTTAAATCTGGGTTGCAGGATTAACGTAAATATGTTACACAGTGTACTTTTTTTAAATACCCATAATATTGTATTTGGTTCATGGCAAGAATCTGCGGTAAGCTGGAAATGCATTCTTTGCATTCATTGTGTTAAACTTTGAAGTTCATCTGAAAGCGTTAATTTATGTACTAAAAAAATTAAATGGATTATAAACAAAATCGATTGATGACAAATCAAAATGGTAAATTTTGAAAATCGATCACATTGCAAGAACTTCCAAGCGTGAAATTAACAAAATTGTCAAGGTTGCTGTCAGCAAAGATTGAGTAATAAACTTAGTTGGCCAAATTTCAAATAGTAAGAGTAAAACACTTAGAGCAACTATTAAGCAACAAATTAACTTAAAATCAAGTTAATGTTTTGTTGGATTGCGGACAAAGACGTAAGCTTTTTAGTATTTCGTTGCAGGACTCCTATGAAGAGGAAGGCATTTTGTTGGTATAGGGATTTCATGGATATAATAATTCCACCAGATTCAGAAAAAGAAGTCAGGACACATTAAAAGCCCGAGGTAGCTTCATAGAAAAGTTCAAGTAATCGAATATACATATGACAATTTACGTCCAGCTAAAAAGTGAAGTGCTAACACATGGGGTTTTGTATAATTGCTGGACGTGAGGCGTGCAGCTTAAGCGATCTGGCTTATCAGTTCGATCTTTTGTTCTCCATAGTCTCGCTGATAAAAGGAAGAAATACGAATTTCAAGGCCAGATGAGAAGCAAAAGTAGCGCAGAAGTAGCTTTTTTAAAAAAAAAATATAGGGACATTCTAAGGCAATCGTCAAGGTTCGCATATTTTCCACTGCCTGATCCTTCGATTAAATATGCAAACAGTTTTTTTCATATCACTGTGCTTTACATGTTTCCCTATAGATACCTATCTTTAACTATTTATTTCAGATTTTTCGATTGATAATTAGACCAAAAATGTAACTCAAAATTATTTTTTTTTATTTATTAGTTTTTGCCATCATTTCCTGAACATTATTAAAGCATTTACATATTTTCAAAATATATTGCATATTGAATTATTTTGGGAGAGTTCTCTGGTTTACACGTAAGTGTACTAATTATTTTGCACCGCAGTGTAAACATGAATATATTCCTGTCAACAGATCAGATTTCTTTACGTTTTTCGTTTTCTAACTTCAAAAACATTTTTTTTTTTCAAATTTAATTTGCATACACGCAACCGCCAAAAGAACTATACACATACATATTTATGTATAATATGTTTAGCTAAAATTATTCCTTGAAGCAAACACAAGTGTATACATACGAATCCTACGAAGTACGATAGTCGCATAACCAGTTTCCTACATTTCTTGTGGCTGCCCGCTTTTGGATTCACTCTCATTTCCTCGGTTTCCGTTACATTCTTGTGCGAGGGGCTCACCCTTCTGAATTCCACTCATTCTAATTGCATTCGTTCGAACAGCACCTGTCCATCTTGATATATGCGAAGCGCGAACCGTTTATTTGAAACACCTGCCATTCAAAAAGTGCTTCACTTGAAGGTAAACAATTACAACTTGTTTACACACTTATATTGTTTCTAGCCCCTGAGGTAACTAGGGTATACAAACTCTGTACATACAAATGCAGATACACAGATAAAACCAGAAATAAAGTTACATGTCTTCCACACAGACTCCATTTACCAATCGTAAACTTTGAAAAATTCTCCAAGAACAGGTTATGCTTAAAAGTCAAAAGCATCTGAATTGATGAGCATTCCTAAACTTTTCAGAACCAGAGAACACAGAATACCATCATCACCTTACAAGCCAGTGGCCAACCGCGGCAGAAGTGGCTGCGTGTATCTAACTTACCGTACATAAGTTCCATTGAATATCCATTATTCATTCCTTTCATTTTAATTTTCTATAAATCGGAAAATTCCTCTTAGGATGAACTCTTTTTGAAAACTTCACTTAGTCACTGTTGTTGCCTGGGATACGAAATAATACTAGATCCAACATACTGTGAGAAAACTATGATACACACAGAGCAAGCACCCTTTGAATAATAACTATTCCCAGGGAATAAAAAATCTAACACATTCCAAAGGCAATTCGAGACTCCAGAGCTCGTACTTAATTGACTTTTTGCACAGGTATAACACTTCTTGCACTTAACCCTAAGCTCGGATTAACGAAAACGTCTTAATTTGCGCGAGATTTAATTAGCAAGATTCTGGTAACGAGTACGTTCATTCAGTAGATGTACAGATACATTTGTTTCTTTGCTATTTGCTTGAGTACACACAGACCGAATGCCGACGCAATTTACCACCGCGAAACCGAACACTGAACTGAAATCGGAATTGGAATCCACTGTAGCTCAGCTCAACACCGAAGAGCGGCGAAAGCCGCAAACAAGAAAATCCTGTATCGGTGTGGTATGCACGGCTTTACTTCGCAGTTTTACTTTTTACGTCCGAGTATAAGCCGTCAAACTCATATCGTAAACGATATTCTAGACCGCTAAATATCGATAATGGGTGGTAGTGATGGAAATTGACTGCTGGAACATAATGCAAACTAGCCGTGTTGGTAAATTTGGCAATATTAAGATCTGTCAGTTTGTGTGGCACCACATCAGAAAAATACACCCGCAATGGTTTGGCGCTTAATGTCAAGTAAAAGCAGATAAAAATATTTTTGTTCTGGAAGAGAACAGAAATTGTCACGCTGTTAAGTTTAGTGGAAAAATCAGTTACAAAACTACCCACCAGAAAGCCAATTTATCCGGAATGCAAATTGTATAAAATTTCTTTATCTTTCCATTAATTTTTCAACATCTTTGTCTTCTATATAATTTTTTATTTAAAGCACTAGCAGCAAAGCTAGTGCTCTTTGGATACAGCGATTTTTTAATTTGATATAAGGATAATTTAATATTTAATCTATGACGAGAGGAGAGGAGGCAAGGAGTGTCTACTGTAGTGTAATCTTTAATATAATTATTAGTAATTAAATAGTAATTATTCGTGCTATCACCACAGAGGTGCGCGAATTGAGTTTGCGTGTACTACAACTACTTCAACTGCCAAAACCTCACTATTGTGTTTTGGCAGGAATGCTTACAAACACGGTGCGATTTTTCTTTTGATAAGATTCGTGCCCAATTTTTCTAACACCGTCAGTTTTTATTTTGGTTTAGTTAAACTAACATGCAAGCTTAAACGAAGTACTTTAACCGTGTGTATCTTATATTAGAACATTAAATAAGAAACCAACGCGGAGATTGAATTTTGACGTGCGTGCTATGCAGAGCTGCGATAACTCGTGGAAATCGGACAATGCTATGAAAATCCATTACTGTAGCATTGATTTGCTCATCGGTTTCATGATATTTAATATATATTATATATCTCGCTACTGACACCTCGATGCCGTAGGTTTGGATACTAAACAGAAATTTCCGATTGATATAAATATGCGACGAAGGAATTTATCTTTCGAAGGATCCAAATATTTGATCGACTGCTTTTCCATAAAGAAGGACTGGCAAAATCAGTGCTTTGTAGAGCAGTATTTTTGTCCTTTGTGTAAGGAGTTTGGATTCTAGTTGTTTTGACAAACCAAAGCAGTTCATGTTTGGTCAGCCGAAATCTGCATTACTCCAGTCGATTTGGCCTCAGATGAATCACTTGTGTTTGTCGTGCATAAATAATACTATAGGAAACTTCATAAAAAAATGAATTTATTTATCCGTTTGTACATATTTATATATTTTAAAAATGTATGTTCATAAATTTTATAAGAAATTATTCTAGCGTGTTTGATTGCAATATTTTATAACTCAAAAACAATTTGCAGAATGTCATAAACTTTTAAACGCCAGTTTGAACCATGGCCGTTAAAGTTAATCCCCGTTTAAATCTTGCTTAGGCTTAAACCAGCACTGAAAAGCGCCATTTAAGTTTGATTACGTCAGCTTTAACTTCGCCTGTCGCTAAACGGAATATAAACCTGTACCGTAAACCGGCCATAAAATAGAAGATTCAACAGGACCAATTCATAAGCATTTTCGGTTGAATCTTAAAGGTTTGTTAGAGTTAGTACTGCATTGTACCTTGTCGCTGCAAAAACTATATAGCTATATATATACTATATAGCTCTGGAGATTCCTTTTTGAAGACGTAGGCTTTGTTTGCGGTTAAAATCAGGCCCTAAAGATGAATTCTTGGTTGCAGAAAGCTTCCTTATGCAATGTACACTTGAAATATCTTTAACGATAATTTCTAAAAACTGTTTCCCGGACCTGGAAGTTTTATGTTATCAAATTTCAAATATCTTACAGCGAACTTTTGATTATATCTTAAGCTTTAATCAAACCTGCTCTGCACATTTCGTGCAAAGAATGTTCCGTATCCAAGAGGGTTTTAGCTATAAGCTTGGCATGTGAATATTTTTTTTAATTGCCCGAAAACTTTAGTTGTTTTTTTCAAACTATAATGAATTGATTGTTGTTGACGGAGTATAAAATTGATTTTAACTTCTATTTGTTGGTCATTTTGTGGTATGTAACCCTCTAATAAAACTTTTTAACCGCTGTCCTTATGTGGGGTTTTGCATTTTTGTGAGCTTATCTGCTATCATTTTAGTTGTTGCATTTTCCACATTTTGGTACACATTAAACTTAGTTTCCTAGTATTGGTGATATTTCCTAATTTAATTGTTGTGTATGTATAGTATGTTCGTTTTCTTGGAAAGTATGTCAATTTGATATAATTCATTTAATTAATATTTGAACACCACTCGATGCAAGCAAGAGTGTTGACCTGCAATGCGTGGCAGTTGGGTAGACTTTTTCATTATCAAGTCATTGCAGTGATTAATTAAATAATCGCATTACAAATATCATTAATTGAAGAAGTTTTTTAAGCAAACTACTTTTAAGATTAAGGAATGTCGTAGTAGAGTCTTCTCGTATGTGTGGTCGAATTTGTCGTCAAAAGAAATCGCAAACAGAATTTCATAAATCTTCTCTGATTCTTATATAAAAACATGAGTGTTGTAAGCTGAAGACCATATTTTTAAAGCACAGAGCAAGCAGAAAAATGGAAATTTGTCTATCGACTTTGATTTTTTACCACAGTTTTATTTTCTAATTTTATCTTGTTTAAGTCAATGCAGATTACTTTAGTAATATTATTTCAGGTCCCTTTTTTTTAATAATAACTCGATGAACTGGGAGGTGCTTTGGGCTACTCCTGCATGAGTTTCCATGCGAAGTGAGGAAAACCCCGTGTAGTAAACCTTCGAGAGTGAGTTGAAGGCCTTTTCTCAATCTAGATTACATGCGATTATTTTTTCATTACAGACCTTGCGTTGTATTCATGTGATTGGAAAATAAAAGTATTTTACAAACAAGGCTTGAGGAACAGATAAACATCGAAGTCCATCCAGGGATCCTTTACATTGGTTGCAGAAGGAAACTACGAGAAGCTTTGTTTCTGCTTTGATTTTGGTTGTGCACGTCATCTCAAAGGTGCTGAATTCTTGAGGCCTGCTTTATTGACATTTAAATGTTGCATCGAAAAGGAATAAGTGCATGTTCCGAATATGGAAGTGTGTATCGTTCGAAGTGAAAACGGTGCCTGCAATTGCTTCTTGTCTCTGAGGGTAAAACAGTATCAAGTTTATTTCTGTGCAGAAAATTCACGAGAGATCCATTTAGGATAGGATATTATAAACAAAGTTTGAAGCAGAACTCAAGGAACATATGCTTTTTGCTCATGTCTCGAACAAATAAATAAATAACGTTGTTTTGATCATAAGTAATGAGTAGTAACAGGCAAACAGTCATTGAGATTTGTTAAGGAACTAACCATTGAAAATCATAGTCTTGTTTTGTGGTTAAGCTGTACTTAGTCCGCCAGTACGTTTGTAAGTAATCACAGTGTTTAAGTTTTAGGTTGGGGTGTGGGTTTTCTTTAGAAGTTTTCCCTGGAGGTTGTGATTTTTTTTTGTTAGTTTTGATCACGTCAGCAAATGACTTACCTACGAATAAAGTTAATTTTGCCGTTCCCGATTCTGCTTCCTTCCAGGCTGGACACTCTTGTTTCTTTTTCTTGCTACTACATACATTTTTGTAGGGGGAACATACTTTTCATGTAATACGCGAGTGGTTTGCCCTCTTATGCGTTTGGTCGGGTGCATTCTAGAGGGGTGGTGAATTGTGCATTCACGGAATACGCCTTCATAAGCGAGAGCAAATCAATCAAATAAACTTATGAAATCAATAAAGATAAAGTCCACTCTTTGCTCCCCAATTGCTTGTTCATAACCCAGTTTCGGTATTTCCTCGAGGATGTGATATGAAGATATTTTTAACTGGAAGTTATTGTTTGCGAAATTATTATTTATCCCGCGGTTGGTATGGATAACGATGGTGATGTTAGTCCAAAATAGTGTTTAACGGATCGAATTATTAATCTCCTCCTTGAATCTGTTGGGCATACGGCTTTATCACATTAAAAACTCCTCGATATAACGAACAGACTGTGTGCCAGCTTTGCAGGAACTACTTATTAGATTTCTTTTCGCCGACAACGATATCTTTGTGGTGGGATTCTTTTCTTCTCTCCCAGAAGTTTTTCTTTGCAGCGTCTTATTATGCGCCAACCATAGCCTCAATTCATGTCAGCTGTTACTTGGCGTTTGTGGAAGGAAAAGCGTTTTTTTATCTTTCGTTTTTTTGCTTACTGTATGCTTTGGCGTCCAATGTGAGATATAATATAACAGCCGCCGTAACCAAAGGGTACCAATGGGTACCTCCGAAATAGGGCTTTAACAAATAATAAAAGGTTCGAAATAAAGGGGGATCCCCATGCGAAAGTGCTTTTGAAACATCAGTTTTACTAAAGTATTGAAAAAAAAGAACGGACAAGTACATGTCGAAGACGCACATGAAAAAAGTATACTTCTTGGCGTAAAATGGAGTTGCGACTTTTGAAAACCACGTTATTTATGTTGGAACCCTGAAAATATGTAGTCCCTAATATTTTTTCGGCAATACTGAAACCTCTCTGTGCGTGTCTGACCCGCATTTGGCCTCGTTTGGTAAACTGGGGCGCTTCATAGCTCGCTTAACATTCGAGCGTCGTTCAGCAGTCAGCTCGGTCGTCTTGAGATAGCCAGGCTGTTCTCGATCGATCGATTTCTCGAACACCTGATCACTAGTGAAAAAATTTAGAAGTTCATTCGATACAGACTGCTGTTCTTCTAATATTTTTTGCGCTTAAGTGATGAAAGTCATTTAAGCTAAAGAAAAGCAGAAGGAATTTTATTGAAAAACGCCAGTTTCTTTTCGTATCAAGACATGCTTTTCGACATCCAAGACCATCTAATAAAATCATGATATCAAAAACGAGTAAATAAGTTTCATTTTGCTTATTTGTGTCTTTATTTTATTTGAAAATAAACGAATTTTATTTTGTATCAAGTTTACAATTGCGTGCTTACAATCATCGCATTATTTAATTTAAATTTTTCCTGGAATGGCATTTGCTGGTAGATTTATATATTACATAGAGAAAAGGAATTAACAACAATTCTTCGGATTACAAAACAAAAGAGGTCAGAAACGTATTTACTTGCAATAGATTGTGTTTTTTTTTGTTTCTTGGAAATAGCTTTGTATTTGTGATTAAAGTAAGTTTTACATCAATATTGAATTATAATATTGCAAATTACAAATAAACAAATGGAAACAATTAAACAAATTCCCCGCTTACTTATATGATAATTTCTTCTCGCGACATTTTGAACAAACAAAACTAATCAATAAAAATCAATTTATATTCCAAATAACATTTTCAAGAATTAGGAAAGAAAACTAAATGATACCCTGGGGCGAATGTTCAGATGTACAAGTCTGCATTTTTTGTGCAACAAATTTAGTTGTTTCTTTGTATTTTTTTGTTTGTTTTACTCTTGGCTGTTGCAGTCGTCATGTCTGAAAAGTCAAAGCAGAAAGGGTGATTTCCAGATTCATGCAGCCCTTTCTCGTATTTAGCGCGGTAGTTTTTTTCATCAAAGGTATGAAGATGCAACAAAAAAATACTTTATTTAATATTTGTATAAAATATGACCAATGCAACATAAAGTAAATCAAATAAAAATGTAACGTTTTAAACTGCAAACAGTTTACAATTGATGACGTTAACTTAAGGATAACTGATTTAACGCAAGAAGCCGTTCAACTGCCGCATTTATATCGCCGAATGTTGCGATGAGTGCTGTAAATAAAAAAATAAAATACATTATTAGACTCATATTACGTTCTTTGATTTGTTATTGTATTATTTTAAGGTTTTTTTTTTAATTCGTGTGGCGCAAGTATGTATAAAAAAGTTTTTACAAAAATTAAAGCATGACGAAGTTAGCATTTGGGGTACAATTTTTTTAATTGACGCACAGTTGTGGTTTAATAAGCATTGCCCTTATGGTACATTCGTTCAATAAAATATATTTATGGCTGCGAATTCTTTCGTTCCTTTTATTTCAATTTTTCTTGTGAGTCACAGCGCGAGAGCTCACAACGTTTATTAATGAGACATGTTTTTATTTTACCTTTGAGACAGAGTCTGCGAGCGAAGACTATGATAAATAAAAATGCAGGTAATAATATCAATCAGTAAAGATGATTCCACTATAGACAGTCAGCGTAAAATGATTCTACGACTGTTCAACAATTGTGAGATCAGGATCGACTTGTTTTAAGGACCGCTAACTAACTAACTCCATGCTTGCGGTTGATTAAGATTCTTTCTGTGCTAACATTTTCGACTCTTACAGAGAAATCCTTAAACTCAGCCATGAGAATATAAGAAAGCTCGTGACCTTCCTCTCAGGCCACTGCCGCTCGAGATCACATCTAACCTAACTAGAGCTCAGTACAACCACCGAATATCGACTCTGTTTGGCAGACCAGGAAACGGCAGTACACATTCTTTGTGAATGTCCAGCTCTAATTTGGTTAAAAAGGCGTATCTTCCTCAAAGATATATACTCCCCACTGGACATTCGACACTCCAATGCTACAGACATTCTGACTTTCATCAGAAGGATGTAATGTCTGTTAGCCTAAACAAGCCCCCCAAGATACAAAAGGTCTTCTATTTCAGACCGCAGTGCCCGTCAATTGGACAGGGGTTGATATTTAAAAAAATATATTTCGACTCTGACCCGGATAAGCTTTTCGCTGCTCTGGAATTTCAATTGCGAAGTTTTGTCCAAAAATGTAATTTGTCTTAAGACAATCTGTACCATATAAGAGTTCTTTACTTAAACTATCTGCCACTCTTAAGCCTAAGAATATACATTTTGAGTAACACACATTAGAAGTTGCATTTATTATCCATACACGGATAATGAGTATAGAGTTCAGGAAATTGCGTCTTTCTCTTGCTTTGTATTTTGTTTGAGGATTGAATAACGAACATGTATGCAAGCAATTCAAAGCAACTTGTTTTTTTTCGGATGAATTTACTTATATTAACTTTGCAAGGTTTCCCTATCTGATTTGAGGTAATCTTTTCCACTTTATTTAAACTTCCGTCATAAAGACCATTTTTGAATGATAAATGACGATTCAGTGGAGCTTTTGTACCATGTTATCTCAGTTCAAAACTCGAACCATAATTCGAATAGTATTTTTTGAAGTTAAGAACTTACCTTGCAAATTTGCTTCCCTGTTGACGAACCCCATAGAGGTGAGCTGTTCCAACTGCGAAGAGTACCTTTCCTCGGGCGTTTGCATTGTATTTGCACTGTTGGTTATACCATTTAGCATTCTTGCCATGAAATCATTGAATGAATTGGGATTACCAGCTGCGCTGGTAGTATTAGTTCCGTCGGTTGCTTGTGGTGTGGGCACATCAGATGCAGCAGAAGTGGGCGTATTCACACCCGGTGGTGGCGGTGGAATACCCATAGAACCGACAACACCTGGTGCTGCCGCACGCAATTGCTCCATTCCTTGTTGGATTTGCAGGATTGCATTCAGTGCTTGGGGATTTGTCATCATCGACATAACATCGGGATTTTGCATTTGTTGTAAAAACTGCGGCATCATGGTTCGCATTTGTTCCTGCAATTGCGGATTATTAGAAAGCATAGGGCTGGTATTTAGAACGCGTGCAGCCATATCTGGATCAGACGCCATGGCCTCCATCATGTTGCGTGTATATGGCGCGTTCAGCAGACTTTGCATCATTTGAGGATTTTCGCTCAATTGCTGCATTAAACTCTGCATAGCTGGAGTGTTTAATAAGCCCGGTGGTGGTAAACCGCTGCCTGCTCCACCCGCCGTTTGTCCATTACTTTGGTTGTTTGGCGCATTTCCGCCCCACGGATTTGGAAGGGGCTCTCGATTCTCTGTACCTTGTTGTGGATTTTCGCCTAAAAATATTCAAATTTAAAAAAAATTAATTAAGTTCCGAATGAACTTTAAGAACTCAAAAGCAACAAAAATTTTGATTGAGAAGAGTAAAGTTTAAGTTTTATTTATAGCGATAGAGATAACAATTGTAAACAGATATTTAATACGCAAGGAATTATAATTTTCAAATATTGAAATAAGCACAGAAAATTGTTTATGTTTCACAGTTTCTTGTCACCTCGTAGGTCGGGTTTCGGTGAATAAAAAAAATTCAAAAAGTGATGGATTTTTTTTTCACCATGGAAGCAAAACAATTTTTGGCATCTGAAGAGGTTTCCCATAAAAAGAAAACGCATCGCGCCAGCAAGGGCTTAATAGGTCACCAAAAAAAGCACGAATATGATAAAAAGTTAATTATTTCTGAAAAGTTGTTAAACTGCGAGGAATAAGTATTTGTGTTTCCTGAAATCAATGAAATCAAGGAAAGAAGAACCTGTAGTTGCAGAGCTTAATATTGGTCGAGCATTCGAGACACGGAGCGTATCGAAATAATTAAAAATATTATTTTCTCTACTAACTGCAATTGCACACTTTATTGATTAAGCGCGATAGCAAGACGTAACCAATTCTGTCGCAAGCAACAGTTCAAAGTTCGTAAAAAAAAAAACAATATACAAAAAATAATAATGCGATAGCTCATTTGATAGCATTGGTTGTAATATTTCGAGCAAGAGGGGTTGGATCAAGAAGTTGTCAAGGACCACCACAAAATATTTAAATTCTTTTTCTTTTCGATTTCAATTCTTTTTCTCTTTCTTTTTGAGAGCGAATCCTAAAATCTGGGGGCGTTAAGCTAGCAGAAAACTGCGCACTTAATGAAGCAACTATAATGCCATTGTAAACAAGTGATGCGATTAACGATGAGACGTTAATCTCAAGATCTGCTCGTAGAAAAAGTTAGAGTTGAAGCTTGTTTATCTTTTTTCTGAGTTTTCCTGAACGGACTAATCCTCTATTTGATATAAAAAACACCGGTTAGGGTAAAAACACTATGCACTGAAACAGCATTGAAATTGTTGATGTCTGAGGGGGAAAGCACCTGATGTGCTTATATGCGATATGCGGTAGTCTATAGTTTTTCCAATCTTGACTTCACGTATAATGGAAGTTAGGCAAAGTGCTGGGAAGTTGTTGCTCTTCGTATAGTCTGAATAACGCCAGAAACGCAGAGGAAAGAAAGAAATCTCATGCAATTGATTTTGCCAGAAGGAAGAACAACTCATGAAAAGTGTGTTGGAATCACTTATCACAATCACAATGTTCTCCGGTTAGTGTAGTAAAGACATTTGCCTTCAACTGGTCTTTTTGGGTTGTGTAATCAATATTTGACTCGAATTTAAGACACCTTATGATATGTGACCTAATAAAGACCATAATCTCAAATACTTAAGGCTGAAAATGCATTAGAAAATCTTTGTTTCGTTTGCCTTGTTTCAATTTGCAATAAAAAAAGTGTTTTTTTTATTTAAGTCTTACCTGCCGAATTTTCCACCAAGCCAGAAAATGGATTTCTTGAAAAAGATTCACTCGCTGCATTCAACATGGGCTCTTGAATGTCGCGATAAATCCTCTGCAAAGCATTATAACCGCCAGGGACGCTTTCTAAATTCGACATTGCTCGATCGTGCGAACGCATCAGCTCTTGCAACATTGACGGATTACGTGCTAGCTCCATTGTTTGACGCAACAATTCTGGATTATTCAACATGTGCGAGATTTCGGGATTCCTCTGCATAAGATCTTGCATCTGAGGATTCGATGATAATAAAGCACGCATAGTCTCAGGATTATTCATCATTTGCTGAACCATCGGGTTGTCCAACAAAGTCCGCAGCAGATCCGAATTATTGAGCAATTCGCTTTGCATCCTTGCTTGCAAGTCCATAAAAGTATTTGAACCAGCACCCAGAGCGTTCAGTCCAGCCAATCCACCTAATTGATTCAAACCAAAAGGTGTTTGACTGACATCAGCTTGCTGACGGGCTTCTGTCGATTCTTGTTGTCTTGCGGGTGTCTTCACCACCAGATGCACACTCAAGCCATCCTTAATGTTGTGCGTCTTCAGAGTGTCGGTATCTTTCATGATTTTTCCAGCAAAAATCAAAACTAATTGTTCGGGTTCGGCCTCGAACTTCTTGCCAACCAAAATTTTAAACTGAAATTATGTAAATCATAATTTACAAACAATTACAAAGTGCACAGTATTGGAAAAAAGAAAATATAATTAAAAAATTTCGATCGGTCATGCCTTGCATAGGGTAGGGGCAAAAACGCAGAACCACCGAGAACTTACATCTTTAATCTGGGCATCTTCATCGACTTCGATTTGTTGCTTGTCCTTTGGTGTTTTCACAGTCACTGTAATTTTTTGTTTATCACCTCCTTCTGCCATCGTGCAAGCAATAAGAAAAGATATTTCAATTAAATCTCAACAAATAACTTTCACGAAGCAGGAAAATAAAATTAGAGAAAAAACTAATTCGTCACTGCGAGCAATAATTTTAACGATACCAGTGATGCCTAAAAGATTTTTAACGAAAGTGTAAAAGTCGAAATGAAAATGTTGGGTAGCACTGTCTATGGTGATTGTGTTTAAGGCCAAACTATTCCAGAATAATCTGTTGCCGAAGTTGCTTTGGCTTAAATATTAGAAACACGTTATTTACATTCATATATAATATTCAATGATTTCTTTGTTTATGATTTAACAAGCTCCAAATGTTTCTGATATAAGTTCAAAATGCTACCTAAGTTCCTGTTTGCCTATTTGTTTAAATGTTGGCCAAGCAATGGAAGATAGACAAAAGATGATATGTTTCATACTCATTTCAATGAAACATCATTGTAATTTAAGTACCCAAGGAAAATTAAATTTATGTTAGTTTCGGTCATTATTAGTGCAAATTTCGAATTCGCTTTTTGCGTATTATTTCTTTTCAGCTGGAGTAGCATCCAATTCAGCTAGCCGGTCAGCCTTATTTCTTTCAATTAGTGAATAAGCAGTCAATCTGGACGATATCTCGTGTAATGCGCCTCCATGGTGTATCGTTTTTAATGCTCTTTCGGTTGCCTTTGATGTTTTGAAGAGCTCAACTTTGATGATAGGTTCCCTTTGTTTCTATTCTACGGAACGTAATGACTTTAACTTTTGCAATTTTTCAAGGCTTGGAATTTTTTTAAGCAATAAATAATCAAATTTTTTATTGACACAAATAGAGGGTTACTTGTAATTGCTTGGCATGGCAACAGCAATTTAGTAGAAAATCAGTTGCATACAATGTCTGTAAGGAAACTGGTCATGTAAGTGGCTTAGTAATAACCAGCATACTCTGGATTAAAAACGCACTATAGCGAGCTTCCCGCTTACTATTGGAAAGCGCTGTTTACAATCTTATTCAAGTTGAACAATTTTTTATTTTGCAGTTTGATAAAGAAAACTGCATTTTGCTTTTTCTTAGTAACTTTTTCAAAACAATGAGCTTCTAACAATAAAATATCGGCTGCTTTTGAAAAAAAAAAGAAAATCACTTAAATTTTTCAAATAGCACACTATTTTAAACTCCTTTGTCAACTGCAGAAAAGAACAAGGGCATGGTCATATCTAATGAACTTAAAATATATCATTTCTGAATCTTTATCGATTTTTATAAAAATTGCTTTTCAAAAATCAGGATCATTTATATTTTCAATAATGCGACATTATTGATAATTCTTTTGCACTCGACAACTCCGTAATTGATACTCTTTATCGGCCTGAACGCATTCATTAGTTCTTTGACATTTGCCTGTCGTTAGTCAGCACGTGTGTGCTTAAAAAGTAAATAAAATAATTCTGATGCAGTCGCAGCGATTTTTTATTGGAAATTTACCGCCCGGTACAACAGAAAAGGATGTTAATAAGGCTTTTAAGGATTATGGCGACGTAACAAATATTGAGTTAAAGGAAAAAGAAAATTTAATTGATCCTGAGAACGTAAAATTGCTTGCATTTGTGACCCTCAATCTATACGATGCTGATGTAAATTACTGTATGTTGTCTCGATTTCCATCAACTGATATAAAAATAAATTTTTTTTATTACTTAAGGTTTAGGAAAACTAAATGCAAGACCAATAAATGGTCAATATGTCAGAGTATCCGTTGCAAAGGAGAGTTTTCTAGAGCGCCTCAAACGAGAAAGGGAGGAGAATTCAAAGGCATCGTCACAAACGAGTAGCCCTAAAGCGCCTATAGACAACTATATTGAACCACTAAATAAATCAAAGAAGTTTTTCAATGATGATGAAGACGAAAGTGTTGAGAAAACAGCAGATAACTCGTTTGATGATCCTGAACCATTACTTATTTCGAAGAAGAGAGCAGCAAACTCGATAAGGAATGGAAGGGTAAGTCGACTTAATTTTTCATTTCCTTGACTCGCAAACAAAAATGTTCGTCACCTAGACCTCCATGTTACGCTATCTGCTTTAGGAATTAAATATGTTGAATTTTTAAGTTGGATTGTTGTCTTATTGAGCAGTTGGGAAAACATTTTCTGTTTTGGTGGGTTCAATTCGCATCGCTGTATCGCCGTTGCTGAGATTGCCTGATGAAGTATTCAAGTGCCGCTGCTTTGGCATATCATAGCATAAATTTAAACAAGTCTGTATGAGCCTTGATATTGCTTCCGGCGTTAATCTATAGGAGGGTATTGAGTTTGCAGCTTGGTCAGTAAATAATGCATTTTACCATTCTGCAAATGGTAAAGTTCCTGTCGTTAATAGTGCCATTTTAAGTGTTGTGATCTCTATTCCCTGCTTCCTACATTTTCTGTTCGTGTAGCATAATCGAAATCAGTCTGATCTTTTTGGGATAAGCTTATTAGCTTATTTTTAGATTATGTCATAGCAGCTCAAATGCTGATATGTAGCTAGCTTGTGATATCAGAATCAAATATTCTTCTTTTATCCGTAGGCTGGTTGTAGAATTTGTGAGCCGTCTAATTAGACATTGTTTCCTTTTCTTTCATTTCATAGTGGTAATCTTAAAGTTTCTACTTGCAGATCGTTATTGAAGGCATTAATGGTACTCCCCTTCACGTTATAGGAAAACAAAAGGAGACAAAACAACTCAGTGACAAGTCGTTCTTATCCGACAAAAAGCGAAAAGAATCTGTGAATAACAAAGTCAATCAATATAAACTGCAGAAGTCTTTAATTCAAAAATCTTTATCATCAGTGGTAAGTCTGGCAAGTCAAAGAACAAATGCAAAAATACAAATCGCATTTTACAGGATGCTTCTTCGAAAACAAAGAAAATTGTATTCCACGACGACGATGAAGACGATGGTGATAATGACGATAATCAAGATAAATCGCACACAAAGCAACTTTTCGATGGTGACTCCGATCAAGATGATACATTTGCTAATGATTTTAAAATCAAACCGGAATATGAGGGTTTAAATGGCGCTGCTCTTATGCGGCTTCAGACCAGAACAAATTTAGATCCCCGATTTAAAATTGACCATAAATTTGGAGAAAAGACAGAAGAACCTGCACAAGCTGAAAGTACTGAACGCGATTGGCAATATGGCATCTTGGAGCAAGTGACAGGCAGCAAA
The DNA here is from genome assembly GCA_963555765.1 of Orthonevra nobilis. Classification (NCBI taxonomy): domain Eukaryota; kingdom Metazoa; phylum Arthropoda; class Insecta; order Diptera; family Syrphidae; genus Orthonevra; species Orthonevra nobilis. The sequence continues at coordinate 59,927,783 of OY743224.1, forward strand.
GTATCTCAACCAACGAAAAATGAGCGGAAAAAAATGAAAATGCTACGTTATGATCCATCGAAACATAATCAAGAAGATTTTTTAGTAAAGACTCAACAACCAGAACCGATAAAAGAAGAAACTGTTGTGAGTAATGCACCCGAAGTATCCAAAGAGGTTTTCTATATGGTTAGTGAAAATCTCTCAAATACATTAAAAACTCGCGGTGATGGTTTCAGTCTACTAAGTATGTTTGGAAAGGCCGAAAATGAAGACGATAAAAATATAGAATTGCAGGCTGAGGAAAAGATTCTTATTAAAAAGAGTAATAAAAGCCTAGGTCTTAATCCATTTACCTATGATTCTTCAGCTTCAGAAATCGAAGCAGATGATAATGTAAAAATTGAGGAGAGCAACGAGAAAATGGATACAAATGATGGGAATGAAAATATTAAAGAGCCCAAAGTAAAATTAGTTGTTGAATCTTTCTTTATACCAAGGAATGATGTGCGACTGAAAGGTAAGAAATCCAAAACAAAACCTGTAGTCGATTCATGGAAATATTTTTTTTTTTCTAGAGGGTAAAGCTTTCTTCCGCGTTACTGAAAGGTCGCAACAAGCTGAAAGCTACGATAAAATCAAGGATAAACTGAAAGCAATAATCAATACAAAAATCAACAAGACAAAGCGACAGCAGAAAGGTCCCATTCGCAAAAAAAAGGGTCGCGGCAGATAGGTTTAAAAAAAAACTGAAACTGTTGGTCTTTTTATTCAAAGAAAATACAAAATTATATTATTGTTAGCGTTTGGTGTTTAATTTATTTTGCGTATGAAGTCATGATTCAATAAACTGCAATGGACAAAACTCTACCCAAGTTCATGCATTTTTTCCACAGCTACGAATCAAGTTGATTATAAATATTGTCGGCATATGGAGTCGATGATCAAGGAAGAACAAATTTGGTTTAATTGTTTTCTTTAAGTGCAGTGATGTACGTGAAAGAAATTTTAGACGTTAGATTCTATCCCACACTTCAAGCACCGCCCTTGGCATTGTGTCATCCCTGGCATTGTGTCATCCCTGGTGAGTGCGGACTCAAATAAAGCGGAACTCGTGCTCTTTACCAAGATATAAAGGATACCTCAATCTACACAAAATATAAGGTTCATCTCTTGTTGTCAAGAGTCTTCTTATACGGAAAGACGCCATCATGATATTAAAAAGGGGATCAGTTAGTCGGAAGTGGTATCTTTTCGAGTAATCTTAACCTAGAACCCTCGTTCCGCAATTCAGATCACTGCAGTGAATTTCAAGCCGAAATATTCATTTTCACCGACAGTCAAGCTGCCATAAGGTCCCTCGCTAGTGTAAACACAACAAATGCAGGGAAACTGTGAACTTGCCGTGCAGGTACAATGTTCCCCACGCATGTGGTTTCACAATATATCAACATCCCCTTAGCCACGGTCAAACTAAACACTTAAAATAAATATGTCCACCTTTCATATATCAAATGGGTAAATGACCCAACTTGCAACATAAGCAGGCAAATCTGGTCCCTCCTTAACAAACAGAGAGCCAGAAGCCTACTAAACTTGAGTCGCAATTCTTAAAGCTTCCTTATAGCTGTCCTCACTGGGCACTGTCTTATTGGTAGACATACAGAAAGGCTAGGCGTTAAGTTAAACGACTTCTGCAGAAGTTGCCGCTCAGAGAAAGAGGAGAAAAACGTCTCTGATCTTACTTTTTTTACATCTTTAACAGAATTTTCTTAAGCAAACCTTAAAGACCTTGTCAGGATCATTAGAAAAACGAATTTTTTCTCCTCGCCTTCCCCTTCTCACACCCCCTATGAGGAATACCTCTTAAAGTATTTCCTCCCTCCCTCCACACTATTTACAGATATGTAATTCACGCATTCTTCGTGTCATCACAATGGGCCAAAACACTGGCCGAAGTCTGCCTTATGGCAGCTACTATAACCTAACCTAACCTAAGGATTCTTTTAAGAACTCTAATGAAATAAAACGATAAGTAAAATATGATCATAGTTTTAATAAATGTGTATTATGTAACTTCGGTTATCGTAGGTTGCCGCCTAACAACAGCAGCAAGTTAAATGAGGAAAAGATTCTTATAATATATAGTAAATGAGCTTAACTTGGAATGAAATATCGAAGTTTAACAGGTTTACCTCTGATGGAGAAGCCTACGTTCATAAACCAATATTCAACCCTAAATACACTTTAAATTCAATTAATTATGGTGGCGGGAATGCCATGGTGTGGGCTTCATTTTCCTGGCTTATTGTTACTCCCATAGTTGGGATCTCGGTTAGAATTTAGTGTACGATCAAATCCTAGAGTGCTATATGTGGCCCCATGCTGCTGAAAAATTACCTATAGCATGAACAACAATCGAAAATTCAAGCTTAGCAATTCAACTAAATCGATTTTAATTTTTATAGTGAATATCCTATCCGGCAATAACATGAACTTCAACCACTTCGAATGCCCCTGAAAAAGCAATTCATATATGGAGAAAATTTTACTAAGCGTTTCTCAACTTGGCCGACATTCATTCTTCAAATCAATATTGTATTTCGGCATTTACTGGATACAAACCAATTTCCAGTTTAGAGTTAGATGACAATTGCCATAAATGGAAAGTTAAAATGCTTCAAAACTCCTTTCAAATATTTTATTCCAGATGCCTCTGGTTTCATCTAACGAGTTGTGAATTCGACGAAATGAACGAAAAAACCATCATCAAAAATTATCAATTAAACCTTGTATAAGAGCAGCACTGACAAAAGAAGTCCTTTCGAGATCGGATTCTTATATAAGTTTTGTATTAGATTTATTTCTATCAACTCTTAAGTTGGTTATGAGTTTTTTTTTTGTTTAAAGAAGGCTCAAAAGGCCCCACGATTGTTGCTTTAGTTATTCAAATCACTGCCTTGTCATCCCGTCAGTTCACACCCATTTTTTTTTTTTAAATATTTTTCCGATGGTTTCGGCTTTTATTTAATGAATAGCTAGAACATCATACATCTACAGCTTCATCATATCTGGATGGTTCACATAGCATCGATCTTAAGATGCACCCCCCAAAAAAGTCTAAAACATCAAATCACATCCCTGTGGATTGTTGAATGTTTTGTGTCGCATGTAGCCTCAACATGCTAGAACCATTGATTGCCTTGGGAAAAGTCCTCAATTTTTGGCTATAGAAAATTCTGTTAACATGCTTTGATAGTGCTCCCCTTTGACTGTTCTCTTCTTTCCGTATGGGCCAATAACACCACTCCAAAACCACACGAAACGTGCGGATTTTCCTAGTTCTAAAATGGGAAAAACGATATGGAAGTAACTTTTATCTAAAAACAAACAGAAAATTTATTTAAATTTAAAATTTAGATTCATCTACAGAGTCAATCGAGCCTTTAAGGCTTACTTAATGGAAATTTCCCTCAGCTCAGCGTAGTGCTAATTATTTTAAATTGCTAACAATTACGATGAACTAAGGAAAATCGTCAGCAAACCAGTCTCATGACCTTGCGTACAATAGCTTCAGTTTTCAAAATTCACAATTTTGGCAACACAACATCCACTTTTAGGGTATCTCTGAAATATTCCACAGCGTTTTTGAACAATTTCATATTGCGAAAAATGGTATTGAGTGTCTTTTTGTTTTTTGAGAGCAAAAGAGCTTTAGTGTTAGAAAAACGTATGGTAAAAATAAAAAAAAAAACTAATAGATTGCACCGCCTGTTCATGGGACGTTTCTATAAACTAAACATCCTCTTCGTCTATAATCTTCCACTTACGCACCAACGGTATTGTAACTCATCTTATTATTGGGTCAAAAATTTTGAGTCTTTCTAGCTCCACTGGAACTTTTCGGAAGTACTCCATTCTTTTGCAGACTTACCTCACATGGTCAGCGAAGGCTACTAAGAATAAGCTCGTATCAAAACCCAGAAAATTATAGAAGTTCATGAGAAAAAGGACACCTACCACATGAGGCATTACTGTGTTTATTAGGAATCTCTGAGCGGAAGATGGTTTAGCCACTATTATAGTTCTCAGTTATTAGAGGACCAGATCAATACAATAATATCAATAAACGTAACATCTTTGATGCAGGCATAAGACTAGACATTCAATCCAAATTTGGGTATTTTCATTTTAGAATTCCAAAGATTGAAACATCGTTTATACAAATGTATTAGAGGAAAGATCAATTTTGATACAAAGGGTTTCACCAAACGCTGAAGATGTAACCATCCGTTTTGGACAAAAGGTATCCTGTGCTGCAAGAAAAATTCGTCCAATAAATAATTGATTTAAAACATAAATCCAAATAAGAAATTCAACAAGCTCAAAGATACGCAACATCATGATAAGGATAGTTGGTAAACTCCAATTTATGTTGATTTTAAGACACGTAGGCATATGGAGCATCGACTTTGCAGCTTGGTTTACTTACGACAAGGTTTTTCGTATCCGAAATTTGGGAAAAAAAATGGTTGCAATTAGCGAATAGTAAGCTTACGAGCAGATCATTTTATTTCATCTTCCAACGCAACCATGCCTTAATCATGGACCTATGGACATCTTTGTTCCTTATATACCTAAGGGGTAAGTAAGGTAAGCTTACAATCTCAAAATTATTCGTAGGCACATGCAATAATATCCGTCTTAGAGACAAATGCGTTCAGAAGACGACGCATATCATGCAGCGAATGGAACCATTATTTGGTGAGCATCTTAACAAAACAACCTTATATCTTTTCTTTAGGGGTTATGCCAAGTCAATAGCCTGTGTCTTGCAATAACTTTCGAGCCATGCCCCTGCTTCCAAAAGAACATGCGAATAATTCTATCCATGCACGGGATTCCGACAAGGAGATGCGTTTGATATCACCATGGAAGGCAATATCTATAGTATTTCAACTCTGCCCAGATGTTTGGAAACGTAGCCGATATCGACATCATTGGCTGCACTCAACGTGGTGTCGCTAGGTTCACTATTTCCAAGATCAATCCACGAAACTTGGTTTAACCAACGTCAAAGCAGTCTGAGCAGAGGTTTAGCATCTCCATAAATTGATGACGTAATAAGTAAGTGATTTGAATCTTATACAGGTCTAGGTGAAGATCTTCCGCCAAAATAAATACACGTAGTGGAAGGACAGAGGCTGAGATGCTGCGAACGGCATCGAATCCAAAAATTGGCACCTCGGCCACGCTTACCTCTATAAGGGCGACGGCTTCTTCGATGCTAACATGTGACATGAGATCGTACAGGATGAATTTATCTATTAGAAGACATAAATCGATCTACAATATCGGCTACTCACTGCTCAGATGGACAATTTGCATTTGAAATTCGCCAAGTATAGCTCAGTTTAACAGCAGCTTTAACAGAGCGCCCTTTCGAAAGTTCTTTATCTTTAAAAAAAAAACACCCTTTGACTATGTGATGTGGAATACAATTGTTTTATATGCGACATAAAATTGGACTCGCTGTGTGAATAATTCGCCACCTACAGAGTGGAAAGTGAATGATAAAACGAGACTCCAAACCTTATCAAATGCTAACCACTCGAGTTCATATTGTTTCTCAAATTTTTTATTGCTTAAACCTGCCATTTAAGTTAAGTGTTTTCATTATTCTGCACGATAAAGGAGCGGCTCATTAAAAGGTGCAGACAAAAGACCGAATTCGCGATAACTTTGCCGCTTGATTAGAATTATTAGCGGGCTCACGCTCTACAGCATCTGAGTCTACCGGACTTCGAGCCGTTATCATTTGATACAAACGCGACATTAAATAGTTAAAAAGACGTCGATAAACCACAGAAACATAATCGCTCTAATTGCTGATACTGGTGTTATTTTGCTAGTGACCTCTCAGACTTCATCATGAATGGAAGTGCGCTTCGGTTTCTGTTTATAAGCTCGGCAATTGTGCTTCAGATTTCGTCATGTTACGTTTTAATTGAAAAAAATGATAAAGAGTCGAGGGACGGTTGTGATTTGTCGGAAGACTTACTCAACGAAATTCGGGGTTATGAAAGTGTGGTTTCAAAAATAATTGATGGTATTCTCAATGGGAAATTTAAGGGAGAAGTGCATAAAAGGTACACACGTGCGATATATAATGTTCGATTTAGTTTTTTTAACTTGAACTTTTTTTAGTCTTCAAACCTTTACAGATAAGTTTGGCTCAAGAATGGCGGGCTCCGATAGTTTAGAAAAATCAATAGACTACATGGAAGAACTGCTCAAGAACGAAGGTCTTGAAAATGTTCACACTGAGCCCGTGAAGGTGCCTCATTGGATAAGGTAATTCATTGAATTCAATTTATTGCAATAAAACAAAGTTGAAAATCATAAGACGTTTTGCGATAACACGTGCAATCGGTGCAAACATTGATTATGGTTATTAATACCTAATCAGATAACATCATGGATGAGCTTTATTTGTAATATATTCGTAAAACTTGTACTTGGAGTGCATTCCACTGATCTGTGCCTCCTTTCCATCTTTAACGTATGCGACCACGTTACTTTTAGTTCATCTTCCGTGAGATGAACCTTTGTTGTCCATTGAATTTTTGTGCCTGATGCAATTTAATCTGACGGATTTTCGTGTTTCGAACTAGAAATACACCTTTTCACAGTTCATTGCTGTTGTACCTTCCCCTCGGTTCGCTCTGCTCTCATAAAGGACTCTTTATCCAGGAGCGGATTTACCAATTTTCAAGGTATAGGCTATACAGTTTTTGCCGCCCTTGCCTCTACAACTGTTATCTTCTACATTATTTGTACAACCCAAAAATTTCGTTGAAATTTCACGTAAAATAATTTTTCTGTATATTTCGAGTTAATCAAAGCTCAGTCGTGTAGAGCGGGGTAATGTGTGCTACTTAAACAATAAAGAACATTTAATAAACGTGAGTAAATAGTCTTTATTGGACTGACAGACAAACAATTAAAAATTATCAATACCTTTTTGCGCGATTTTCTGTTGGCAAAATCATCGATGATGTCGTCGTAAGTAATTTTGTTTATTGATTCCGACTCAATGCACGTGAAAGAGCTAAAGTATTGAATTTATCTTGGCTCAAGGTCGATCTGAGATAATTGTTCTTTTTAAACAAGAGAAGCTTCTCTCACCCGAACGATTTGTAGCCGGTGTACATAAGGCCATACGACACTGTTTTCGCAGAAACGAAGATACAGTCTTTAATAATGAAGAAACAGGTTTAATCAAAAATGCTTTGCGAAGATATGTGGCTTCGAAAATGTAAGCATTCTTGAACTAGCTCAGTCTCTTAATCAATAGGATACACTTTTTCTAGGGACAGAGCCTTTTTTGTAAGGGTTGATGGTGACAATTCGCTCGTGTTGGTCCGATATGAAGGTTTTTTCTTTCTTTCTACCTTTCTTGCTTTTTTTTAACTCGGTTACGAGGCTGTCAATGATGACGAGAATTAACCCTGAAAGTATCACTCGCGGTCATACTCATATCTTCATCGGGTGTTTCATCAGCAATTTTTTTTCTTTTTGGTTGTTTTTTTTTTTTGCCAGGTCTTTTGTGTACTCCTTCCAAATACTTAAAGTATTCTCGTTGATCTGCGAAGAACTTGCGAAGAGAGTCATAAAGATCGGTTACCGGTTAGCTAACCAGCGTGTTAGCTTACCAACGTGTTAGGTTCACTCTCTTGACTGTTTCGCCTTCCCCGTCTTCAGTCATCAATATCTTCCAGCGTTGTGTCGAACTTGAAAAAAAAACATATATTTCTTCAAGCATAATGTAGAATCGACAAGCTTCTGTGCAAGATTCAATAGTCGCAGTTGCCACTTAATCTACAGTGTGAGCAGAGCAAGGAACGAAAAAGGCAAACGGTGCTTGACTTTGAATTAAAGCCTGTAAACCATTGTATATGAGAGACATATTTGCTGCATTGTCATACGACGGCAATATTGTTCTATCTGTGAGACATAAGAAAACCGTCATGCAAAATAATTTTTCGTTTCTATAAGGTAGCAAAAAAAAAAAAAAAACAATTCGATCCCCAAATTTGCCGCCCCAAAAATCTGCCGCCTTAGACTCAGGCCTACCCAGCCTGCTGGTAAATCCACCACTGATTTATCTATTGATAATTTTTCTTCGAATGTTCCCCAAATCTGCTCTGCTGTCTTGTTTAAGGATTCAGTTCTATGAAGCAGAACGAGGCTAATAGTGGATTTATGTTACTTTTTTGAGTTTGACCTGAACCCGACCCATGGTATAGTTTCTTAAGGAGAATCCCCCTGTCGATAGTCTCGAAAGCTCTTTTGAAATCAAAATCTTGCGGCGATTTCTTCACAAGAACCCCGTTGATGGCTTACTCGCATCAATGTTTTTTCCTAAATCCAGATTGGCTCTACATGAATAGATTGTTCCTTTCAATGTAGTCCTCGATTTGTGTGTTAACTATTTTCTCTAATACTTTTCAAAATAAATAGAGTGCGTTTATTGGTCGAAAGTTCTCGCAATTTGTTAGTCCCTCTTCTATTTGCTATTGATCCTTTCCACGTTTCTGGGAAAATCGCATAGCTCCTAGAAAGATTAATTAACCGCACTAACAATGGTCCTATTATATTAAGCATCTTTGTATTTGAAGCCTCGTTTTCTTTTCATTGTTTTTAGGACAATGTTTTTGACTGTTTCATCAATGGGTTTGAATTAAAATGTCGCATTCTTATAGTCAGGTTGGGGAATAAATTGTGCATATGGGATCGATTCACTTATCTCTGCAATACTTTTCACAAAATATTTGTTAAACTCTTCAATCATTTTCTTATTATTCTCCACACTGGTTCCATCAAAAATAGGAAAGATGGCCTATTTTTTAAGGACATGTTCTTTGATTGCCCTCCACATTGACTTTTGGTCCTGCGCGTATAAAATTTTACTTTTTAAGTTATTAAAATTAGCTCTTTGTAGCTCATGTTTATACCGGTGAATTTGATCGCTGGAAATTTAAAGATTTTATCCTGTTTCATCATTACGAGTTTTTTATTAATCCATCTATTTGCTGAATGTTTTATTAATTTATTTTGTAAAAACACTCATGTTATATTCACTACTCCTTTGCTGTATACACTTCCTATAACATTGAGATCTCCGCTATGAATTAACTGCCTAATTTTTGTAGGCGGTTCATAAACAGGAAGGTGTTATACTTTATAAAATTATATTTTTTAAATTCTGCTTTACCCAAAGATATTCGTTTGAATTGGAAGTTTATCAGGATGGTTCCATGTTCACTTGTTTTAAGGTTCGGATTGACTTTAGCCGTGACAGATTTTGAATCCGTTCCGTCTACTAGGGTTCTTGATGCCCTTGTTATGTGGGTGGGTGCATTTACAATTTGTTGACACTGATTTTCGATTTCAATTATTTTTTAAAGGTTATTTCTTTCAATATTCATATCTCCTGTTATCATAAATGGTTTCTTTGATTCCACTAGCTCCTCTATCCAGTTATTGATATTATCACAGAATTCACGTTTCGATGATTCATGAGCCCGATAAATCGCAGCAATATGAATTGTTAGAATATTTTCCGCTATTTTTAGCGCAAGCAGCCGTATGTTGTTTACAAACGTGTTTTTAACATCACTAAGGGAGACTTTGTTTTTGAAATTTTCAAAAAAATATTTTTTTTTATTACGGATTCTAAATCTACGTATAAGTAGAAATTAATTTGTCGAAGCGTTTCTCGGATTTCAAATGTTACGATATTTGAAACGCATTTGAAATTAACACCGTCAGCGCGCTCTGACCATTCACGGGATAAAGCAAGGATCGAGCGCGCGAAGAGGAAGGTGACCGATGCAGGAAAAAAGGCCCGGATTGAGCAGTGGGAGATGTAAGAGGAGGGATGTCTCTATGGACCAGACATTGCCGATTAGCGGTTATTACTAACACATTTGTGTAAACACATTACAAAACTTTAAACGCGTTTTTCTCGAAAACATGTTTTTAAAAATGGCTTTAATTAACACATCGACCTAAAATTTTGAAAGCATTCTCATTTTGAAAGCATACTCTTCACGGAATGATGGATCGTTTTTTCGATGGATACATTTTTGCATATATTATTAACCTACATATTTATGCTTTTTATGCGAAAACACGCTAAAATTCGATTTTTTTTTATTGCCGCTATTTTTCGCAATTTGTTCTTAAGGAAAAACCCATCCGTCACCAAAGGGTCACAGATTGATGATATGCTTTAATTTTGTGTATCATATCAACAAAGAGCGGACAGTGATGTCAGCAGTTTACCTCCCGAGATTTGAGGACCTGTTTTCGCGGAGCTTGAACGCCATTTTTTTCAATTTTTTTTTGTTTTTAACGTTCCGTATAGCATGAACAAAAGCAAAAAAAAAAATACGCACTCAAAAAGCTTAACTCGTTTCCTTAAAAAAAAAATTAAATGTAAACACCTAAGATGTGGCACTCCATGGACAAAGTCTCCCTTAACTTGAAAATTATTCTTTACGTAAATACAGAGTCATTCGGTGTATCTTGACTTAGTAACACATCTAACGAGTTGGTAGCCTTCTATTGAGATTTCTTCAAATACTGTAGTGCTAGTTTCAGATAGTGCAACAAAATCAATTTTTTTATCCAAACACATGTGCTCGAGTTCATCGAAGTTAGCAGCCAGGCCTCCGTTGCTACAGTACATACCGATGAGCTTGTTTGATTGCTAGAACCCAGTGTGATTTTTCTCTTTTCTCCGATTGAACTAGTTTCTTAAATACCGATTATGATTGACATCCAAATAAGTTTAAATTTTTCGTTGTAACTCGAGCAATTTATACATCTTAAGTCCGTTGCATTGCAGCCTCTTTGAGTATAATGCGACTACTTACATTTCTTATGTATTGATTGTTGAAAGATCGTAGCCCATTATAAAGAATACTTCTCTTTGCTGGTACAGTCCTTGCCTTTTGTACGTTAAATTCCGTTGGGTTTCGTAGTCCGAACGCGATTGCTCTTTTTTGGGGTAAATTAGCTGTTTAGAACTGTGGACACTGGTTGTTTTTGACTTTAAATTTAAAGTATTCCAGTTTAAGGAATCCAATAGTGTTTTTATTGGGGTCTGCCTGGCAGCGTTAGACCGTTCGTAATCATTGACTATCAGTCTGGGTCTGCAACGTTTTTAAGACATGAAGCTACGTATCAGAAAAAGCTGATGATACCAACTGAATTTTTTTAAGAGAATACTTTTTGAACCAACTGGCTGTATGGAGCCAGCTACTATCTCTGAGAGAAAAATTACATATTTTCATATTCAAATTTTTTTTTATAAAAATAACATTTTGTATTATGATTTTTTAGGGGATATGAAAGTGCATCTCTTGTTTTGCCAAGAAAGGTAAAAATACAAATTCTGGGGCTTGGGACTAGTGTTGGTACACCACGAGGTGGAATAATTGGAGATGTTATTGCAGTTCGAACTTTCGACGAATTGCAACAATTACCCGACGAAAAGGTTAGCAGATTATTTATATATTTTAAGCACTAATTTTATACGCTTGTTTTTTTATTTCACTTAGGTAAAAGGAAAAATAGTTGTGTTCGCTCCAATCTGGGAAAGGTATGGAAAAACTGTGGCCTACCGAAGCGCTGGTGCAACAGAAGCTGCAAAGAAAGGTGCCATTGCTGCTCTCATACGCTCTGCAACTCCATTCTCAATCGCAAGCCCACACACTGGCACCCAGTCATATGGACAGGGTGTAAGGAAAATTCCCGCCGCCTGCATAACGGTTGAAGATGCAGAAATGATATTTAGATTATATAAGCAAGGTAGTTGAAACAATTTTCAAATTTCATGGGGTCAAAGTGTGCTTTAAGTTAATTTAATCTTTAAATGTCTAAAATATAGATGCGGACTGTTCTGCGTTTTTTGAGGTTCGTGTAGACAAGAAATGTCTTATTGGGTTCCCAACTTACTTAGCCAACTGTCAACTCGCGAAAGAATGTTGACGAAGTCTTTTTTGAAGAAGGCCACGACTTCTTGATGTTTCAACAAAACTTTGAAACGGCGGCCTTTACATTTTCGTTATTTACTTATCTTCTTCGCTGGCCACACAGTCCAGAATGGAATTGTGCAGCAAACAGGAAACAGGTCTCTCCAGCCAGGCCGATCCTTAGCCAGCTGCTTACAATACATTTTTTGTGCTCCCTTTACAGTGAAGATTGGGTCGTTCTTTATGATGCTGTCCCTCTGGTGTTAGATCGAGGACTCATCGGGTTGAAACCTTGATGTGCATCCTTCTCATTCTTTATCGTGCTGTCCCTCTGGTGTGAGATCGAAGACTCACCGGATTGAAGCCTTGTTGTGCATCCGTTTTCCATGTTCAAGCCACTTACTACTTGCACCCAAGGTCTTCTGGCTTGATCCATATCGCTATACAGCCCTAAGAGCTATTCGACCAGCTTATTTGAGATAGGGTTTTTCCGTTTGATCCATGCACTGGAATCACTGCTCGAACTCAATGCGAATGCTGGTAAGAAGAATTCCTAAACTTTTTCGAAGTTAAATCTGTCCAATGTTCCGTTTAGACCTTTGCGTCTGTTTTCTTTAGCAGTTTCTTTGAAGTATGTTAAAGTAGCTCCCCCTGATTTAGTAAAAGTAAACAAACTGAAGAGCCTGTTTGTTGAAAAGTCGAAGAAAGTATAGAAGAAATAAAGCATAGAAAGCCGTAAGAGAAGCAATGTACTTCGTAGATAGTTCGGCAGATAGGACTCGGCTGTAGCCCGAGAAAAAAAAATAGTGAGGTTCTAGTCCTTTAACAAGCTTGCGCCTGAAATCGAATGCGTTTTAAAAATCGCGACACTTCGCGTCAAAGCTCTCCAATGGAGCTGCGACCCTCTGACTTGCTGGGAGTTCCCTTCAAAGCAAGAAATATAGTTGCATGAAGCGAAAGTCTCAAGATATAAATATCTTAGGATATATGAGAATCTTGACAACTTTTAAACTGTGCCCAAACAGTTCTCTATCCGTTTCGCTCGCCACTTCCGGTAGAATGTCCTACATCAACGGCGAACCAATGACCTCCTTCGCATTTACGTCCCCGAAAAAGTTAATCGTCGGCAAGGACAAAGAAGACAAATTGGTGTTATTGATAATGACCAACAAATCGAGTCGCTTGTATTCTAGCCTTTAATGAAGACGCTTCGTGCTGATCAAAAGTATACGACCGTTTACGCTATATTCTTACCTTCCTTGTGAATTTTCACTACTCTGCCTTGTTTTTATTAATAAAACTTTGAATTGGCTCGTTTAGTTGTATGATGCCCTATAAATGTTAGGCTCGTTTCCCTTCTTTATACCCGTAGAGCTAAGACTACGAGAATAGGACAAAAAAAACAGTGTTACAAATCTCTTCTACCTTTCGGTTTTTATAGTATAACATCTTTTCGAACTACAAACCTTGCAATTCATATTATGTCATTGTTTTGCCCCCCTCTGTTATTTCGTCCTTAGGGCGGTAAGGAATAACTTTTTTTGTAAAGCCGTAGATCTCGATAAGTCCTGCTTAAACTTTGATTTACCTTTGCAGGCGAACACGTTCAAATCCGCTTGGAAATGGAAGACTATAGCTTGGAGCCAGTCATGTCACGTAATACTGTTTCGGAATTGCAAGGAACCGAGTTTACTAACACGTAATATGCGGATACAGATGATGTGATCTTTGCTTTCAATTTTGTATGTTAATTTATTCCTTTAGATCAGTTGTCATTCTTTCCGGTCACTTGGACAGCTGGGATGTCGGTGTCGGAGCAATGGATGATGGCGGTGGGGCATTTATTTCATGGAAAGCACTGAAGTTCCTTAAAAACTTGGGATTCAGGCCCAAACGAACCATACGTTCGGTATTATGGACCGCAGAGGAATACGGCCTTATAGGAGCCAAGGAGTATTCTAGGGCACATAAAGAAAACGAAATAGAGGAATTTAATTTCTTTATTGAATCCGACACGGGTACATTTGACCCGGTCGGATTGGATTTTTCTGGAAACAAAAAATCAGAATGTATATTTAGAGAAATTGTTAAGTAAGTTATTTAAATTGCCTTGATATGATTTGATTTTCATTATATTTTTTTTAAGGTTGATGAGTCCATTGAATGCCACACAGTTTTCTACACCAGCAAATGGTGGACCTGATATTTCAGTATGGGTGGATCGCGGTTTTCCGGGCGCATCATTGTTAAACAAAAACGATAGATACTTTTGGTGAGTAGAGGTTCTGCAATTTAAAGAGTCTTTAGGGGTGAACGAATTGAGTTTTTGGACTTCTTAAGCCAATCCATCTGAAAGAAATCGAAAAAGAATGAACAAAGCATACGAACACATTGCAGCTGTCAAAAACGTCTAAGGGCACTGTGCTAGAATTTTGTTCATGAATTTATCCCTTCGCTGCGTGCAGAATTCGAAAATAACTCTCAACCTTGATTTTCATTTGGTTTTTCTGAGAGTTATTGCTTTGGGCACTGCCATTTAGGTCTTGCCCTGAGATATATGGTATGTTAACATATATGTATATATATATGCTCACTTTTAGCTTTTCGTTCGAGATTATTAAGTGATCTTAATTCAAAAACTCTTCAACAGAGAGTTATATTAAAAACCTTACTAAAGTATATTTTTTCCCCTTTCCCTCGTCTAGTTCTGTGCTCATTACTAGCTGCTCGATTTTTCCTTCGCAGAAGCTTCTCACACACCTCATATATTGCCTTTTTGATCATCACGCACTTTTCGTTCAACAAAACATTTCTTGCCGGGGGTTTTAAGTAATCGAACTCATTGTCGACTTTCATGAGAGTCTTTCGCTTGTGGTCCAAAGTTGAACTCCATTATTGAAGCCTTGTGCCGTTATTTAGCATCAGACAGTCGGGTTCTAAATCGAGTTGCTACTAGCCTATAAAAGCCACTCTGAACGTTTGCACAACCAGAACGTTTTAAGAGTTACTTGCGTCAATCAGCATGAGCTCTTCATCTTATGATAACCGGGTTGCTTTATGGATCTTTTTGTATACAAATCTTTACTAGTCGCCCTCGCCCCAAAGTTTTCGTTTCGTCAAGCTTTTCCTTGCGACGACTCCTCCGACTTCCGACTTCCGACGAATCTGCCCCCGGTTTGAAATTGAGTATCTTCGTTTTTGGAAGCTACTTTCCCACTCAGTTTGGATCAATGTTGCCGGCCGCTTTTGGTAAAATGCCACGAGTCGAAAAAAAAAAATTGAATGTTATGCAGTCCCCAGGAAGTAAAAATTTATTTGTGTATTAGTTTTCATCCTCGTTATACCCCTCAAAACTTGTTGGAAGATTTTAGTCCGTTTCATACTGCGCACTTCATTTCCTTCTCTCACAAAACCGATTTATCCCACAAGAATTCATCTCTTAAATGCAGACCCATTGATGTTATTGAGATTCTTTTTTTATTTTCCCAATTTCCCGGAAATCCCAACACTGAATTGCTTAGATAATTCGATTCTGGTTTTGCCTCTGATCTTCCGTAGGGCTTTTCTATGAGTAAATTGGAAATATTTTAAGACAGAATCTATCCTGTCTCAAGATATCCTTAATGAAAATTCAAAACAGAAACAATCTTTATGTACTTCTTCCAGTCTTAAGCTCACTTTTTAACTTAGAAGAACAATTTTCTCAACTTGCAATAATGTATCCATTTTCTGCACAGGTTCCATCATACTGAAGGTGATACAATGCTGTTAGAAGATCCCGACAGCCTGGATCGGTGCGTTGCTTTGTTTGCCGCCACGGCTTATGTGATTGCCGATTTAAGTGTAGACATGCCAAAAGATGTAAAATAAACTATATTGTTAAATTATTTACAAAAAAAACACTTTTGAATCACAATTTTCTGAGTTTTTGACATTTTAAAAAACAAAGATCAATAAAGAAGATTTGTTGTCATAACTTAGTACACAAGATTAAGGTATTTTTTTTTTGTAATTTTTTCAATTTCATTTTATAAAAGCTGAGAGCTCATATGGCGACAAGCTGAACCAGTTCTCATGGCATTATCATCAATAGGTGGGACCAAGTGTCAGCTTTGGGAGAACGGGAGAATGTTCAACGGCTGGAATGTCAGCTATGTACATGTATCTATCACATTAACAAAAAAGCTGATTATATGTCTTGCAAAAATGAATGAGGATTATCTCTGCTTACAAGATCGCTTACAGGTTTCCATTCTGAGCATCCTGTGAAGGTCCTTCAATCCGATACTCGTAGAAAAACAAACAACTTGCGCGTTGAGCTCACACTTCGAAGCAAATTTGTTTAAAATGACACTTAAACTGTTGCCAGTGAAATATATGCCCCAGAAGGTTTACAAGTAATCTGCCATAAGTATAATTTTGTTGAAGCCCCTTAAAGTGCGTTAAACGACTAAATCGTTATTCCGAAGGATTTCGATTTCTGGAAACCAGGTAATAAATCCTGAAGCACGTAAAAACTTATATTTGTTTGTGTTTTTGTCTACCAGACAGAGAGCAATATATGCCGTATTTCCATATTATTATGTGGCTTCAGACCTCAATTAAAAGAGAAGTTCCAGGTGGGAAGCTTATAAGATTCTTAAGATCAAGATCTTGCCTTGGGCGTAGCCCTAAAGGGTTACACATCTGTGTACTCAAAAGAAGTGAAGGATATTGTATCGATTTATCCTAAAGCTTATTTAAATGGCTCTCGACTTAGGTAGCAGGATCTGACCTGTGGAATATGTATCCTTTAGTGCAGAAGTGATTATGTCGGGCTTTCAAATGGGGGCGTGACAACTTTGAATTTAATTTGTGAACGCACCCTTTCACTAATCATCGAACTGTCATTGTCAATTTATTCAGTAAACTCAACATTTTCATCATGGTAAAGAACACGAACGAGAAACATTTGCAAATTATTAAAATTGTCTACCGAAATTCCGAGTCGGTGACCGCAACTTTAAGAGCTTTAACTCCAATTTTCGATCGTAATTCTCGCCATAGTAGACAGACAATAACAAGTCTAGTGCAAAAAAGTGTGTCTACAGAGAACGGGTTAGTTGAAGTGTCGAAAATATCGCTGCCGTCCAGGCGTCCGTAGCAAGCAATCCAAATCAGTCAATTTCACGGCGTTCTCAAGAATTGGGCATCGCTCAGTCCACATTATGACGTATTCTGCGAACGGATCTTGGTTTTCACCCAAACAAGATCAAGCTGCCTCAAGAATTAAAGCCGGTGGACCATTTGAAGCTACATACTTTCTCCGATTGGGCTCTTGAGAAGATGCGCCAAGATGATGAATTTAATCGCAAAATCATCTTCAGGGAAGAAGCTCATTTTTGGCTCAATAAGTTCGTCAATAAGCAAAATATGCGTTATTGATCGGGGGAAAATCCACATTTGCTTCATGAATCACGGTGGACGACGATGACGATCGTCACGTTTCTGTGAATGGCCGGCGTTATCGCGCCATGATAACCGATTATTTTTCGCCCGAATTGGAAGATATATACTTGGCCGATATGTGGATGCAACAGGATGGTGCCACAAGCCACACAGCACACCTTACACTCGATTTATGTTATTTAATAAAAAAGTTGGCAAGTCCTTTTTGGAAACCAGTAGTATCACAGAGTAGTATATGGATATGTGATATACCGGTGCTTCTCAATTATTAATGCAGCATTGTTGAAGGTCTTTCAAAAGTATGTTCTAAGTTTCTTGATAAGTTCATCGATTGGCATATGAAGATCTCCTCTCGAAAGTGTCTTTTTTGAGTTGGATCCTTGCAAAAGACCTTATAACAAGAATTTCGAATTTGTTATTGTTATTTCTTCGCTTTTAATGCTTTGGCATTAATATTTAGAAAACATTTTTAATTCGGTCAAGTTCGTCTTGTAGATGACGTAATGATATTTTTTTTTCGGAAATATATTATACCAAGCCTTATAGGTCTTTAGAAGGCCTCGAGATAGATAGAGGAACAATCTGAATATGATGAAAAAGTTAGTAGCGACGAATTGGGGGATAAGGCTGACGATGATATTATATCATCATCATACTTTAAGCAGTAACAAAATCATACATAAATCATAATAATATTTTAGACGAGTAGTTTAAAACTTCGACGGGAACGTGGATTTTTTGAAAAATTGATTCCAATACCGCCTTATAGATTTTTACTGTAATTTTTGAATTCGAACCACTGTCGCATAAGCAGATACTCGTATTGCAGCCCAGATGATTACACACACATCTCTGTCATAATGACGTTTTAAGGCAAGTTCGTACTATGGCCAAAAAATTGCCATTTTTGAAACCCATTGTCTTTACAACCGCTTATCATACCATTTTTTTTTAATTTTAAAACTAATTGATTGTAGCATTTAAAAAAATTGCCGTCCATTTTTTTAACTACAGCTGTTCAAAATTCGACACTCTTTAACCCATTCTCTAAAGCCTACAGGTCTGTACTGTTATTATTGAAAGCCTACAGGTCTGTATTGTTGTTATTGAAAATTTAAAAATCTTAATTTATTCAAAACAAATCATAACAAAATTGAATGAATTCTGATAAGCGGTTGGAGAGAAAACGTGGCAAACGAATCACAAAACTTAATTTTTCAGCAAACTATCTTGTAAACAACGATTGCAAAATTTTGCCTCATAATCGGTAGGTGCAATTTAATTTCAAACATTGTAAGGGACTTCGCGGCATGCGAATATTGTGACTTTTGTATTATTTTCTCCTTAAACATATTAAATTGAATAATCGGCCGAAAAGAGAAAAATTGTTTCTTTATGTTATGTTTCACCCTACAAGTTCCTCTTAAAAAGTGCTCATACATTCTGAATTTG
The DNA here is from genome assembly GCA_963555765.1 of Orthonevra nobilis. NCBI lineage: Eukaryota > Metazoa > Arthropoda > Insecta > Diptera > Syrphidae > Orthonevra > Orthonevra nobilis. The sequence goes on from OY743224.1 coordinate 59,946,706, forward strand.
TCATTTCAAGTTTTAGCCATGGCCAGTCTTAATTCAATTCCTTTTTTTCATCTATGCCACTTGATAGCAGCTGTCGATTGTAGGCTATTAAAATAGTTTTTTACCTAAAAGGCAAAGTTTGTCGAAACATTTCGTTTTTGATTTTTTCTTTATCATTTTAAGTAAGTAAATTTTACTAAAAGCACTTCTCAATAAGCCATTAAGGCGGTTTATCCGAATTTGAATGACTAGTTATCGTAGTCTGAATAAGTACGCGGCCAAAATCTGTCCGATTTCAATATTTTGATTGTTGTCTAAATCCATGTTGCACTGAAGTTGAAAGATCCTAGATACAGTAGAGAAATAAATTCAATAACTTATTCGATCCGAAATTTAAGTAGTCTTTCATCCTTTATTGTGTTTTTTTTATGATTATTTGCATTCGCCCAATTCACAGTATTCGGTATTCATCATTATAATCGTTTTACCTGCAAGTGCAATCGTTTTAGACGATTGCGGTGACTAAGCCAGATTCGAATACTAGAGATTCAATACTTGTTCCAAGTTCGAATCTTGGTATCTTGATATCAGTTGAGTCAGCTGTTGCAATAATATACACAAAATTCTGAGGCTGACTGCTTCCAAAGTTGTTGTACTGAAATTCATATAAGATGTTTGCGAGCTCTTGCGCTCGAAAAATGAGCTTCATAAGAGCAAAACTAAAAACTAAATTAAAAAGCTTGTTATAAATAAAAAAAAAACTTAATTTAATCGACTTTGAGTTTTTGGTTGTTTGTTTTGGTAAAAAAGGTTACTTTTCCATTTATATATTTATGGTTAATCAATCTTATTATGGCACTGTAATTCTATAAATATATGGCACGTCTTAAAGTCAGTCACTCAAATCTGTTTCTTGTTCCTGCTAAACGTTCAATAGCGATTACTGTTCGCTCTAACAGATTTAGAAGTCTTTTCTCCCGTTCCTCCATTCGTTTAAACATTTCTTCGTCCCGGCGCTCCCTTCGCTTTAAGTACTCTATTAATTCATAGTTGGTGCTATCACCGTCTGTTGAGGTTGAGGTTTTTCGCTTGCTTTTTGTAGACCTACTGGAACTCTCTGAGATATTATCGGTGTCAACAATAACATCTGGATGCAGTAAGGTTGGGTCTATATTGTGGGGATAAAAGTTGTGACTCCTGTAAAGAAAAATAAATATAAGAAATATATAAAATTGCTGAGGAAAAAAATAGTGATATTTTATTTATAAGGACATGAACATGAAAAGATTAAAAATAATCCAATTGGAATGAAAATTACGGCTTTGTCGGAACACTACTATTATTATTGCATCGGAACCTAAGACCCAAAATAACATCTCAACAGGACGACGCGGTTATTAAATAGAGAGGTACTGAAAGCTAATATCTGCAGAAATGAGTGCTATTCAAAGCCTTCAACTATTACAGTACGAAAACGAAAAAAAAATGTTTCCTAGCTGCTGGTTCCGGAAACTCAAACATGCCGGCGATTCCAGAATCATCATTATCATTATGTCCCATATCACCTTACGAATCCCAGCGCCTCTACAACGCATACGCGCCATCGTGTGCATTTTCTGGCCTTTATCCTCCAACTCTTACCCAGTTGCCGTGCTTCCTTCGCGACTGTTCTTCGCCACGTATTTTTAGGGCCGCCGCGTATTCTTCCATCCTGTGTTAGCGGGTTCCATTGCATTGCGTGGTTTGCGCTAGACATTTTGGAAGAGTGTGATCAATTGGGAATGTTGGAGACCTCATCGGTATCGATGCAATCATGAAAAAGTGTTCACATATATGAGAGGAACGCATATTTGCTTCACTTATAGCTCACCGTCATATCGAACTCAACAAATTTTAGCATTAGAAATATCCCTTAAGCCTTTTCATTACACACCATTGATAGAGTCGTAAAGGTAGGTAACTTCACCTGCATACATGGGAGAAGAATTTCAAGTTTCGCCCACTTCGAAAAGCACTTGTTGTCCCATTGATAAGTTCTATAAACCGGACCGCCTTCAGAACATTTCATACCCTCACAACGTTGAAGCGGTAAATTAATCTGGAGTCGTACCTCTTCTCCCTGAGGAGCCAAGACAAGTTGTGTGTGAGCTTGATTGGAAGCGTAAATATGCATGGCGGGTGATGGACCTAAAACTCATTGCTCATTCTGAGCAGTCTTAATAAGATTCTCTTGTCAGACTTGATTCCGGAACCTCAGTTCAAACTTACTAACAGCTAAACCGCTAAACAAAGTTTTTCAAATTTTTTGTTTTGTATACTGATGAATTAAATATAGTTGGGAAGATGAAATCTAAATATCGAACTTATTTACAATTAAAAAAAAAATACAAAAATGGCGCGATTCTTTTAGGAACGTGGGGGTAGCTTTATCATTTGTGCGTGTACTTTATACATTCCTCGCAAATTTCGAATTCAAAGGCTCCGGATTTGAAATCAGGACCTCACGACGGAAGCCCACGACTTTTTTTGTACACTTGCCAGCAATGGAATATTGGTCCAAATACTCTCAAGAAAGAAGTGAACTGGCGATTACAAAATAAAACTTAAGTTAATTATACAATTTTACTATTTGAGATGTAGTTTTTTCACAGAAGGAAAATTTTGGTAGATGTAATTTCATAAGCATTCCTCAAGGTTCTGTGATTGGACTGGTAATTTTTCTAACATTTATCAACAAGCGTTTTTACAAACTTTTGAAGACAGAATTTATGTGTTTTTTGATGCTGTTCCATGTACCTTCAGCTGCTGCCATTAATCATGACGTATATCTTAAGTCACTAGCTCTTAACTCTGATGTGGCTATTAGCTATGTGAAGTCATTTAAAAGTCTGAGGATTCTGCTTTACTGGAAGATAAGTGTAGTTTTGTGATGTACTCGTCTATATATTTTATCGGCTAAGAGGCGTTTGTACCTTTTAAAATATGATTGTTAGCAAAATCTTCTTAGATAATTGAATCCGAATCCTGAATATGGCATAGTTTGCTGAGGTTAAATGCACAACAACAAAATGTACCAATTTTCTGTTTATCAAAAAATTTTATATTAAAGTTCTACCGCTAAAAGACCAGACGTTATTTGTCGATAGATGTTGCCATTAGTTAAACGGGTACCCTTCTAGTAACATATAAACACGCAAAACCTCATGTTAATACACCACCACAATATGTAAATGTTGTTTAATTTCTTTTATGCGGAATCGGTGAATTATTTATATAGTATAAGAATCATAAGAAAATTAATTAATTGTTTTTTTCTTGCTCCACGAAGTTACGTTGAGTCTTTAAGCAATAAGATATTTTTTTTTTGTCCTTATGACGTTTAATATTTCTTTCAGTTCTAACTTTTAAATCCTTATCAGCCATAGATTCCACGTATCTTACAAATAACAATTGTTTTTCTTTTCTAATTATAATAATCATATTATAAAACATAAAAAGAAGGTACCTAGTTTGACTTACCCATTATAGTCGCATGGCACCAGGGTTATATCGTCGGGATTGAAATCACTGTCTGATATTGGTTCATGTCTGAAAATATAAAATATTAGTATTATCTTGGCAAATAAATAATTTTAAATCAAGAACTTACTTAACTGCTGTTGAATCTATTGAAGATTCCTTTTTATTTTGTAAATCCTGGTTCAATTGTTGATTTCTCATGTAATCCGCCCTAAAGGAATCTTCCCTTTCGGCATCCTCATAGTCATTTAGTTGCGCTTCTACGAAGCTATTCGCCATATACCGTTCTACCTTTCCATTTGAGTGATCCTCCACACCATTTTGCTGAACCGCATCCTTTGCAATTAGTAAATTAAGTGCAGCCGCCCTCCTTCTATGGTAGTATGACATTTCATCCTTCGCTCCAATTTGTAATCGTTTGCCATTGGCACCCCAGGTTTCACCCCTCTGATCTTCGATTTCCTTAAATAGATACATGTATGGCCAATTTCGACGAACATGCTTTTCAGGATTCTTCTTTAGTTGGGTATATATTTTTTTGAGATTCTCATATCTGTTGCAACACTGTTTGGCCGAACGTTTACGTGTGCTGAAACGATTAAGTATTTCTGCTACCATTTCCCAAACACTGGCATGGTTCTTCCTATTCGACTGAAAAGCACTTTGAATTCGTTCCGATTTTACTATGTTTAGGAGTGCAATGGATTCGGGTACATTGAAGTAACTTTCTGGCGTCCTCGGTGCCCTTTGGTGTTGACTAGATGTGGGAGTTTTAGTTTCCTAAAAAGTTTAGAAAATTATACATAGGCTTTGCTATTTCAACAGTAAAGTACAATTATATAAACATATCTATTTTTATTTATTAAAAAAATCATTTTGTATATCATGTAAGTATAAAAGTTGATGAACTCAAAAGGGTCTATTCGACGTCCTGTGACACCAAAATTTGTCTTCAAAGGTATGTTACAAAGAACTATCCGAAACTAACTTAAATTATGTTGACAGGTTGATATTAATTTAATATACATACTACTGTGTCCAAAAAATAAGGTGACATATGAATTTAAACTGCGCGCGTCGAAGGATTTGGAAATTTTTCTTTCTTTTTAGGTTGGTAGTACTGTCAGTGACATCTATGTGAAATCTCATGTCAAAATATATTTATAGTGTTTGAGATACGCGTCGTTTTGTGAGCTGCTAAAAGTGAGTTTTTCGTTTTTTGCGATGTCGAAATTTATTGAGCAAAGAATTTGCATTAAATTTTGTTTGCGGAATCAATTTTCTGCTGCGGATACGTTGAGGATGGTGCAGAAAGCCTTTGATGATGAGGATATGTCTAAAAAAATATTTACAAGTGGTATAGTGATTTCCAAGCCGGCCGTGAACGTGTCGAAGACGAAGAGCGTTCTGGGCGACCATTAACCTCAACCGATGAAGCTCACGTCCAACAAATCAAAGATTTGGTGTTGAAAAACCATCGATTAACGATTAGAGACCTTGCTGATGAAGTTGGCTTATCGAAAGGCTCAGTCAATACCATTTTGAAGGATGCTTTGGGCCTCAAGCGCGTCAAATCTTGACTGGTACCGAAAACATTGAATTTTTTGGAAAAAAGGCGTCGCGTCGAAGTGTGTGAAACAATGCTTTCCGACTACCAGGATGTCATGAAACGCATTATAACTGGCGATGAGACTTGGATCTATGCTAACGAGCCCGAAGCAACCGATCAATCGAGCGAATATCGTGCCAAAGGAGAGCCGAGACCAAAAAAACCGCGCCAAAGTCGCTCAAAAATCAAGGTCATGTTGACTGTTTTCTTCGATTATCGTGGTGTTGTGCTTTATGAATTCCTTCCAACCGGCCAAACAGTCAACAAGGAATATTATTTGAACGTTATGCGTCGTTTGCGTAACGCTATCCGCCTAAAAAGGCCGGAATTTTGGAAAGACAATTCTTGGTTTTTACACCACGATAATGCACCATCCCATACCGCACTCGTAATTCGTGATCATTTCGCCAAAAACTCAACCCATATCGTTCCGCAACCACCGTATTCACCTGATCTGGCGCCGTGCGACTTCTGGCTGTTCAACAAGCTCAAAGACCGCTCCGGGGACACCGTTTTGATACGATAGATGAGATTCAAGCCGCAGACGAAGACGGAACTAAAGGCCATCCCGGAAAGTGACTACACCCAGTGTTTCAAAGATTGGAAAATCCGTTGGCATAAGTGCATTGCATCGGGAGGGGATTACTTTTAAGGGGATGAAATTGATTTGGAAGAATAAATAAAGAATTTTCAAAATAAATACAATGTCACCTTATTTTTTGGACACAGTAGTATATAGCGAATGTTCATTCTGTATCTATTGGTGAAAGAATCTCTTTTAAATCGGATAAGTATTTTCGAAAATTCTTTATAATCTTAACTTTATTATATTATTATTAATTCTTAATATTATTAATCATTAATTTTTATAATTGTCCTGTAAGAAAGTAGGCTTAGGGTGGTGTTCTAAGGCCTCCATATGCCTCGTTTTCATTTTTCGAAGCTAAAACTATACCTGTTGTTTGAAATCAGGCGATGAAGATTTCACTCGGAGCACCTGCAGTCAAGGTACTACAAACTGCTCGCTATGACCAACTAGTTCAAGAACCAATTGGTGATTTACAAAAAAAAATTAAGAATTGCTTATCTTTGCTTTATTGCTAGAAGACCTGAGCCTTTGCTGCTTAAATTCTTGGTAAAGAAGAGTAGTAAGAAAGAACAAAAGAAATTTGTTAGATGGTTTCACATTCGTCTTTGTTAGTCCATCTTTTGCTGATATTTCATGGCTTCGTTTTTCAATTAGGCATAGGATATTTTGTATAGATTTCACATTCGCATATTCAAATTTTCAATCGGTTAGTGAGGTTTAATAAGGGTACGTGGGCATCTCATTTCCATTTTAAGAACACAAGGTATATTGAAATACTTCACACAGTTCACTGTTATAAGATTCCGATCTTTTCGAATTTGAAAATATCCGGCACCTCCACTTGTCTTATGTGCATGAAAGCTGCGATCCATGCGAGGCAGTGAAAAAGTATACTATAAGTTGGATAATTTCATGTTCACCCATATTGTTACAACAATTTCACATTGCCTTCTAAGAGGGATTACTTCTCAGGAGACTGCTTCATTTTCAATGCAGAGACTTCAGCCTGAAAAACTCTTCAAGTTCTTGGTAGTCCGAAGCAATCAAAGCCGATGGGCTTTATCGAGATCTCGTTTTAAAGTCTTCAGTACTTTTTAAAACCCCAGTTCTTCATAATATACATGAAGTTTTGAAGTTTTATTTTTACAAAGGTTTTAAATTTACATATAAGACAAGAATTAATTCAAATGTTTTGAGGTCCTAAGTCGAGAGGTTGCTAATCGCTTATCGACTCGTAACTGCGAGCGATATTCTAATTTTTGTGGCATATACTTTATAAGCATACTAGGTGCAACTTGCGTGTGTTTACCTTGTGCCGTACAGATGTGATCCTACCCTATTTTGTAATTCGTAGCTCCATTATCATCCTCCCTTCTTCTTTTGGCTGGCCAGGCATGTGGGTTCATAGATTCGTAGATCCATATGTCATCTACCGAAGGCCTTCATGAGTGAGAAGAAATGCGGTCTTAAAAAAAAAATAAGCACAGCGGCTAGTTTAAAAAAAACCAAGATTGAAAATCAGCCAACTGGTTGAAAGCCTAATGGACGGACGAGTTGATATTTTGGATTTTTGGACAAAAAATCAGTATTGAGGACAAAAAATGAGTAACAAGGTTCGGCGTCTTGCTGAACTAAAGATGCCCCAAAGCAGTGTCGTCCATCCTTATCGACGAAGTCATGAAAAAGGACACGTATAGACTTGTAGGATCCACATTCTTGCAAGATAAGGATCCGAAATATTTTTCTTAGCTTTTCGTGGCAACGTGGATCAAGAAAAAGAAAAACGGGCACTGCTAAGTATTTACAGGCCTACTTTTTTCTCAAAGGAACTATTTTGTGGTGGAGTTTTTGACGAAAAAATGTTTGGAGTATATTTATAATTATTAATTGTTAGAATATTTTTGAAACAATTGTTTACAATTTACTTTGAAAATATAATCACAATGGAGAACATTTAAATAATATCAACCAAAGACATATAATCCGACTTCGTAGGAGTATTGGGGGAACTCTTCTCCTGCATATGCCAATATTGTACGATGAAGCAGGAAGTTTAGTCTGGTTAGAACATCCATTACTGATGAGTATTCTGAAGTATGAGGAAGATGAAAACATCGCCATAGCCAAATTCTAAAAGTTATTTTTAAGCCTCAAATCGAAGAAATAGCTGTCGAAGACATATGGTTTCAACAAGAAGGCGCCACACCTCAATCAACATAACTCTTTTGGATTAATTGCAAGACGAATTTCTTTAATGAGTTTTTTTGATTGGGTGATCTAAACTGGTTACGATCGTTGGGTTCTTATGTATCGAAAGAAGTCCCATGAAGAACATTTGAATGGCAAGATCCAAACAATATATAGAAATACAATTTTCAATGATATAAATCATAAATAAGCCTGCAGATGTTGTTTTAGGCCGAACACAGGTGGCTTTCGTCATGAGAAAGGCACTGTTTTAGAGCAGACAACTCGATCGTACTGTCAGTCCTATAAGTACTTTGGATTCCACGGGTTTTTCTTGATGGGAACAAGTTCGATGAAAATGATTGGGTTTTTGAAAGACAATATTTAAGCTTTAAGATGTTGTTTTAGGCCGAACACAGGTGGCTTTCGTCATGAGAAAGGCACTGTTTTAGAGCAGACAACTCGATCGTACTGTCAGTCCTATAAGTACTTTCGATTCCACGGGTTTTTCTAAATGGGAACAAGTTCGATGAAAATGATTCGGGTTTTCGAAAGACAATATTTTAGCAGCTTGTGTTAGTAAAGAACTCAATTAAACATTTTTCGGGAGCACACTGCCCCACGTCCTGACTGGGATTAGTCAAACGGTTTCGCTAATCTTCCACGATGCTTATTCAACCGCAGATTGATGACTCAAATTCAGTCAAGACATCACACGTAGTTGCGTGAAGTTTATCCGGAGCAGTTAGTCTTTGTCAATCCGCGATGTGGCTAGAAGAACATATGTAGGGAACTTCCACGTCGCTTTAGTTCAACATAAGGTCTCTTCGGCCTCCTTTGTTTTTAACTCTCTCGAGACTGTCAAGTAAAGCTTCTGAGGTCCTTCGGAGTCTGTAATAAACTATAGGAAAGCTGTCGCCAGGAATTTATGTATTTTTTTATTGGACTTCCTTTCCTGAAGCCAGGTTACTTTATTGGAAATCCAGCTTTTTTTCTTATTTTTGAGAAGGAGCAGGAAAAATAAATTAAAACTGTAAGTAAAAAGGAAAAACGTCCTGGGCGTGTTATTGCAGATGAGAATCATAGATTCATAAGGGCTTAAGAGAAGCAATAGACTTAAGTATCTAGTATTCATCTATTCTAGATGGATCTATAGCTTACAGCCCCAGAAATCACAGGCCTTCACTAGCCTAGATTCTAGAAAAATGAAGGGTTGAATAATAACCGACTGGAGGAATGCAGGAAAAAAAGGTTCGAAAATATGCTAGCTTAGGGTTCCAAGGATGTTTCATCCGATTAAGTCATGAATAACGAGATTTACAGAAAATTTTGCAAGTACGATGAACGATGGGTGGATGGTAAGTACCAATCTTATTTGCACTCGGAGAACATAAGGCCCATTATGCGTACATGCAATCGGAGATACTTAAAATCGTTTTACAACGTTTCCCAGTTGCGGTGGGTGGTATCATAAGCACATTGCACTGTAAACTTTACTTAGATTCATTCCCTTGTGGGACGTATTGCTTTGTCCGTATGTGTGTGATTTCACTTCACCCCTCGGTTTGGCAATCCGAAATTTTCATACCCATTTTTTCCCGAAGGTCCTGAAAATTTGTTGACAGTTCCTACGGGCCGGATTCCGATAGATTTCTTAGATTGGAAGTTTGACAAAAAAAAAACACCAGAATTCGAGGATTGGATATCAAAAGACTGGTCGAACTTGACAGAAGGGTAAGAGAGCTCAAATTTGAGGTCAGTAACATTAGAAAACATCAAGAAATTGATAGATAGAATGCCTTTATGTACCAAGTGGAATTTTCAGATGAACAAGAGGTTTAATATACCGTTTACATTTGGCGAGATAAATAAAATATTGATGTGTACTTAAAAAGTTCTCTGAGCGCTTGTTTATCGAAATTTTTATGTTTATACTAATTCAGCCCTTTCTGTAGCATCATTGTTAATATATCGAGATAAGTTTGTAAAAAAATTGCTAATTAAATTTTCAAAACGAAGTACAATTACCCTTGTTCTTGAGTGAAATTTATTAGAATAAATGTATAACTTTAAAAAACAGTTTGCTGATATGAATTAAATATATATATGTACAAACATACTTGGCTCACTGTTTAGAATTTACTCTAGTTGTCAACAACAATACGACTGTCTACGGTTAAAATTTTATAGACAAAAATAAAAGAAAATTTATATACTATATGTATGTACATGTACAATATTCATATCAAAAGGTTCAAGTCTCGTGTCACCTCATTACGGATAATACGGTTGCCAACGGCAGAGGCAGAGGCGGTTCACAAAAGCCCTACTGAAATAAACTTTTCAAAACATTTGTATAAACGGTGACGTGCATTTATTCAAAGTGCCATCGAATGTTGAATATTCAACTATGATGGTTTCTATGTGTAACACATTTATGTATGTAGAGTAGATACAAATTTTGTATTCCGAAAATAAAAATAAAAAAAATTCAAACAAAATTTCTTACCATTGAGAGAGAGTAGGTATGTTGTTTCAATGATGACCACGAGATTGAGATCAAATTGAAATAAATACGAGTAACGTTGATGAAGCCAGCCAGCCAGCCTCTTTATGACTATTATGGTGTTCTTTGTTTTTCAGTTAGTTAACCTTTAGCCCTCAGCCGAATACGAGTAAATTATTATTATCATTGAAACTATTTCTGCAAAATTGAATTACATCAACCGTTTGCTGGCCAAGCAAAATAATATACGAGTATTGGATTCCTACGTACGGCAAGCAGGCGGCACGGCAAGCAGATACAGATACGAGTATGTAGATATTTTCGGATACTGATGTGCAGTTTGTAACACTATTTTTTCTGATTTTCTCACTTGTATATCATGGCAGAACAACCAAAATCAAAACCGAATTAAAAATTAAAATAAGCAAAAACAAGAAATTCATCGAATTTAAAGCAAAGAATCAATGTATCTTTAGACCAGAAAGTCAAAAAAAAAAATTAAATAAAAAACCAAATAGAATGCAAATACGAAATAAGAAATTTGAATTGTACTTTTTTTTTTTGTTTTGTTGTTTGTTTTTGTTTAAGAAAAATAAAAAAAAGTAAAGTAGCTCGCTAGAACCTAAGTACTCGGACGAATGCCAGTTATACACTACTCAAATAAAATTTATTTTTGAAGACGCAGTGTAAAGCGACGCCAGCGGTAGCGACAGCAACAACAGCAACAGAGCAGCGGTAGCGACAGTGGCTGCCAGCCTGGTTACGATCGTTAGCTCATATCTATCCCCATACCATCAAAGTATCCCAAAAATAACCCCCTACAATTTAATAGTGGTGTATGGTGTTTTATAAATATACTACTACGAGAAAATTTCCAGAGCGTCGCCGTCGGTTTTTCGAAAAAAAAAAAATAGAAATAAAGAAAATTGAGCGCAATATGCGAGTAGACGGCCAACGGGACTACGTTCTGTACTAAAGTAGAGTGCTCATCGCGTTCGCTGATCGTTCGTTGATCATGGATGGTCGTCGATCGTCGTTGTTCCGTAGCAGTCTCTAGTAGAGTACATTATATTACTATAGCTCGAAATGCTATTGTTTTGTAATAGTTGTGTGCTCCGCGAAGAGCAGAATATGCCTGCTTCCGAATCTTGTACTGTAGCTGCTGTAGATACTTTTGGTTTTGTGTTATTTTTTTTTTTTTTGTTTCTAATCTTTTATTTTTAATACATAGAAAGAGGCTCTCACTGACTGACTGACTTGGGATTTGGCCCCAGCGTTTACTATCATCGTTAGGAAAGTAGTAAACTGGGTTAGCTATCGTCGGCGGATGGATGTGAAGAATAAAAACAGAAACGTATGGTTGTGTTGGTGTCTTGGGTACTCCAAGGGGTATTTTTAGAATGATCTGTGTTTGCTGGATTGCGCGAAAGACAACGACATTACTGAAGATGAAGATGAAATGAATGATGTACTACGGTTGGCTTTCTATCTAACGTATATGGTATCATCATCGGAGGATGCACGAGTATATGCTGTGGTTGAAGACAATCAGAGATGAGCAAACGCCCGATTAGCGTGATAGTTGTTGATGTTTTTTTTTTGTTTTTTGTTTTTTTCTTGTCAATCTATTTTTGTTTTTGTTTTAAGGGATAAGGTTATTAAAATGGCAGTAGATGAAGATCAACAGAGGTTATTGGATAATACTGTATTCCGATGCTGAGCCAGCACAAGTCGAAATGCATACGAGTATGTATGTATGTAGGTATATGGGTTGGGTATCAACAAACTGCATCTGATTACAGCTGTGTAGATTTTGTTTCTATTATTTTTTTTTGATGAAAATAGATTTTTATTTATACATACTTCATGTCGCTTGAGGTATTCGTAACTCGCCATAAGAGAGGATAACCCTATCCAATAGGAAGCTAAATGTTTGCATTTTGTACTTAAAGCTAGGGTTTCAGTTTCCGATTTTTATATTCGGATTTTAAATAGACAGTAATTGAAGGTGTTAGGAGAAATGTTATTAGTGGGAACCTGTGATAAATAGATACCGTCTTTGTCAGTTGGTTGCCTTATGAAATTTACCATTATGATAATTAATTGACATGCTGTTGTAACTGCAGCTGCCAAATAGACCATTAAATGGCTTAAAGTTTTATTTAAAGAGAACTTTACTACCTTATTTACTTAGGCGACCAGCGATCCTGGAATCATCAGAGCCAGAGTGAGAGCTTCCCCCCTCAAGTTTTGAAGGTCCTGAGGACGCTGCTTCCAGTTGGTAAGAGCATATTTCTAGCATTCGCGATTGCTTGATTCTTGAAAGGAGTTTCCGTGTTGTCATTTTTCTTGAACATGACTCGCTTGGCTGAAACATTCTTGTCCATTTTACCGATGTGATTCGGATTCTTGCAGCTCGTAGAATTCGTGGTTTATCCTTCTCTCACATTGGCCCCCAAGCAAATGGGATCAAATATCCGACAAAGGAATTTTCTTACAAGCAGGACTGACAAAATCGGTGTTCTGTAGAGCAGTATTATTGTCCTTCGTGTTCGGAGTTTGGATCCTAGTTGTTCCGACAAACCAAAACAGCAACGGTTGCCTAGGATTATTCTCTCTCGGATCTCCACTGTGTTGTCGTTTCTGGAGAATGCTTCCACTACGGCACGCTGAGAACGAGCGATGATCTCGATACCGTCTGTGTTTCCCAGAACCTGGGTTAACTTGAAAAAGATAGTTGCTTCCGTGTCTCGACACCTGTCCGTCGTACTATCCATTCCAAGACAAGATTGAAGAAGTCCTTGCCAAAATCCAATACATGTGTTGGAAAGCTCGGTTCGGTTCCAACCAACTGGACACAACCGGATCAGTTTTCCCGGGATCGCAAATACAGCCATCGCGTTGTAGATCTCGGAGAGATTAATACTGTCCTATGCGAATTTGATGTCGATGAATAGATGGTGGGTATCGACTTCAAACTTGTTGGTCTTTTGTAGGATTTGTCGTGGTATGGTCTATCGTTGGTCTATCGAGCTCGAAGCCTAACTGGTATTGTCCGATTTATGTGGATTAAAAAGGCTTTTAACGTCCGTATAGTAAGCAGTATAGGATCTTGTAGTTGAAAATGAGTAGGGCTATGCCTCGATAGTTGTTGCAAGACAAAGGATCACATTTTTTGTAGATGGGATAGAAAGAACTGACATTCCAAACGTCGAGCATGCTTTAATCCTTCCAAAATTGGCAGATGATCTGATGCATGATCCCAACCAGCGGTTTTGATAGCTGCGCTCACTTCATCTAATGTGGATGGAGGGACAGATTCGTCGACCAGATTTGGTTTCTCTTCTTGCCTTATCACTCTATCTATTAATGATGCCGATTTAAAAGCTGCTGGACATGCTGTTTTAATTCATCTACGATTCTCTGTGGATTGGTGAAAAGATTACCATCACAATTTCTGAGGAGGCTGAATGCCGGCTCTGTAGCCTGCAGTTTGATTTTTGGCTTTTTTATAAAAGCTTCTGGCAAGATGTCGATTTCTAGAAGCTTCTATGTCTTATCACGGATTTCGTGTCGAGGGTGATTGGAAGCCTTCGTTCGGCTACTTCCTGTACGACAGTGCATTTTGGCGTTTGTGGTTGGACACGACACTTTCCAGCTCTGAGTCGGGCTGCTACTAAAAAGTTGTCAGGGGATTGACGAGTGCTCTGAGTCAATAAGCACACGTTCGATTTGATTGGCGGTTCGACCGGCGCTGAGGTACCTGTGGGCTGGCTCAACTTCTTGTCTGCTGATGTTCCTGATTTCTTCGTTAGGGTGGCTTCCTAACCCTTCAATGATTTTTCTTGACAGCTGCAGCATGTATTCCTTGATTGGTGTGATCCCTGCGCTTTCGTACAGCGTTGAGTTGCTGACGTATTTCAGCGTGCTGAGATTTCTCCACAGTCCAGTGCATGATCTGAGGATTTTCCTTTCCAAGATCTCAATTTTCTTCATTGAAGTTGGCGGCATCGTGAACCAAATTGGGAAGGCGTAAGTAATTACTGGTCTTATAAGTTGCTTATAGACCAGTAATTTGGTGTTTTTATGCAGACCACTCTTCCTTTTTAGGAGAGAGTGTACAAGATGAAGGGCGAAATTGGCTTTCTGAATAGCCTTTTCAGCGTGTTGCCGGAACTGGAATCGCTCGCTGAAGGTTATCCCCAGGTACTTCGTTTTGAGCTGTGGAGCAATCTCCTTACCATCTGGCATCGTTATTCTCGTGTCGTGGCATCTCGTCGCGAAAGCTTTCCTACTTCTTGTTGCTGTGGTCGGTGGTCGGAAGCAAATGAGCTCTGTCTTGCTGCTGTTGATCTTCAGTCCCCATTTCTGGTAGTAGTCCCATAGCTTCGCTAGGTGTTGTTATACCCTAACGGCTGCTATTTCCGGGGCTAAAGACGTAGCGTATGTGATGGAGTCATCTGCGTAGAGGAGTGTCTTTGTTCGGGCGTCGTTGGCTGGCTGGTCCGCTGTTAATATGTTGAAAAGGATGGGAGAGACCTTTCCTCCTTGTTGAACTCCTCCGAGAAGTCTTCTTAAAGTTGATAGATGATCCTGTATCTGGACGAAAAAGAATCTTTCTGTTAGTGAATTGAACAGGATTTTTACCAGATGCTGAGGAAATCCCATTGTCTTCATTTTATAGATGAGGCCCTTAATCCAGACGCTGTCAAATGCCTTTTCTATGTCCAGCAGGCAAGCCACTACGATTTCCTTCTTATTCAGACTTTTGGTGACATCATGATGCAGCTTCAACAGTGGATGGATGGTTGAATGCTTCGCCCGGAAACCATATTGATGGTTTGGGAGAATTCCCTTCTCCGAGTAAATTGCCATGATTTGGCGCAGCAATACTGACTCCAGCACTTTCCCAACACAGCAGAGAAGCGCTATCGGCCTATACCCGTCAATGCTGGATCTATTTGTTTTTTTCGGAACATGAACAACTTTAGCTATTTTCCAGGAGTTGGGAAAATAGTCAGAAGTAGTATAGCAACATTTGGCAACTTTTTTTAGTAAAAAGTTGTAAATGCGGTCTGGACCTGTGGACTTTTTTGAGTTTCCACTCAAAATTAGGTCCTCTACTTCTTCGGCATTTGTGAAAACGCCAATACCTGGGCGGGGTTTGTTGCGGGATTTTCTCTGCTGAAGTTCGTCACAGTGCTGGTGTCAAGTAGAATTCCGTTGATCACATCGTCAACTTCTTCCAAAAACTCTGGTAGGTGCATTGGTGGCCTCTCGGTGAAATTCCTTTCGAAGTGCGCGGCGAAGGCTTCAGCCTTATCTGCTGGCGTTGTAACCACTCCTTGTCCGCTGTTCAAGCTTGCTGGAATCGTGTTGGATTTGCCAACTATCGCATTGATTTGCTTGAATGTGTCCGGTCCAGGCGTGAATTGCTCCTCAGTGTGGTGTTTCACGGCTCTTCGGAACAAAACGTTGATGCAGTTCAGTTCCGCTTGTACGCTCCTGTACTCGTCGTTGACCGTGTTCCATGTTCTATGCAAAATCCTTGGAAGCTTCTTCCGGAGACGCTGTCGGTGAGCGTAGATGGCTTGGATGTTGAGTGGCAAGTGGGCATATCGATCCTTGCTGGGCATATCGATCCTTGCTGCTCTTTGTCATCCAGGTACGTATCTGGTGTACGATGAATGGTCATGATTGGCATACTCGGTTTGACCCTGAGCTCAACTGCCAGATGACCTGAGTCACTTAAGTGGGCCTCGCAGGTGAAATTCCGGAACTCTGGAAGTATATTTATGAAATTTGAGGTAACTAGGAAAAAGTCAAGCGATGAGGGAGTCCTCGGGAACGTCTTTTGTGGTTGCGAAGCTACTACCCATGATTGAACATGGGCGTTTTCGTCCAACCATTCGTGAATTACGCATCCTTGGGGTGAGCAATTGTCGTCATGCCAGAGTGTATGTCTGGCGTTGAAATCCCCGCCAATTACACTGTAAGTGTACAGGTTGGAGATGTTGTTGATGATGCTGAGGGGTTCTTGATGTTTTCCTTACTTGCATTACAGTGGTTGTATAATGCAAGCACAAGAAGGGTTTCTCCATCGTTGCATCTGATTACGGCTGCTGTGACTTCCATGCAGCTTAGTCCTCGTATTTCCAGCTTCGTAGAATTTAAGTTATCCCTAATGAAAAGGGCTGTGCCTCTTCTTCCGTCATTTTTGTCCTCCCGATAAATGTGGTATCCATCCTTCAGGTACCGATTCCTGGGTGTGAGGTTGGTTTCCTGTAAACATAAAATATCGGGCTTCTTTGCCTTGAGAAACATGGCCAAGGAAGCCCTTTTTTCTAATGAATAAATTGAATTAACATTGTATGTAATGATACATACAATTTCTTAGATGCATAGTTCGCAAATAAGTTTACCCAATACCATTGTCTTAGCCTTATCATCCAGACTTCCGTAGTTGCTTGGTACAACCTTCCTTGCCTTCTGAACGAGGGTTAGTAAGTCTGTACCAAGCAAGCGTTCGGTATCGTCAAAGATATTGTGTGAAGGCGACGGCGATGGTGCTGCCTTCCTGGTTGCTGGTGCAGTGGTGGTTCCTACGGCAGTTTTTGTGGCCGTTTTTGCGGGCTGTGATGGTTTGATGGGATTGTTGACTTTCCTTATACCCTGGGCAGCAACATTTGCAAAGCTGAGTCCAGCTTCTATCTTTTTGGAGACGGATTCCTTGGCAAATTTCTGCTGCTCCTTCTTCTTCAGAGCCATTTTGTCCTTTGCGGCGACCCTCTCCTTGTACTTTGGGCATCCACGGTAGTTTGCCGGATGTCCATTTTTTTGGCAATAGAGTTTTCTTTACTATTTAATATATTGTTTTTATACACCCCTCAGTGTGAAGGGGTTTGGACTACCCCTTATGAAACATTTGCCTTCATTACAATTCTCGAATACCAGTTTTAGAGGATGGTTGGAGATATATTAGCAGTATTTACAGTAGCCTTCTAGACAACTATGATCACCCAATCCAACTCCAATTTATGAAGTAGCTCCCCCACCAACTGTAGAATTAGTCAGACCTCAGGCTTTGGAGCTATATCCAGCTCAACTTGCAACGCATTATTACTCAACCTTGCTTACAAGATCCTTTCCACTGAGTACCTGAAGCGTTTTTGCAAAAAAACAAATTATCAAATACCAGTGTGGCCAAATTTTCACAATTCATTAAATCCTGGAAAAGACCAACTAATATCAAGTCGATACTCACCATCTATTAATCAGTCTCAAAGCCGCATGTACTATACAAAGCGATGGCCAAAATGAAACTTTCGTAGAGATTCGAAATCCTAGGAACTGAAGCTTCTTCGATTTTTCAAAACAACAAGGATCAAAACTCCTAACTAGAAGGACAAAATCATGATCTGCACAACGCTCATTTTACCACTTCATCTATTAGAAAGGGTTATGTTGGATGAATAGCAATACACCAGGCTCACGAAAAGGGAAATATCAAGCTGTCGCGGATGTGATCTTACCAACTGGGCTCATGAAGTGTGGTTAGGGGCTTTAGCTCCAACAGGAGTCGATGGACTGATAAGAAAAAAAGTAAATTATTTCAGCATTATTATGCAATCTCTATTCATTGATTCTCATTTCTTTCTCTCATTCATTTTCTCAATGAAAATTGAGAGGTATTTTGCACTCAATTGAGGTATTAAACTTCTTTTCTATCCTTTGCGTTCTTAAGTAAGAAAGGGAATAAAAGTCGTGCTTAAATTTCTACGATTTTTTCTGAACGGAAAGCAACAAAAATGTTAGATTCATAAAATTTAGAAAAACCCTGCTAATGTAAAATTCAGTTTTCAATGTTCACTTCCGATTTTCTAAAATCCAATTTTCGAATCAATCCTGTGGATCAGTTAAAATGGAGGAAATAATTTTGCACGAATTTTTTTGTTTTCAATAATTATTTTTTATTTAACATATTTTGAAATAGAATTTATTTATAAAATGCAAAATATTAACAAAAAAAAAATTGAATAATTTGTAAAAGTGTATAATAGGGCTGAAATTGTAAGACGCAATTCAGGTGGCTTTCATTAGTTTTTATATATATATGTATTTTTTTTATATATATTTTAAGTTTTTGTATTTATTTTGCGCACGCTGCCCAATACTCATTTATTACAGCCGCATACTCTGTGCGTAGCGCTGAAATTGCTTTAGGTTCTTTCTTATTTCTCTTAACTTAAGATATTTTTTATTTGTTTTTGTTATTTTATTTAAATTTTCTATCTACCTCATAAATTATTGAAGAAAAAAAAAAAAAACTTAATTTAATTTGTGTAGAGCTCTGATAATAACAATCAAATAACTTATACTATTTTGAATTAATAAAGAAAAAAAATGTAAAAGTTTTCTCTGTAAAAGATATGGCTTGGAACGCGAGTCCATTGAGTAATCTGGAATTATTTGTATCTTTCTGTTAGTTGATGTTATGTACGTAGTTTAACTATAATTTGTTGTTACTTATTTAATAACTTCCGTCTAGAAGTATGTACATGTAAAACGGAAGGGGAAATACTTTAAAATTTAATATATGTATGCATGTATATATATATATATGTATATTTTTGTATATATCATAAATTTGTAAACTGAATTTATTAAATTTTTTTTTATAAGAATGAGTCATAAATATTAATGTTTTATTAAAATGTACACTTGATGGAAACGATAGAATTGTATAAATAACTTTTAAAATTTTACATGTAACAATGCGATCAAAGGAGCGACCGGAACTATTTCAATCGTCCCATGAGGGGAACTGTGTTTCCTCGACAAACATACTGAAGCCTGGCTTTGTACTTGACGTGGTTTGCTTGTTGTTTGTTTGTTCAGAAGACATATTTTTCGCTGGTTTTGCTGGTGGAGCTAAAGGTTTGGGTGGTGCTTTTTTGACTCGAAGTGATGTGTTGTTGTCAGCGTTTGTGGTCCTTTGTGTTGTGCTATTCCAGGCCGTATTGCGTTCAGTATTACCGTAGTTCCAAATGACATCGGGCGAACTGTAATTTTGTTCGTAAGTCTGTTGATCCCAGACAGCTTTTTCATCAGAATTGTTATCCTACAGTAAAAATTCACATATTTTAGTCATTAACTTAATTTGCAAGAAAATAAATTCGTTTAAAATATTTATCTCTGTATCTAAGCAAATGTTTAAGTGTTAATGTTAAACATGACATGACAATGACAACTCTTCAGGAATTCTTTCAGGCTGTGCTGAATGGAATAGAGTGGAGTACATTGTGGTAGATGACCATGGCTCAATGGTTAGTAGGTCTGTTGCTGAGCGTGAGGACCCGGGTTCAAATCCGGGGAAGAACATATGTATGTCATTTTTTCACTCCCTCACCTGTCGGGAGTGGCTGACAATCCCTTCGATTAGTATAACTGTTAAGGAAAAGCTTTTGGGACCGTTCGGAGCCGACAATAAACTCTTAGGCTAACCTTCGCCATTTGTAAAAAGTGAAAGGCGCACACACAGACATGGTGAAGCTAACCCCTGGCCCTCAAAAGAGCTGTTGCGCCAGTAAATTATTTATTTATGTATATTGCTTGGCGTCCATGACTCCATGATGATAATAATGGTCAATTTTTCAGGCTGCTATCAGTTAGATTTAAGCATGAGCAAAAAATGTACAGTCCCGATCTAATTCAGAACGCTTTCATAAAATAGTGCGTAAACCATTTTATGAATAGTTTATTGATAAGGAATTCTTCAGCGACTGGAAGAAAATTTTTAATTTTCAGGAATTTTCAGAGCCTTTGTTAGTATAATAATAACCGGTCATGTTGGTAACCTTTTTGGGAAGGTAAAAAACAGCTTGTCCTAACCTCCATGATCAAAGAGCCTTTAGGACTCCGTGTCTTCTTTATATGTATGTATATATGATTAGAAAAGGTTTAACTTTTTTAGAGTTTTTAAATGGGGCGCCTTGCAGTCCTTAGTCCCCCAATATATATGGCCAAAAGTCTTGAAAAACCACACTTTTCATTTGACTCGAATCATTATCTGTATCTATCATTATCATTACTTATGTTTAAACATTTTAAAGCTACGATGGAGCATGAGACAAGTGGCCAGCTAAAACCTTATCAAAGAGCATATCTTATGAAGACTGGAAGCGTCTAAAGCCAACAAGTTTTGAAAATTCAGGCTTAGATTTGTATAAGTTTAAATGCTTGTCTAAATTTTATCCTAAAGAAGGAGAGAACTAACTAACCAAACTAAAGAAGGAGAAAACTTATTGTTGTTGTTGTCGGATAGTTCACTCATAGGGTTATTGAACATAGAGACGTTTTCAAGATCTGAAACAATCAGTCAAGAAGATGGTCGGAATCACCTACATTTAAAAGAGGAAGACTAACAGCTGGGTGGCGAAGTTGGTAGAGCGCCTGCCTTTCAATTGATTCAATTGATAGGTCCCAGGTTCGATTCCTAGAGTGGTCGGCTTTTTTCGAATCTGGTTCAGTCACCATTTGCCATTGGGATCAAGTTAATGGCACTATCACTGGATTGGTCGACCAGCGATAGTAGTCTGATTAATGGGTGGCGTTGTTGTAGTGGTTCTTGTATCGGCTTAATACCTTATTCGTGTTTTCAAAATAGTTGTTTATTTAGATTGTGTGTAGATGGTTCTGCTGTTGAGGCATAACACAGCGTTTGTCATTATTGTATTAAATAGCCTGATTCTTAAATCTAAGGGTTGGATATAGATAAAAACGTTTTTAACAATGACTGGGTAGGACAAGCTTTTGTCTAACAATCGCGTCTACCTTCATAAACAAAAGAAGAAAAAGTGTTTCTTTTCTAACCTCAATAAAGAGTTCGAGAATAAATAGAAGTTTAAGAGTTCGTGCATTGAGTTGTGTGTACTTACGTAAGCCTCATCCACTCGTAGTTCAATTTCCTCGGAAGAGTTTTCTAATGTACTATGGGTGATGCCATAATAAAAATACATTATCAGCCCAAAAGACATCCATATTGTAAATCTAACTAATGTTAATATACTTAATTTAAATATTAAGTATATATTCACTGTGATGGCAATTGCTGGAATGTACGGAAGTCCGGGCGTTAAAAATGCAAGGGCATACCTAAAATGGAGAAAAAAATTATAATGGAAAAAACAAAAATTATGGTTTATGGAAAATATAGAACGAACCTGTTTTGTGGTTGCCTGGATATAGTAAGTAATATCACAAAAATACCTAAAATTAATATCGAGAAAACGAATCCGGCAAATTTTCCTGACCATCCTATCGCTGCGAATAAGTCCAAGAAGAATACCAAAATGTACATCACACCAACCAGCTTAGTAACGAACATGCCTGTCAGAGGAAGACAAAATGTTTATCAGGATATTTAAATTTTATTTTTATCTCTGACCGCTCTCCGATGTGGCTGGTCCAGGATTAACCCATGGGAATAGACCCGGGCACATATAGGAAAACTCCTGGAGTTTTCTTCCCAAGATACCAACACCGATGGTGTCGAATGCTGTAGCGTTACCGGTAGGTCCTGTTGGCGCCCCATGGACACTACCGTAGAATTTATTTTCTGATCGATCAGATACTAAAAACTGATCATCTCTACCCATGTAGCCGTCGGGGCTGTCGTCAATAAATGAATCATCTGAGTCTGGTGATCCTCTTGTTATACGTTTAATCGTTAGGTTATTTGTTGTCTTCTCCACTGTTGGATCTGGTGTACTTGGCGGCATTGGAGTTCTCAATTGAGCAGGTAATAATTCGACCAGAGATGTACTATAAGGTTGGTACCTCAACACTAGCACACATGTTGAGACAAGCGTATATGCTAACAGGGTACCAATCGACATCATTTCGACCAAAATCTCTAGACGAATTGTTAAGGCTACCATGGCTGCAGCGATGCCACTTCCAAGTGTTGCGAGTCCTGGTACACTTGTACGTTCCCACAATTGTGATAATTGCCTGGAAATATTTACAAAATTTTTATTAATATTCATTTGCTTATAATATGACAGATGCAACAGAACTTTGTAAACTTACTTGAATATAAGACCATCTTGAGCCATTGCATAAATAACCCTAGGCATTGGAAACATAGAGCCAAACATTGCTACTGAGAGTCCTGCTGTTGCGCCAACCGCAACAATGGCTCTACACTTAGGAGCTCCAACGTACGACCACATTTGAACAAGAGCCGCTCCACTATTAATGTGATCATAAGGTACTAAAATAAATGTTAAACAAAGTTACAAGCCATTCGTATTTAATCACGGTAATATTGTTAAATTGTTCAAAAAGTGTTTCTTTTTTTCTGTTAAGATTTCATAAACTTTTACTTTTATGAGAGTTTCAGAGTTCAACATTAATAGTTCATCCTAATACTGCTCGAATGGCATGGAGGCTTATACAAGTGCACACAAGGTTCAGCTCGATTTTGTATAACTTTTCAAGCAAAGAAGTCCTCAGTGGTTAGTCTTTGACTTGAATTCTTTCTTATTCTCAAATGGTTAGTTGTTTACTTTTCATAAATTTGTGAAACACTTGCTCGGTAAGGTTCTTGTACTTCACATGTAGAGGAACAGAGAATTTGCATTCGCTTAAGTCGCAGTATTTTTATCGCTGTTCTTTGATTAAGTAGCAACTTCTCTGTTTTAAGTGTTCACAGCCAACGCGATCATCTTCGAAAAAGATGAATCGACACGTACTTGAAACCCACTAAGTATATTCAAACACGTGTATTTAAAGGGTGGAACGCAGAGTGCAGCACCGCTCGAAGATCGAGCAAAGCGGGAACAATAGAGCTAGGCAGCAATTTCAAACGTTTGATTTGATTATTCAGCCATCATCGCTTTGATGTGGATCATTTTATTCGTTCAGAAATCATATTGAGAGGTCGAAAAGATTCTGATTATTAGTAGGTATATCTTGGACAAAAAGTAGCGAAGATGTGTCTTGGAAATCACGTTGGCAGTATTGAATAGCCTTATATTCCTGCTAGGTCAATTTACGCTCTTATGTGTTGGGCGGAAGGTTGCCTGAGGTAACTAGATGCTTCTGCTTTTTCTGACTGGTAATTCTAAGAATATCAGCTAGTTACCCAACAACGTTAACTCTCTGATGAAATTGGGAAAACTTTGACTTGCCTTCACGTCCCCAAACAATATTTGATGAATGTAAGGCTGTTAACTTTGAAGTAACTGTAAGACGTTTAGCAGGTACGATTGGGTTGGAGATAAAATTTGTCCACTTTTTTAAGTTAATTATGCAACGTGAAGACCTCGCGATTGACTGCTCGCTGTGTTCTTCTAATAGCGTCAATAGACGGTGTTGGCGTCTGAGTTTCCGACTTTCGAGATTGACGCTGAAAAAATCACATGAAAGCTAGTCGCTTTATCTTAATTATTTTTGGACATTAAAAATATAACTGAGCATTCTCCAGCGTCATCTTGCAATATTGGACAAGTTAAGAATGGGTGCCAAAACCTGTACCTTATAGGCTGTAAATCGATCGATCTGCGGTCTCCCAGTCTGCCATTCATCAATAGTGTGCTTTCCAGGTGTAAAGCCGACCTATTTGCTTCGTGAAGAAATTTTGTCCGTTGGAGGAGTTTAGAGGATCGCCTTTCTGTAAGATCGGACAATAATTCTAATGTTGCGTTCATTGGTTATACTGTCATCAGATGATGATTTCATTTACTGAACCTGACAAGTTCATCTCCAGCGACTTTAAAAAGTACGATAGGCATCGGCATCAGCAGACTTATTTTTCTTGAGTTTGTCTATCATTATAGTTTGTCGCGTGGCAGTGTTGTGGAGCCGTGTAACAGTCTGCAGATATGGTCTTTTCATATCGTTTCTCGTTTTACTGCTAAATAAAATTTTCAAACGTCATTCGAATAACGCCTTCAGTATATCTGCATAAGCTTCATCAAACCACACGTTCCATTATGATAGCTGCATGTAACCCACTACGACAGAGGCAATATATCAAATTGCACTTAAGATATTGGCATAAGAGATATATTTTGATCCAATCAAATTTAACTTAAAAAAATATGCTTTTCACGTTACGTTTTTATTCTTTATCTTTTAATCTTCTCAGAGCCTGCAACTGCTCGTAATATATATTGGCGAATGGATTTACAAAATACGGGTATGCCAGATGAAAGACAACGTCAAGTAAAAAAACAAACTAAACTAAAACCTGTATCCGCACAAGCTTCTGTCTGCAATTCAAAGTGGAAAAAGTATGATTTTTGAATGCCTCCTGGATCCTGTTTTGAATGCCTGAGGCAATGTAATTGGCAGACTTTAATGTATCAGTCGAATGGTGGAGCTCCGCTCTCCCACATTAACTTATCGAATATAACGAGTGAAATTCATTCTAACCTTTCTCAAAACCGACTTATTTCTAATTTAACCAAAATTGTCAAATTGATAAATATGATAAATTTTAACGTGAAATTTTCAGCTCATAGTTATTAAAAGCGTCTACGTAATTTTCGAAACCTTAAAGACTCAAAGTACATAAGGTGCTAAGTTAAGTCAAAAAGGAAATCCTTTCACACAAGTTGATAGTTGTGTTCGGTTTCGAATTTATGAACATTACAAACACTGCATGGCAAAAATGTGGAGGTACAATAATCAACTGATTTCAAAGTAACACTGTACAGCTTGGCCATATAAAATTCAAAGATCAGTTCAGGATAGCTGAGCGGCTAAGAGTTACAATAAACAACTGAATGTGAACAAAAAACAGCACTCGGAATAAGCGCTGAAAACGACCAAACATTGAGACGTGTATGGCTATTAAGGTGAGTTATTTTTGAAAAAATCAATCGCCTAACAGAAGCGGCTACCAGCCTGCGAGGTTCTGAAAGTCTGATACGAGTGATAAGAAATATGGGGACTTGTGGACTAAGTTAAGTTGATGAATGTGAGGGCGGCACCATGGCTTGAGCCATTTTTGTTAGTACGTAAAAATATTTTTCTTCTGATATTGATTTTTTTATGATTATTATTCCATCAAAGGATTTGTCCGATTTTTGATTGTGGCCTCAATTTTTTTGCCAGAAGAGTAAATGTATTGTCACTTACCAACTAATGTTAATATCAGGCTGCTGGTGACATATGCGAATAAAACAATTAACAACGATACAACTATTGCTTTGGGGATGCTTTTCTGTGGACTATGTGCTTCTTCTCCTGTTGTTGCTATAATATCGAATCCTATGAATGCATAAAAACATGTCGCTGCTCCAGAAAAAACCTAAGACAATTGCAATGAAATAAAAAAAAAAACAATTTATATTTGTTGAACTTACGCCACTCCACCCATACGGCAAGAATCCTTGATGCTCAGTCCAAGTACTTGTATCTACATAGAACAGACCCGCTGTCATAACAAATACCCAGCAAGCCAAATTAAGAATATTGAGCGAATTGTTGAATAGAACCGACTTGCTGGCACCCATTGCAAGCACACATGTCATCAGAAGCGTTATACCAAACGCAATAAAATCTGGTGGCTTACCTAAATCGATCATAATTATACACATTCAACAATTTTTTTGATGCAATTAAATACAAACCAAAAATTGTGCCGACATTGTCTGCGATACTTTGTCCTATTAGGCCACCAGTCAACGAATCAAAACTAGAACTTAATGCACATGCACAGGCACTCGTACCTTAAAAAAAAACAAAAATAGTTTATTTGGAATCAATTCAAAGACTGGTTTTAAGTTCTTACCAATTAAATACTCAAGTATCATATTCCAACCAATAACAAATGCAACGAATTCCCCAACAGCAACATAGGAATACATATATGCAGATCCTGAAGTATTTGGCACCCGAACTCCAAATTCAGCATAGCAGGCACCTTTGGTAAAAATAAAATCCTGAATTGGTACAGAATGCGAATTTTTTATGGCTTATTAATACCTGAAAATATACTTGCTACCGCTGCTATGATGAAACTTAATATAACACCTGGGCCTGCAATATTCTTAGCCACCATTCCCGCTACTAAGTACATTCCGGTTCCGCAGCAGGATCCCACACCCAGTGAAGTCAAGTCCAAAGTTGTCAGGCATTTCTTAAAGCAGATAGAAATCTGTTTTCATATGTTCATATTTACAAGAGCTTTACATTCTTACTGTTAATTTGGGCTTTGTGTTTCGAACACTATCATTGGGGACGTTCCTCAGATCTTTAGTGCGAACTAATTTGGAAAAAAGTGCAACTCCTGAAGAGACTCCCGCTGGCAATGGAAATGAAAACTTCATCTAAAAAAACACAAACGAGGTGATTAAAAGGGTGGGTTGGTGGGGTTAATATGGACTTGGTAATTTTTTATTTTCGTTTTGAAATATAAAGTTAAGAGCGGGTGTTGTGTTGCAGAAACTGCGAATTTTGCATAGAAATATGGATCGAAATAATACACCAATTGTGCGGCTGGTGTAGGGAAACTTTCAAAGAAGCAGTCGTGGAGTCCTTTGCTGTTTGATAACCGAATAAATTCCACTGTAAACACTGAGCTAGGAGAGTACTCTTTTGCCAAAGGTCTCCACAAATGAGCATCAGTTACACTTCCCTGAGGAAATCTTAGCATGGAGGTCTAGGATTATTCTCGGAAATTGGCCACGATTAGACTTTAGAGCAGCTTGAATTTGAAGGAAAGTTTGCTCAAAAAAAATACCTTTTCTGATGAGATGAATTTCCTAAATAACATAAAGTGGAACTAGATTCTACTCCAGTGGAGTGTTGAGTGGCAGAGTAAAAACGAGGCCGTAAAATACTTTCAAGAAGAATATCGCAGTGGTGCAGCAATCGAGATGATTACGTCGGAAATTGTGAAAAAAAGTGCCCGAGCTATCAGCCATGGTTGGCATTTCGAAAATTATCCTACATCGTTTTTTGAATGTGCGCAAGATGGGTTCCACGAAAACGCAATGGAAAAAAAACCCAAGGCGGTGATGATGCTTCTATCATGTATTGAACGAAGTTTCATCTGACAGATTGGTCATTGTGTATATTTTGAGTGATGAAATGAAGAAACAAACGAACCGTTTCACATATCCGTAATCGGAATTCTAGAAATCAATGAGTTAAAGTTGGAATTGAAAAGAAGAAGTCTGCGGTTGATGTTGATGACTCGATGATCTTCACTATAAATAGGGCAATGAATCTTTGAAAGGGTATAGATATTTAAGAGGACTTTGTAGAAAAAAATTTAGTTTTTCCTATTTTTTTTATTGTAAGGTAGGATACGTTTGTGATTTCCCTTGTCAATAATCCCATTTTCACTATCAAAACCTTAGAAGTACTTACAATTGTATTATTAATGTCCCCTTTTTCACATTAGCAAAATGTCTTCCACAAAATGTCTCGCAGATTATTGGAAATCCTCCTTGCATAAAATAATTATAATTTTTGGGTTTGACCAAATGAAATGAAAACGAAATTGTAGCTTGAATTTATGGTCTTGTTGAGGGAGAAACGGACTTATTATGGCCGAAAGTTTGGCAGATCTTACACTTGAGACCAAGCTCGTTACTGTATCAAGGCGAAAGCATTGATGATGGGCTTAAAAAGGGGGAAAATTAAAGGATTGTAATATTGTCAGCGAAATCTGAAGATTCAACCTTGTGACAAACGGATGGGCAGCGGAGCCTCACAAATAGATTTCCGCCGGTGTCCTACATTAAAGCTCCAGTACTAATGACAGTTTAAATTATTAGCTAATAAAGACATAAACATAGACATAAAGTAAAGTAAATAAATAAATAAATGAAATTATAATAAATATATAATAAGTGCGTGTACAGAAAAAAATGTGTTAAAGAAGAATCATGCACGAATTCTATTTGAATGTCGAACATTTATAAAGGTTTGCTTCTTTTGATACGTTATTAAAAAAAATGTTGGTATTTTAAGAATTAAATTATTTCGCACTGGAGTTTATCAAATAAAGACGGATTGGAGAGTCAATTTTACCAGTAATAGGCTGATGCAACAAGCCAATATCACAAAGTTACATTTGTTATTCTTTTTAGAAAGAATTTGTTTTTAAAAAGTTATGCTGTTTGTCAGTAAGGTGTGGTTTACAACTGATAATAATATCTCAAAAATGATAGCCGCGAAGAGTTTTGGCAATTACGCTATAGTTCTACAATTTTTAGTACTACCCAAGCATTTTTAATTTTTGCCGGATTTTTTTCCATAATTTTTGAAAAACTCTTCGTTTAATGGAGGTCTATGATATTAAATCTAAAAGAGCTGCGATAGTTATTTCTTGGAGTAAATATTACTGGTGTTAGGGAACATTTTCTTGGCAAGGATACATACAAGTTGAAGTGCACTTTTATTTCTGAACTTAAAGGCAGAACTTTTTGTTTGCAGAAGATTTGCACGAATCATCTGTTCATTGATTTGCTTCTAAATGCACAATAGATATGAACATAATTGTTGCTGGTAAATATAGACACAGTATATACTAAGGTTGTTCGATAACACCAATGTGATAAGTAAATATGACTTTCTCTAAAATAGTAACATAAACAAAGCCAATAGTAATTTCAAATCGATTGAATGAAAGGTCAAACGAGATAATAATTACAATAATAATAATAATTTTGTTATCCTTGTCAATACAATAGACATCGTAACAAATGTCATCCTTGCAATATTAAAGCACAAACGGGCCGTTCGATGACAGATTGTTTTTAAGTCGATCCGTGGCTCTGATTCATCAATTTAATTTCAGTCAAGTGCACGCAAAGCGTACTATGCAGGCTCGACCTAATAAATTTATAATTGCACTGTCAACTACACTCTGGATCCTTTTTGTGCGATACGACTTTGATTTGGAATTTAAAAAAAAAATAAATGCGTTTCCAATCCATATAACAATGCACTTAGAGGCTGTGGTTCCAATCATTTTAATTGGACAGCAAGGGAATTGAAATTGGTATTCAAAAGTCATGCCAGACAAGTCATACTGTCAAGACGTTTAACCTTGATTCCTATGTACTCATTGTTCAGTTATGTAACACGGATCTTGTACTTACATAAAATCGAAAACACTGTATATTTACATAAATGTTATACATACTCGTAAAATTAAATGCCAACTTTTGAATAATGTAATTTAAAAAACAAAATTTGCAGAAATAATTTGACCTAGTCAAAGACTAATTTGTCAACAGGTATAGGTCAAATTTTGTTCGAGCCTGTAAGAGCCGATAACGTAAAGGCCCTACAGCTGTAAATTTAATTCAAGTTAATTAATGACTTATTAATTTATTACCTTTAATAGAGTTGAATGGTTTTTCTTTTGCTTAATGGAGTGCTCTCGTCCCGTCGTTTGTCAATCGCTTATGAGTGGTTATTGTGCATGTATGTACTTCACAGATCCATCATTTTTCTTTTATAACACGTTACAATCGTAATCGCATCTGAAATATAATTAAGGACATTTTCTCACACAAAAAGAAAAAAATCGAAACCAAAGAAAAAAAAATAACTTAATAATGAATTCTTCAATCAACACGTAGCTTAAGACAAGAGCACTCTGTCTTATAAAAATGCTCTTTTTTTATTTCAACTGTTTGTAAGGATATAATAAGTTTGTATGTACATGTTCTACGTTCCGAATAGTTATCCTTGGACGAGATACTTAATCTGATTAGTCAGATGCACAACACTTAAATGAAATCACTAGAATCGCAATCAAATAAGTAAAATCGTATAATTTTTCACAAACAAGGAAGGTTCTCAAAAGTATTCCAGCGCCATTTTCCCTATAACCAGGAGTACTGTCTGCTATCCTTCCTTGAATGAAAACTTCAAACACTTATCTACAGAGTTGGCGCACTGCAAAGGGGGTTTTTTTATTTTTACTATCTGTATCTGGCGAGCATATTTGCCTGGCGCTGTCGTTGTAGAAAGCTTACTTTTGTATTCATTCAACGTTCTGTCAGTGGATAGAAGTTTCACTGCGATAGGGGATGAATATGGGGGTGGATTGCTTTTAAGGATAGCACCCACATTCTGGATCTCTGGAGCTTTCTATGCATTGACCTTTTATGTGTAAAAACAAAAGCAAATATAACATCTCTGATTTTGTGTGTCTGCTTTAATCTGGTGAATATTTTATAAAGGTGATTACCATAGAAACATTATTCAAGAAAGGAGTACAGCTCACACTGTGAGCTTTTAACGTCTAAAAACCTCAAAGATAACAACGATTATTTATTCATCGCGAATTATCTTCTTGTAGACGATATTTGAGTATGAGAAACATTAAGTTGTAAACCATATTTACTACTTTTGCTGTTAACTGTGGCTTTTTACGTGGCCGTTTTTGTTGTGGCGTTATCTTTTTCAAACACATAATGGTAGCTTGACATTTCTTTATAAATTTCTGACCTTCAATTCTTTCTGTCGATACTTAAAAGGTGCGAAGGCTTGGAGAAGAATTAATGGATTCAGATGTGGTTGGCATTTCAAGTGCAAACAAAGACCTGAAGCGATGTATGCAGTATCAGTATAGCTTAGTTCTAAAACTATTATAAACAAGATCCCGATTTGTATCCTTATTGGAAAGTACTTATGGCGAAAATGTAGGTGATTTTTTTTCCAAAGTTTTTGAATAGATAAATCGATTGTCGAAAGATCATCTTATTTGAATTGTGTTTTTGACGAGCCGGAACTCTTCAAATGTCTTTATGGTAATCATCAAGAGCGAGGTTTATAACTATACACTTGAATGATCTTGCAAAGTCAGCCTTTCAATACTGGACATCGTTTTCGATGCTCTCTGTCCCAAAGTAGCTTTTACAGTTTTAAGTCGAGTGTTTGGGCAGCCAATTTCATATTTTATAGCAAAAATATTTCGGTTCAATGTCTGCAATTTCTGTGAATCAATAATGACTAGAATGGAAACTGTGCCATACTTGACTATTGGTACCACACAGTTAGGTGGCAGCTTTTCTTCAGTAGCTACTCAAACCTAAGCTCTTTTTTTTAACGACTTTCAACCAATCAATTGATTTATAATCCTGGTACTCTTATCACATATTCAGCTGCTAAATTTAAATTTGAAATCACACCAAAGGTCGTCCTACTGATCCTACTACTTCGGTATATAAACGCCTTTCAATCGTGAAAACTGATATCTGCCTTGAGTGCAAATGTATGAACACCAATACTTACCCTCTTAAATGGTCAGCAGTCCTGGAAGGGTCAGAGCGTGAGACAGGGCCCTTTGGCCCTCGTGAATCCGAGCATAGTGTTTCCAGTTGGTTAAAAGAAGCCTTCTTATGCCCGCGATTGCTTGATCCTTGAGCCGGTGGTCTTCGGTCTTCCCGTTCTTCTTGAAACTGGTAGCTTGAAGTCGAAGACTCTCTTTTCCGTTCGAATGATCCCAATACTTGCTCAGCTGCTTTGCTTATCGTCCAACGTATGGCTCCACAAAGCAGGACTGGCAACATAAGTGCTTTGAAGAGCACCAATATGACTCCAAATTAGTGAGGAGGAATTGAAGAGCGATTACTAGACGTTCAATAGAAGATAAGGAGTTTATATAAGTGGCCTTTGACAATGTAAATATTGAAGCCAGATATATAACTCCTCAGGCAAAAATTAAATAAATCGCAGACTTAGTTGAAAAATCCCTAAACAGTAGAATTGTAATTCTTACATTTGTAAAGGCTCACAGAAGAAGAAAGATCACAATTTCCGAACTTTGAACCTTTCACTACTGCTGTGGTTTCTTACCACGAACAAAGTCCCAGAAATAAGATTGAATCGCATGACAGCGGTCGGTATTCGCAGTCTAAGAGGTCACTGAAGCCACCGATCTTTTTCAATACGCATGCTCCCTAACGTAATCAAATTCACTGTCAAATGAAAACTATGGTTCGCAAGGAAAGAAATAGTCTAAATAAAAAAAAAAATGTGCAAAGTAATGAAAAAAGCAAATACGATTTTTCAAAAGCAAAAGCGCATTATGCAATCCAATTGGGTTCTGGTGTGGCACACGACAAAGCGCACGCTTAGGAAGCTTTTCAGGAGCATGATCAACGCCATCTCACTGTAACCAATCAACCTTCATAAGAATATGTAGGCTACATTGCGTGGAAAAAGCAACTGATCCATTACATCTTCTTGAGCGAATGCAATCGCCAATCATTATGTAGATATGGCCATGTCAATCATGTCTTGCCATAGCTATGGACTGCTCTATTTTGTTCAAAGTCCACATCTTTCATTCCTTAATTGTGGTATGGGAGCAAATGTGGTACTTTACATAAGTGACTTTAGTCCTTTATAAGTCACAACTGATGACGTTCTTTAAAAAAAAACATCGCCTAGATTCGTGGGCTGTTTAATAAGACGCATTTTTGTAAATTGCTTAAATATATGAATTTAGTAGATTCATCTTGAGGCTTTGTTATTTTCAAGGAGATGCATTTTTATTTTATGTCTCTGAAGTTATTACTAGATATAGCCTTTAAAAACTACATCAACTCCGATATGATAGTCATAGAAGTCTAAATTGTCTAGCGAACAAATTGGAGAAGTCCGCAAACATTTCATCTTCGGTGTTGAGAAGCTTTTCAAATATTTGAACTGGTGTCAATTCTTTCAATGATTATTTTACACGCTTCTTGATCTATGATCAGTTATAGAATTCTCGTGTTTATTTTTTAATAACTCGACTACACATAAGCCAACTGATTGGTTTGTTGATGAAACGCCAAATAAAATATGGACTCTCAATCATCCCTTCAATATATGTATGAAAGGATAATGACTAAAGGGAATTCTAAGATCTTCGACGTTTTTTTCTGTTTTTTCGTTTCTTCTAATCCCTCAAAGTTCATAGTGATGTTCTGGAAAAAAAAGTATACTAAGGTCACTGATAGAAGTTGTTGCCAAAAAGTCTTACTAATATAATGGATGAATCTAATATGAGTGGTGATCCAAATAGAAGAAGAGCATCGTGAATAAGTTCGAGGATTCAGTGTTAGCTGACCAAAGAGGCCTTAAGTTGATCTGGATCCATTACTTAGATCCTGAGATGAAGGAATTACGTTGAAAGACTATTTGGAGGAGGAAGGAGTCACTTTTACAGGCTTTCAATGCTTTCAATGCAGACTTTATCTGCGAGAAAGCTATTAAGAAAAAAAAACCTCGAGCTATCGATGGCTGTCATTCCTGAAACGGTTTTCAAAGGAATAAGGCCACCACGCGATGAAATGGTTGCTGTATTTATTTTAATTTTCACGCTCAAAAGTCGATGACATCGGCTACCCAATTTTCGTGTACTTGTTTGTTAACGTTAAAAATCGCCAGAATGACGAGTTAGAAGACATCATAATCACTTCCCAGTGCAAATCATCTCCCAAACCTTTTTTTACTTGCACATTATCTTAATATTAATTATTTGCATAAACTTTTGCATTTCTTGAAGCGACAGCTCTTTCGGAAACCGCGGCACGTCTTCACTTTTTGTGTGGGCGCATTTATTTATTTTTTGTTTTGCACAAATGGCGCGGTATGGATCCAAAGTTTATTTCCGACTCCGAATCGCGCTATAAGCTCATCTGGATAATTTACTTGCCTATAAATCGTGAAAAGCTTGATTCTTCATATCCTGTCAAAAACAAGGTAAGGTAAGGTTAGGTTAGGGGGATCTTCCACCTTAAGAAAATCATAATCCTCGTAG
Organism: Orthonevra nobilis; assembly: GCA_963555765.1. Lineage (NCBI taxonomy): Eukaryota > Metazoa > Arthropoda > Insecta > Diptera > Syrphidae > Orthonevra > Orthonevra nobilis. The sequence goes on from OY743224.1 coordinate 59,980,883, forward strand.
CATAAGCGAATAAGTGAATTCTTGGCAATGGCTTTTATTAAGATCACTTTGTGCTCCTGATTTAGTTCATTATATATTTCAATGAAAGCTTTGCATGTGCCAGAGTTCCTCTTGCTTTCAGTTCAATTTACAGCAGAGACCTGAAGACAACTGAAGACTTCGGAGTTCACAAATAGGATATTTAAATTTCTCAGGCTCTTTTCATCTTGACCGCTTCTTAATCAATAGGCTTATTTTTTCAAAGAAAAGCTATTGGTGGCTGGTCCTTGAAGGTGTGGATTTAGCTGGAGCTAATTTCTAACAAAACATCCTAATGCACTTTACAAAACAAAACCATTGCAAAAATTCCTAGCTGAAATGTGATTATATTTTTTTTACGGGCTTGATGGTTATTCTATTTCTAAAGGCAAACTTTTTATCAAATTACATTGAAATCAAAGAAGATTGTTTTCTTGAGAAATTGAAACTATGCCTAACATTTAGAAACTGAGTTCTTATAACAGCTCGAAATCTTATTTTGTGGCTCCTACTTAAAGATACAATTCCGATTCTTCTTCAACTTCATTTTGACCATTTCAATTTGGGAACCTGTGGTTCTTCGATTTTTTTTTGAAGAACTTTATTATTGAGAGCGTATTTTGCCATCAGCTATTGTAGATATTTTTCTTGAGCTTTCGGTGGCTTTTAGGAGTACCATTCGAGAGTCTGCTGTTAAAAATCAATTTTAATTATAATTACTACAACTTCAATCCTCGTAAAATAAATCTATCCAAAAATGTCCTTTTGGAAAATAAAACAACGATAAATAAGGCCGCGATCTATTTTTGCAAAAATTCCAACTCAAAGTTTATATGTTTTGCTATGTTTCTTATTTTTCCGATCAAGAACTGATGATATAGTACCATAGAGACTCTTCAATGTATATTTTTTTTTTCATTACTGCTTGACACAAATTGAGATCTAATATTTTTGAGAGAAGCTTAATACTAACAATAACGTTAACGCTTAAACATAAATTTAAGGTTTAAATTTTACATTTTAGAAGCTGGTGAATGAAAAAAATATCAGCAATATCACGGCGTTGCTCGAGGTACTGCAAATTGATAAGTTGCAGGCGATGTGATTAAGGGAGAAGATTGTATTTGTCTGCGCAGGCGAGACAACGTAGTGCGAAACGAATGAATTTGCGCTGGACTGCCTCGATTCGTTGGATATGGGATTGATCTTGATTTAACTTCGAAAGAAAAACCTTCATACAAGATCATTAATCACAGAATTTAAAAAAAAGGGTTTAATTATATGATTAGATATAAATAAATAAATAGATAAATAAACTAATAAATATATGAACCTACAAATAAATAGATGGATAGAATAGATAAAATAATTAAATAAATATGTACGCGAAAAAATTGTTGCGAAAAATAAATTTACAAATAGGACTAGAAATCATATAAGAATAAATCACAATAAATAACATCAATAACATCAACGAATAAATATTTATTTGTTAATTTTTCCCCCTAACAGGAGACCCATTGAAGATAATGAATTGGGATATAGTTTTGTAAATCATTAGTTTATTATCATTATGCTTAGTTTAGACGTTCGATTAATGAGAGGATAAAGTATACTTATAATCTGTATCTGTAGGCCAAAAGTTAAGGCTTTGTCCAGATACACAAGGCACTTGGCACTCGATCCCCATGCCATTTAATTGTTCAACTATTGAAATAAATTTGTATTGCAAGTTAGTTTCAGTGTTGAAACCAGTTGCATCTGATGAGTAAATGAATGTATCATCTGCGAAGATAGCACATTCAAAATTATTCAGCCGCGGGAAATCTGAAGTAAAAATATTACAAAGGATGGATGAAAGAACCACATCCTGAGGTGCCTCAGTACAGAGATCGATCCAAGCAGCGAAAGACATTGGATGATACCAGTTTATGCCTGGTAAATGAGGAGAACATCAGCAATGTCATGATATTATTCGAACAATTGCAATTCGATAATATGTATTAAGGGGCAGGTAGACCCCCCCCCCCTCCCTACAGCATATTTGGTGTGAACATAGCGATTTAAGAAATCTTCGGGCCATCTCTTAAGGAAAGTGCACAGGTACTCGACTAATGAGTGAGTCTATATCGGTGCGAATTTGAGACATATGACACCTTAATCTTGGAGGAATAAGACTTTAGGAATAGGTTGGTTGAATAGGAAGCAGGGACTGGAGATAAAAAAGTTTGCACAAAATTGAAAACCTGGTCATACCATATTGCAGGGGGTCTTATTCATGATGTGGGCATTTTAATTCGTATGGCATCGGTATATTTAGATAGATTAGAGCTTTGAGCATGACATCATTAATAGCAAAACTGAACATGGGCCAGCTGGCCTTTTATGAACAAGATTTGTACAATCAGAAAAAAACGACGGATTGGCAGTCTTCTGGTCTTCCACACAAGATAAAAAAAACAAGAGATTTGAAGTAAAGAATGATGATTTTGTGCGAAGTTTTATCGAAAGCTATATTTAAGCCGGTAAAAATAACAATAACTTCTTCTTTTTATAGTACATAGAGCTAGAGATACGAAATCTGTTAAACTAGTAGTTGATTTGATGATACGATGGATTTAAAATGAACGAAAATTCCATCGTAGATGTTTGCAAATAGCTTGGAAATGCACGACTTTTTAGAAATTGGACTGTAGCTAATACATCCTTCTTGGGACCTCTCTTCTAACTTGCTTGCTTCTCATAAAGGATTGTCAGCCTTAATGATATAAGATTTATTGCATCATTACCGGTTTTGTGACACCTCATTCCAAGGATTACTGCTGAGAAAGTTCGTAATTTGCATTTCTTTTGACCCTTCCATTTTGCAAAGTTTAAGTGCAAACAATCAGTGGTGAGATTGTGTTTAGATAAATGTCTAAATGCTGAGGCTATATAGTGTTTCTCTGCTTATGCCTATTATTGTTTTCTCTCTTTTGACCATAACGCATTATTTGGAATGTTTACTTTATAATTTTATTTTTATTATAACATTAAAAGAATATTTTAATAAATTATTAGAACAGAAACAAGTTGTTTCAGTGCTAATTATAAAAACTTTATATAATAACATCATATGTGTCGATAAAATAATTAGAAGATAATTGAAATAGAAACATAAACAATGTTCAATTTAGTTTATACTGTTGACGGGATCTCCACCTTGTTAGATCGTGTTGTAAATTCTAGAATTTAAATACATTTTTCTAAGCTTGATAACTAGCAAATGTATGTATGTAGGTATATATATTTATCCAAGACTATTCGATACCACGTGATTGTTAGCCTTTCATATGATAAGGGACAAATATTTCTTTATGCTGAACGAATAATGGCTTCGTATGCCGCAAAAATCATTGCAGCTACTTCCACAGATCTGGATTTTAAGCTAAGTGTAGCGTCTGGATTTCCAGGTTGTAGTTTGAGCTCAAGTAAAACCCATATACCATTCATCAGCTTGAGCGACTGATAGAGCATGTCCTGCCCCTCGACATTTCGTTTGGCAATTGTAAATACATTGTTTGCGGTCATTTTTGATGCGATGGCATCGGTATTTCCATTAACTCCTGAGAGACTATATTGTATTTCATTAGCAGCAGGAATCTCCTTCCATGTAGTAAGGAATACGCGTTTGTCCAATTGACCATCTGCCTCAAACAGGACGTTACCATGTACGAGGCAAGCAAAATAAAAGATGTCGACGTTGTTTTTCACTGCAACCTGCAAATTGTTAAGCGGTTCCATGCGTTGAACCGGACCATACGTGCCTAAAGGAAGGCTTGCTTCGCAGGTTTGTGTTGGCGCTAAGGGCGCTATTTGAAGAGGAGATGCTGGCACAAGACCAAAGCTATTTTTGTTCAATTGAATGGCAAAGCCACTCATGGCTTGCATTGCGCGGTTGGTAAACGTGAGATCCATGGATATTTGATCAAAACGTCGGGAGAACGTTCCCTGTATCTCCAAACCTTTGCCCTTTTCTGCTGGCAACCAAATAATTTTCGGAATTTGAATAACTGAGGAGCCTCCATCGGATCGTAGGCCAAATATATCACCCAGAAGTCCAGAGGTTCCGCCAGGAGCAGGCTCGGTTGGTCCTGTTCCAAGCTTGATTGAAAAATAAAACACATTTAAATCAAAATAGTTGCATAAAAATGTAAACACTCACTAAAATGTCTAATCCACCTCCTAGAAGGTCAATATTATTGGTTGCTGGTGCAGCAGCTGGGGCAGCTGGTGTATTGATGTCCATTGAAAGCAGATCTCCAATGAGAGATTCCTGATTTGGTATAACAGTTGCCTCGGATGGAGCTTCTGGGGCCTCAGGTCCGGCGGTACGATTTGGAAGTGACTTGCGTACACCTGCCCCACGTCCTTCTACGAAAGCAGTTGGAGGCTTATGGTACACGCTAGCCAATGAACTAATATGACATATCAATTCATCTAAAAGAGTTGGTTCCAAAAGATCAGTTTCCTCTGAAATCAATGGCTTATCTGCCAATACAACTTCTTTGGCAGCAGCTGGATCGGTTGATAACAAACGCCAGTAAATAAAACCACGATCGCGCAAATCGGGATTATCAGAGTCTTGTGTGGCCAGTGACAATACGTGCTGAACCAACTCTTGCGTATCTGATGGTCTCTTGAGGAACAACTTAACAACAGCTGTCAGTAATTGTAGTTGTACTTGGGCATTTTCATCCGGAAAGCCTTCAAGGAAGCTATCCAGCAATTCATCTGCATTATCAATACGCTCAGCATACTCTCCAATAATCCAAACCATAGAAGCTCGCGCTTCTGGTTCGTCTAGGGTGTCCAAGTTTTCACACAAAGTACTGATAATACTCTCATATTTATTTGGATATTTTCTGAAGATATCTTTGATAACCACAATGGCTTCCTGAACGACGTAATTTACTTTTGTTTGAATCAAATCCAACAATGTGGAGACACATCGTTCTGCTGACGGTTCAACCTGCAAGAGAATTCGATTATAATGAAAAACAAAACACTCGAAACTTCATTGTTTGTAAGAATTAAAGCTCTAATTAGTATTCTCTCAAATGACTTATAAATAAGGCAACTGAACGAGTTTCCATACACAAAACTGTTTGAATGTGAAAATGAGAGCTTTCTTACAACGTTTTCGAGACTGAAATTCACACAATACTGTCTTATACTAGTTTTTTACCTACCTTGATTGCACAACGACCAATAGCACGCACGGCCTTTCGCACAAAGTCCACGTCAACCTCTGTAGCGTACTCTTTCAATTCACTCAGGACCTGAGCGATGTTGCTCTGATTAGCCAAACGGATCATAATGTCCAATTTTTCCAACTTAACATAAATTGGATCATTGTATTTGACGAAGAAAACCTTCATTTCATGCTTGAGAATGTCTGGTCTTTTCTGAACAATTAAATTGATATTACGCAATGCCACGTACTGTACTTCTGGCTCAGATGACAACAGAGTCACCAATGGTGGTGCAAGTTTTTTCGTCAGAGTTGAACAGAAATCACTGTCACTGGAGAGCATTTCTAGTAATTTCATGAGAACTTTCACTGCACTTAAAACAACTGCAGCATTGGCATGAGCCAAACGTGGTGTTATTCTCTCGCAAATGGATTGAGCCTCACGTTCATCCTTTGGGCTGTAATTCGCTAACGAATCTAATATGAAAACTTGCCCCCACTCTGTACATTCATTGAGAGCCGTCAATAATTTGTTTATTGTAACTGAGTTCATTTCAACCAGTGGCTGTCCAGATTGACTCGACTCATTGATTTCACTCAGAGCTGCAACTGCATTGGCTACCACCATCGGATTGGAGTCAGATAATAGGTCCTTCAGTTGATCTAAAAATCCTTGGTCTTCAACCTAAATGAAAGAGTCATTTCGATATATGTATGTATGAGCTCTTATTGTGCCTTATGTTCTTACTTACCATGGATGAAGAAATATCGTACAGTTTAGCGACACATACTGCAGCCGTTTTTCTAACATAAGGATCTTCATCTTTCAAGCACTTCCTAAGCGGTTCGCACAGATATTCTGTAATTTTATCAACTCGAATGCAGCCCATTGTCCTGACAGCTAGAGCCCGAATGAGAGGGTTGGAATCCTCACAGTCCTAAAATAATGTAAAAATTTAAATTTTAAGTGACCTTCAAAAAACTTTGAAGATATGATAACAGTTAAGCCGAAACAAACGGGATATATATGTATGTAAATATGGAATTTCAATATGAAAAAACGAAAAATTTAAATTTCGAACTAACATGTTTTTGGTTTGGGTAATTAAGTTAAATATAATAACACGGAGGAGTTTAAGTTGAGTGAGAAATTAAACTATAGGCTTTTATAAAATATCCCTTCCCAGATTTGTTCATCTTTTCATACATCTTTAACACTGTACCTTCACTGATATTACGATACATTCGACTACATTTTTGAAAAATGTATAAAACTTCTATTTTGGTTAAAATTTAAGGCACTAAGCTACGAAAAAAATAAATAAAAAATTTATTAACCTAAATTTCTGAGAAAATATTTTTTTATTTCATTTTAGTTATTATTACCTCGTATAAGTAAAGTCCCCCAGTGGGTACTAGTGATGAACAAGCTCCTTAAAAACTAGAATGGACATGGGTAAAATGAATAGCATATGGGAACGACCTAGCAATCCTGGTTCAAGGAAAACATCTAAACTAAATAGCGGAAATCATGTAGGACATATTCAATGTTCACCCTTGCAAAACTGTCTTGGTTCTTTTCACGAAAAAAAAAAAAAAAATAAGTGACTTCCACATCCGCGAGATTGGAGGTACTTACTTAACTTGAAATTAAAGAAAGTGTGAAGAACTTGGGATTGATAATCGACAAGAAACTCAACTGGAAGTACGTACTTCTAAAGCTAACAGGGTATACTGGATTTGCTGGAGGGCCTCTGGGAAGTCCTGGGGACTGAAATCAAAGCAAGTCCACTGGATAAACAACTGAATAATGTAACCAACCCTACTTTATGGCATTATAGTAGGTTTGGCAAGGATAGATAAAAAATACGTTGCCGACAAACTCACTTAAGTGCAACGTTTGTCATCCTTGGCGCACAAAACTCCTCGCCGACAGCAGCCAATTTTAAACATTGCACCAGTACAACTAGAAGTGAAGACACAAGTTTGAATCTCGATCATAAGACTCAGGGCACTGGGTCACTTTGAAAACACGAAAAACATCGGGCAGAGGAAAATTGTGAACGATTGAAAGGCGATGACAGCCCTTGATCGTCAAAGCGACCTAGTAGAAAAAAACGTTTACATTTAAAAACAACTTTAAAACAATTTTTCAAACCGGAGCTACTTGGGCGAGTGGAAACACAACACAAGAAGCCCCAGTGAAATCACTTTATAAACGGACGGCTCTCACATATCGCCTGAATCGGGAATAGCGATCTACTGCCAAACCCATCGATCGAAATTTCAAGGCATCTTGAATGTTTCGTCACAGTCTTTCAAACAGAAATTTTCACAATACTTTCTGGAATAGAAACGCTCAACAACCTCAAATACTAATCTTCTCTGATAGTCCTGCACCATTCAAAGCTATTACAAACCCTTTATCAGTATCGACACTGGTGCAAACACAAACTAAATAAACAAGCATTACACGACGTTAGTATAACACGAGTACCCGGACACGAAGGTGTAACGGATGAAGAGAAAAGATGACGAATTGGCTTGAAAAGGAACAGGAAATAAAGACCAATACCCTGTAAGGGAAATTGGCGTCCCACTGACAGCTGTTAAGAGTTCTAAACGATTGGGCAACTCAGGAATTAAAAAATCACTGGGTCAACCTAACAACGTGCAGAACAGCAAAATCTATAAAAGATAAATCGTCTAACAACCAGCTCTGAAGTCCAGCAAAACATTTCACCCTATCGCAAGGTGATATAGTTTGTGCAACTAGAGTTGCCTCTCAGTTTTATTACTGAACGCAGTTACAAACTCCAAAACAGCAGAAAGAGTTATTCTATACATATTGCACTATCGACTTCAATAAAAATATGAAACTGTTCCCGAAGCTATATTCGTTTGTGTGGACTTAAGAACAGTCAATATTGCTCAAACAGCAAATTCCAACCGTATAAGACAGCTTCATCGATCGGTATCGAAAATTTTGGAAGCTGAGAGAGAAGTTTGGGTTTGGTTTGTTGCTACATAAGCTTGGCATTATAAAACAGTTTGCAGAGACATATTTGCACTTCTATCACGCATGCTTTAAAAAAAAGCACAGATGAAAAATAAAGAAGACATTTGTGATGAACCAATTTCGAGACTTGCAGAAGAACCAAGCTTAGCAAAATCTATCAATAAAAACAACTTTGGAATTTATTTTTTTGATGATAAAAAAATTCCTTGGATTCGATATAAAGTATTCATTTCGAATAAGTTCAATATTCTTTCAAATTTAAAAAATCTTTAATGCTTTATTACAGTCAATTCTTAAAACGCTTTGCTTGTTTTATGAAGAGTAGGTTAAAAAATATCAGACTAAGATACGTGCAATGCAAGAGCTTTTTCAAGGTGTGAAACTCATATGATGACCGACTGCTATTCGGAAAAGTATACAATGAACCAATGTAATTGATTGCTATACTGATATCCAGATCATTCTCTTTATTATTTGAAGGTCGAAAATAATAAAACACGAACTCAAGCAAACACAAGAATTATAAAATAATGCACCTCCTGACATACAAATCAATCAACGACGTAAAACTTAGAAAAATATTTATGATATACTATTTTCGTGAATTATTTGATTTAAATTTTCTTGAAGCTGTAAGGTTTCTAGGCTTATTTATTGAGTTTCCATTAGTTTAAAAAAAAAATACCCATAAATCTTTCTTACCTGATTTTTATTCTAGAAAACGAATAAAAGTGCTTCAAGTGATTGATATTAAATAACATTAACTAATGGTCTGTTATGATTCTTCGTGTGCAAACACATATTCTGATCGAAATCAAACAAATAAACGATCGTATAATAACATTTCAAAACAGCAACAAAAGGAAAAGAACAAAAACTAACATAATTCAAACAAACATTACCTGAAGTAGTCGAGAAGAGGGCAAATCCTTAAATATTATTTTTAGCATGAATTAGAGGAAAACATAAAAAACTCATTCATTTTAATATAGTATACTCCTACTTGTCGCAAGTTATATATCATAGTTTAAATTTTACCAATGAAATGACATGATAATGAACGCTTGCATAACACAATAATGGAACATTTAAGGAATGTATAAATGAGCGAGTAAGAAATTAACTCAAAATTTAGCAATTCTAAGTTAAGAGATTAAAGGAACGTAGAAGTTTTACAGCATGAGGATAAGTTCAACATTTTGCTTAAGTTCATAAGTATATTTTGAAGAAGGGGCACAATTGCTTAATATTTTGAAAAGAATTTTAATATTTTAATGGAAGCACTTGTAAAATGACTTAACTAATAAAATAATATAAAGACTACAGAGAATCAACACTTTTAAGGGCTTTATCGGTAGTTTCGATAAATTCTGAAACTTCTCGGATGAACAAAATGGATCACCTTGAAACTCTTCGACTGTTGAGTCTTTTTCACCGTTCAAGTCCCATGGCCCGGACCAAGTCCTGGCAAAAATGATTATGAAACCGTTCAACGAGGAATATGTCCCTCATCATTTCTAGTTCTCAATATACATTATAATAGGGCAAATCAGCAAAAACGGATCTTTATCAAATCGTTGGTAGGAATGAGCTTTCAACAATGTAGTGGTGAAACCTACGAAAGCAAATCTAGAGGAACAAGAAAACGAGTGAGTAGTAGTCAAGATGGAAATTGTTCTATCAAAAAAGCTTCCACCAAAGTAGTCAACAGGAAAGCGTCATTTTACAATTGCTTCGCTTTCGGTGGAATTCATCAACGACATCTTAAGGAAACTAGCATTTTTGTCATCGCACACGCAGATGATGTGATAAAAACTGTTCAGGCAAATATGCCAATATACTTGCAATGTACTTGCAATGAATTAATGGAATTGTTTTTCGCAAATTGCACCATGCTAAGTACCAATGAAAAACGAACATATGCAATGCTCTTTTTATTGTATGTATAAGTTGAAGAACGGTTGCAACGAAATGGTCAGCTAAGATGTACTGGCTCATAATGTGCCGTACGCACTACCCCATCGCCATTGCTGGACATGTTTATAGGTATAAAGCGAAAAGTGGCGTGCTTGAATGCGTTTACGTTAATGTTTATCGCAATATCGGTTATCTATTTCGTCAATATACTGAATTTGAATTGAATTGAAGACTTAATACAAGGTGAAATTCGTCAAGACGGACGAGTGAGAATATTACACGCTCCGGATCTGTATAAATTGTTTAGTATGCGGATCTTTGCGCGAACATCGGGCAATCAACACCAGCTGATCTTTGGTAGCGGACATTCAAGGGAATATAGTTTAAAAACCTTTTGGAATAGGGATTTTTAAAAATAATTACGGAGTATCTTAAATTCCCGATAGGTGTCACGACCGGACAATACCTTTTGAACAACTTTTAGCTAGTACTGAAGGACACGCATTTGTGCAGTTATTGCAATGGCTTTGAAGTCAAAGATAGTATTATAAACATGCTATTAGGATAGGCGATGTACTAAAACAAATAAAACCTTTTTGAAAACCTACAAGGGGTAAGGCGGGACAATTAAAATATGCCATCCAGGGTCATCCAGGCCATGTTGCATCGATCGGAAGAGATAGTAATCGGATGGAGCAAGGTCTGGACTATGCGGCGGGTGGGGTAGGAAATCCCATTTGAGCGTTTCAGGGTAAGTTTTGAAGACATTTGCATCGTGAGGCCGAGCATTGTCATGTTGCAAAATAACTTTATGGTGTCTTGCGACCGTTTTCGGCCGTTTTTCCTTCAGTGCTCGGCTCAAACGCATCAGTTGCTGTCGGTAGACGTCGCCTGTGATTGTTTCATTCGGTTTTAGCAGCTCATAATACACAACACCCTTTTGGTCCCACCAAATGCACAGCCTAACCTTCAGGCCATGAATATTCTGAACGACCGTCGATTTTGAGGCATGTCCGGGGTATCCATACGTTGCCCGACGTTTTGGATTATCGTAATGTACCAATTTTTCATCACCAGTGACGATTCGATGCAAAAAAGACTTCTTTTTGTGGCGTTCAAGCAGCATTTCGGACATGCAAAATCGGCGTTCGACGTCTCGTGGCTTCAATTCATACGGCACCCAATGTCCTACCTTTCGGATCATTTCCGTTGCTTTCAAACGAACGGAAATGTTCTTCTTGCGTTTGTGACGGATCTTGATCGAGCAATGCCTCCAATTCATGGTCTTCAAACTTTTTCACCTGACCGGGGCGTTCTTTGTCTTCGGTGTCGAAATCACCATCTTTGAACCGCTTAAACCAGCGCTGACACATTCTAACGTTTATAGTATAGCCCGGGTGAGCTTCGGTAAGCAATTGATGCGCTTCGGTTGCTTTTTTCTTTAAATGAAAGAAGCATATTAAAGCTTCCCGCAAATGTTGTTCTGATGACACGAATGTAGACATTTTACGGCCTTAAAAAAACTTGTGTGTTTTCACTTATGACCAATAACCTAGACTGAAGTAATTAGACAATGACATGAAGTTTCTGACATGACAGCTGTCATGGTCAAAATTCACCTCAGAGTAATAGATATGTAGTTGTCTGCTAAAACGACATTTTCAACCGGTAGTCTTATTATAACCTAATCTAATCTTACCCTATAAAGAATGTTTACATAAAGAAGGCTTACTTTATGATTTTCGACAATATACATTTCAAAATACGTTCGGAGATCAATTTGATAGATGATTTCCATGAACATGTGTCAGCTATAAAACCACACCAGCCGAGAAACTCGACTCATTCAATAAGCAACTCGATTATGTTGGAAATATCGATGCTAGAAATTGAATCCGAAGCATCCATTTAACATACAAAATACATAATTAACATAAGCAAAAACAAAACACATCAATGTTTATGTTTATATTTTCCTTCCTTTTCTGTTGATTAAAGGGACCATAACCATAGTGACAAAAACTGAACTATGTGATGATATTCATGCCGTTTTGAGTCGTGAATAATTGAAAATCTGCAATGCGATTGGTTTTTGCTACATAATGTTCAGACACTCATCTCGTATGCGAACGTTAAAAAGTTCATGGTGCCAAAAAAGCAAAGAATATTCCAAAAATGTACAAAGAAAGCCGGTAACAAAGAGAAGCAGCTGAATAAAATTAATCGAATTCCATTCGCAAGGAAGCAGAAATGCAGCGGGAGTAACTGCAAAAGAATATTTATTTGCTTTTGTACCTATGTTTTTTTTTCTAACGCTTCTTAATTTTAAAAAATGGAAAGAAAAATTTAAATGAATGTGACTACGAAAAAAGCGCCATGAAGAATCAGATGACTGCCCTTACGAAAACTACTCAGGACTATTTGTCATTATAAACATAATTAAATGTCAAACATTAAATAATAATTATACAATAGTCGCAGAACAATTAGATAGATATGTACAGGCAAAAATCATAGTATCATAGAAAATGAAAAAGAAAGAAATTTATGTGAATACACTACTCACTTTAACGAAAGTATTAACTGCCATGATTGCCATATCGGGTTGCGACTTGGCGTAGTTCATCAAGTACAAGTAAACCAGTTTTTTGAGCTCCAAATTATCTGTCTGCATGCAATTGACAACATCTGGGAAAAGGGCCGAAACATCTTTTCCCACAGTCATGCTAGCAATGACCTGAAACATTTTCAAACGATTAAATATCAGCAATATACGTTTTATTTATCGGTATATATACCTTTTTTACAGCTTCCTTCTTTTTCTCCTTTTTGTCATTGTTTAGTTCAGATTTGAGTTCAAAGATTTCACCCTTTTTTGTGGTTGTAAAATACTTAGAGTCCGTCATATTCTGAAACAGATAACTTGTTTAATACATGCAAAGATAGTTCGGCAGTCAGATTTAAGGTGCTGGTACAAAAATAGCATAAACATTTAGATTACAATTGAAGTTATTAGCACAAAAGTGGAACAGACTTTTTTTCAATCTCATCGCCAATATATATATATTAATGTAAAATGTTTGATGACTCCAAAGTGGCCGATTTTTCACTGTTACAGGCTTTTTGGGCAGAATTGCCGGGAGCTCTCTCTAAAGTATATAAACTGGATTTTGATGGTTTGACATAAAAAATTAAACTACTAAAATCCTTTTTCAAATCCAATTAGCTTTATTGTTTAAGGTTCTTCTGCAGAATGAGTGCAAGCGAATTAATTCAAGGCATATATAAGTGTGGATTCTTGTCATAATATTCCAGAGGAATCAAATCATATGACTTTGTTGTCGACTTTAAGGGAGCCTTTGACTAAAGAATTCATTAGCGTTTCGCAGAAGTTACTTTTTGTTCCAATTTTGAAAACAATTTTTTAAGGGCATCTTTGTTGATTACATATACAAATTTGGCTGAGAAGGCTAATGGTCGGAAGTAGTCAGTTAAAATCTCATTCAATCTGAGTTTTGAAGTTGTCTCAAATGCTGAAGCCGATGATAGTTTCAGAAAAATTATCCTACAATGTTTTGATTTACTTAAATTTCGTTATCCAACGAAGATTTTTTAATTAGTTGGTTTTTAATTTCTTATATGATGAAAAACAAACTATTGACCTGCATTATTATTTATGTTGGGTTAGCTGAGGTTTGCACAGAGTGAGTGACGAGTACCCGTCCATCGTTTTCACACGGAGAAGTTATTGCGTGAATCTGATAAGTCGAAAATACATGCGGGATATATGCTTGCTTTAAATGTGCTACGTCACCAAAGTAGCTGTGCGGTATTCCTTAAAAGTTTGAAGTTGTCTCAAATGCTGAAGCCGATGATAGTTTCAGAAAAATTATCCTACAATGTTTTGATTTACTTAAATTTCGTTATCCAACGAAGATTTTTTAATTAGTTGGTTTTTAATTTCTTATATGATGAAAAACAAACTATTGACCTGCATTATTATTTATGTTGGGTTAGCTGAGGTTTGCACAGAGTGAGTGACGAGTACCCGTCCATCGTTTTCACACGGAGAAGTTATTGCGTGAATCTGATAAGTCGAAAATACATGCGGGATATATGCTTGCTTTAAATGTGCTACGTCACCAAAGTAGCTGTGCGGTATTCCTTAAAAGCGTCGTTCCCTTATGAAGGGGCAGTGGCAATATATGTACATAGATATTGTTAAGTCGCATCCTGACTAGCACTGCCTCCGCAGACATCGTTGTGCATAGTTCGCAAGTTATAGAACATGGTTCCAATGGTACACTGCATTGCAGTTACACCATTGTTCACACGTATGACAATTTTTCATAGGCCAAATGCTGCTTATGGTGTACATTATATGAGCGATTGCAGTTCATTTGGTGAAAAGAGCTCACTTCCACTTGCCGGGCGGAATATGTTGGTTTCTCGTTTTCGTTAGACCTTATTTTTCTGTACCTACTGAATTAAAAGTTGATAATTTGAGAACTCCGTATCGGGCCCAAGTCACACAAACTAATATATCTTAATAGGTATCTACGCATGGACTTCTCTGCAAATTTATTTTTGATTGCACTTCCTTCATGGACCGCAACGTACACAACGTTAAAATATCAAATAAACAAAACAATTTGATAAATGCAAGCAGAATGAGAGTGGACGAACAAATCTAGCCACAGGGGCGTTTCGGAATTCTTTGACTCAGTACACAGATAACCTTTTAGCTCTCGAACAAGGGTGTGCACCGATTTATTGAAGAAGCATAAATATAATTTCAGTAATGCTATAACACAAGAAAACAATAACATTTAACATAGTTACTTACTTGCAGTTTTTATAGAGCACAGAAATAAAATTATCACCTACACTGTTCAAGTTTCCCTGACTTTTCACAAGAAAATTTATGACAGCAAATCTTTAAAAACCAATTCTTCCCAATCAGCACCAGTTCTGTTTGTTTTATATTCTGATAATCACGTTCGGACGCAGGAAGTTTTTGTACTCAATATCGAAATTATTGACCCCGTTGAGGTTTGACAGCTTTTCTTGTGTAACGAAGAAATCTTTGCTAAATTTCGCTCAAATATCCCTTAAATTTCCCCGTAGCAACTCGCTACCCTTCGATACCTTTCGCTACGCGAAAAACTATCATCTCAGTACATTTTTCGCGTAGCGGATCTGTGCTACGGCTTGATGGAACGGGGTTATTCTGCTTAATGGAATCAGTTTCAGTCTTAAATGAAGCCTTAAGTTATAAAATGCATGCACGAAAGAAGAATTTTTGTAAGTTTTAACCCCCAAAGCAAAGTTCTTATGCTTAAGTAAACATTTAGCCTATTTACAAGACGGATTGCAATCAACATCAGTCCAGATTAGGTGCCATATAAAGCAGATCGGATTAAAATAGGATTATTCGATTCGATCATACAATTTGTGGGGGATCAGATTCAGTCTATGCACATATACGCGGTTTGGAAGATTGAGTTTGAGAGAGAAAGGAGAGGAAGAGAAATTTCTCGTCATTTCGTGCCTATATTTGTACCAAGCAAAAATAGCAGAAAATTGCGAGTAGAAATATTCCAAAAAAGAAAAAAAATTATGCCAGAAACATAGACGAAAAATATGTTTGCAGCACTTCGAGAGAGGAGAAGTGTCAAAATGAATTCTCTTTCGACGTTTTCATCCGGTACAGCATGTACCCGGATTCAATCCTGATCCTATTTAATTCGACCCACCGGTCCGGTCTAGTTTCCATTTTAATTCATGATAAAAGTAAATAAAGAAATATTGCTCACGAAGTCACCATCCAGACCCCTAAGTGGCCCTATATTATTAATCTGGGCATCTCGAACATCAGAGATTTCAATGCCAGTGGAACATATCAATTTGATATGACGTGATTAGACGTTTAATGTTGTATATACAAAATAAAATAAAAATGGAATTTGAAGAGAAACTTAAGACAAGATTAAGATTTCTATACTATTAAAAACAACATGGGACGCATTTACGAGATTGACTACAGTGCTGTCTGTAAGATATTTTACTTATTGATTCATCAAAAATGGTATGGCAACTCTAGCGGCAATAAAATTTTTCGTGCCATGATGCTGTTAAAAAACGAACTTACCTTTGGGCCCTGTCAATATTTTTCAAGAAGTTCTGCTTTGATTGGTATACGACATACGAGTATAGAAAATAGAAGATCTGCAACTGAGTATCGAGAAAATTCGCCTGCTTATTTGTTGTTTCATCGAGTGTAATGTAAAAATCCCTTGATATTCATACTAAATAGACATGGCAAAATATTTGCAAAACGATCCACTGGAACAGGAGGAAAAATGGGGTATGCCACTGCGAGACTTGTACAGACTGGCGCTAACATTCTATAAACGTAAGCAAACTGTTAAGTACTTGTGTACAATATTAATTATTAACTAAATGCCTTGTAGACAATTCGGGCAAGGCCATTCATTTATCGTACGAGGACAATTTAAAATTGGTGGCCTTCACAAAGCAAGCAAACAATGGTCCTTTTGATGAGAAGTGCGCACCTGAATTGGGGGTGTTCGATGTCATCGGAAAGGACCGGCGATTGCACTGGCAACAATTGGGCGATATAAGTAAAGCGCAGGCAATGGAGGGATTCATCAATCTATTGGATAGGATGTGCTCATCTTTTAAACCCTATATTGAAGCGGTCAAACAGGACAATGAAACTAAACTAAAATTGGAATTGCAAAAGAACATTGATTCGCTGAAACAACTGGAGAAGGAAAAGGAACTGCAGCAAAAAGAGCAGCAATTGGAGGAAGAGCGTTGCAAAGAAGAAATTCAAAGGCGACAGTTAAAAGATGCTCTCAATCAACAGACATATCAGCAATTTAAGGTAATTGCAGCTAAAAAAAAACACTTGCCGTCGAAGTTTTTTGTCAGTTTTTCGTCTGCGTGCGTCGTCAGTGTCACCAGTGTCTTTTCATTCGTAAGGAATAGCGACCGTCTGTGCGAATTATTTAAAATTTACTTCATATAGAAATTGTATCAACAAAGCAAGTTTCATGGCACCTTGCTTCCAGAGATTGCATCCCAACTGAATCCTTTTTAAATCAGTAACAAACTATACTTTCACCCTTCACCATATTTATGTGAAAGACCCTGGCCTATGTTTCAGTTGTTGTCTTTTCTAATTGTCTGGGCGTTCATACATCTAATATAATTGATTTGAATCATGAGGCTACGAGAGAACAAAATAAAGTCGTATTCTTTGTTTCGGTTGTTACATCAGGGCCATTTCTCGGTCTCGAGCTTCTATTGGTTGTCCACTCTGATTTTTCTTTTTCTCTTTCAAGTTATTTAAAGTTAATTTCCAGAGTGTGAAGTTTACAAAAATTGTATATTTTTTTAGAGCTACGCTGTGAAACAGTTTCCCGGGAGTCCTGAGCAACAGGCTGTTTTGATACGGCAACTGCAAAAAGAACACTATCATCAGTATATGCAACAGCT
The DNA here is from genome assembly GCA_963555765.1 of Orthonevra nobilis. Taxonomy (NCBI): domain Eukaryota; kingdom Metazoa; phylum Arthropoda; class Insecta; order Diptera; family Syrphidae; genus Orthonevra; species Orthonevra nobilis. The sequence continues at coordinate 59,998,594 of OY743224.1, forward strand.
TCACTTGCACGCTAATTCCAAATCGCCAAATCTTTTACAAAATGTTGGCTCGGATGATCCAGATTCATTAGAATCAAATACAAAACCGTCCTCAGAAGTGGATCAGGACTTTTACGAAAAGAATGATTCGGAAAATGAGGACTTTGTTACGATCAATCCTGCAAAAATGTGGACTAGACCGGATATAGGGGCATTCAAGAAGGAGGTTGCTACTGGTCGAGGAGATGGCGTCATAAATGTGGGTCATGGTGACACTGTAACGGTATGTTGTCCATTAAAATTGAATTTTCATTTTAAAACGATAAATATTTAAGGTCCGGGTTCCGACAAACTCCAACGGAAAATGTATTTTCTGGGAATTCGCCACCGATAACTACGACATAGGTTTCGGGGTCTATTTTGAGTGGAGCAAACCGCTGACAAACGATGTAACAGTGCATGTCAGTGAAAGCGATGATGATGAATTCAATGATGATGAAGACTACATGGTACCCGAGGATTTAGAATGCGGTTCGGCGTCGACTGAAAGAAGTATAAGTGCTTCGTACAAGCCGCCAATTTCAATAATAGTTCCAGTATACCGTCGTGAATGTTTCAACGAGGTCTACGTTGGATCACATGCCTATCCCGGTGATGGAGTGTATTTACTAAAATTTGATAACACTTTCAGTATTTGGCGTTCAAAAATGCTTTACTACAGAGTTTACTACGAGCGTTAAACTATTGTGGATGATTCATTTAAATATGTATGTTAGTTTTCTTTTGGATGAGAAAACAGAAATAAAGTGTATGTGTACTGTTGTTACTCATTGAAAGCGATGAGGCATCATTCAATGGATGTTGAAATATCATGAACTTAGCTCGTATCATATTCAAAACACGATTTTGTTTGAATCATAACTGTTTATATAAAGCTTAATATAAAGATCAAATAAATGTTGTATACAAGAATGTTTTTATAGATAAGGGTAAATGGAGCGGAGAATGAGCAAGAGCACAGAGAAAAGCGACGAGACCAACCACGTGTAGTCGAAGCAAGAAAGCAAAGCGGCGATTTTAATTATGTTTGATTTCTCAGCTATCATCGCTTTGATTTTCCAATAGATTTGGGGTGATTATTCGTTTAATAATCAATGGGGGCACCTCGCGGTTGGTTAATTACATGAATTTCTTCCTTATGGTTCCGCGTGTGAGGAAAGCCTGGTATTTCCTGGCATTTTATTTTGAGTGCAAGTTCTTATTCAAAAAAGAAAAATACTAATATGTAAAAGAAGAATGGACAATTTCCTGTTTTATTTTAACTCTTTTCGTTGCTCTTTGCTCCACACTCTGGCTAGCCGTTAACTTTGTTCTACTCTCGTGCTTTTTATACTTTGCTCTGAGGAATGTCGGCACTCCAATCTGAGGAACAATCTTCCAGAAGTCCGTCCAACTACTACTCATATTCCGATGATATTGACATTATCGGAAGAATGCAGATTGATGTGAAAAATGTAACCCGCTATAGGACCTTAATCCCAGTCCAAGTCCTGCTATTTGGCGCACAGGAATAAACTTTATCAAAAGCGGACGTAGTTGCTCTTAGCTGATTTGAGAGGAAAGTTCTTCGGGTGATTTTCGGTCCCGTCCGCATAGATGGATATTTTCCTGTTTTATTTTTTACTTTTCTCGTTGCTCTTTGCTCCACACTCTGGCTAGCCGTAATCTTCGTTCTACTCTCGTGCTCTTTATACTTTGCTCTGAGGAATGTCGGCACTCCAATCTGAGGAACAATCTACCAGAAGTCCGTCCAACTACTACTCATATTCCGATGATATTGACATTATCGGAAGAATGCAGCGTGATGTGAAAGATGTTACCCTCTATAGGACCTTTATCCCAGTCCCAGTCGTGCTATATGGCGCAGAGGAATAAACTTTATCAAAAGCGGACGAAGTTGCTCTTGGTTGATTTGAGAGAAAATTTCTTCGGGTGATTTTCGCTCCCGTCTGCATAGATGGTGAGTGGAGGAGAGACATAACGAACTGTACGAGCTGTACAGCGACATGAACTTAGCCAGAAGAGTTGATCTAACGATTGAGATGGCTAGGTCATGTAGGGTGCGTGGAAACCAATGCTCCTGCCTGCAAAGTCTTCGAATCCACCCCCGAGTGACGTCGCAGTGGAGGCAGACCGCGAGTTAGTAGGCACGCAAGTGGAAAGGACCTCGATCAACTTTGAGTGCGAAATTGAAGGCAACTAGCTAAAGATCGAGCTGGCTGCAGACGCTTGTTGGTTGAGGCCCTGGCCTACCATCTTAAGTAAGTTTATATGACTAGAAAATTCAAGTCGATGGTCTGACATGGGTATGGTTGAAGGCAGCATACAAGTTGTACAAATGTTTTGGACAAGAAGTGGCATTGTTCTTAGAACTAGTACATGCGATAGGGTATGGTAGGATAGGCATATATGCTATATATATATATACATATATATATATATTTTAAAAATTTCAAATATTTTCAAAAATGAAAACATACATATGAGTTTTGTAACTTTTGTTCTACTTGGTTCTTTTAACGAATTGTCGGTATCCTTTTATTAAATATTTATTCATAATATAATAAGAGGTTTATTCGCAAACATTCGACAACCAAACTTGCCAAAAAGAGTAATAAAAAATGACTACAAAATAAGAAAATATTTTTAATTTTTTACCTTCACACATTCCTGGCAAAAAGGGTGGTAACAGACAGACGGATAGCAATGTGATCCTGTATTGGTTTCGTATTTCCATTTGAGGAATGGAACCTTAAATTAGGTGGCACATCGGCAAGAGCTAAGGGCGTCATCAAAGAGAAATCCTATGATCATTTGATATAGGTATTTTTCTTGGCTCAATGAAACATCGGTCGGCAGGAGCGATTCCTTGTTAAAAGCCTGGTGGTGTTGGTGTCAGACTAAGTTCTTGAGCAACTCGGAATCGTATCAGCATATTACGACGTTTTGTCCTATATGTAGGTTGATGTTGAATGTCCTATTATGTTGGCAACAGTTTCTTTTTCTAAAGTCTCCATGTGAGTCCCATATTTATTTAATTAAATCAATATCATCCGAGAAACCTCTACATGTCTACCATATTAGTTGCATAATTGAACTACAAAAAAAATATCCTTTTCAATTGATTAAATCAATGATTTTAGATTGTGAACTGTGAACTATATGCCTCTGTTTTAACTTGAATCACCAATGACGTACCAATTCGATGTAAACAAAAGTGACATCAACTACGATACTCGTAATCTCCTATTCATATGGACGTCAAGCCGTTTGAATAAAGAAAAAAAAAATATGTTAACCTCCGCCACAAGTTTTTTATCACACTCAAGAAAGATACTTTATTTACCATTTAATCAAGCAAAATGCCGATTTTCCGTCCTCGGCATCGAAACTTCTTGCGATGATACCGGTATTGCACTTCTCAAATCAAATGGTCAAGTGCTGGCCAATGTTGTTAATTCTCAACAAGATATTCACTTGAGGTAATTGTTTATCTTTTCTATAACTAAAGCATATAAAACGGTTTGGCAAAAATCCTTAGATATGGAGGGATTATACCGCCCAGAGCTCAAGACATGCATAGATCCAACATAGAAGAAGCATATGAGAGGTGCATTAGCACTGCTGGAGTTGATCCCTCTTCTATAAAAGCAATCGCAGTGACTACACGACCAGGTGCTTAATGAAACATATATGTAACTCATAATTGTTGAAACAAAAAATCTATACTCTAAAGGCCTCGTTATGAGTCTCGTGGTTGGGTTGCGCTTTGCCAAGTACGTAGCTCGGAAGTTGTCCAAGCCGATAATACCAATTCACCACATGGAAGCCCATGCATTAGCAGTGCGAATGGAACAAAAGGTCAATTTTCCGTTTCTGTGTCTCTTAGTGAGTGGTGGTCACAGTCAACTTGTGTTTGTGCGAAAAGCTTCGGAATACTACCTCTTGGGCGAAAGTCTTGATGACGCACCTGGAGAAGCATTTGATAAAATAGCCCGTAGACTTCGCTTGTACACAATTCCAAAATACATGTCAATGAATGGCGGTCAAGCAGTTGAGATTGCAGCCAAAGAAGCTGCTTTGCCAACAAGATACGAATTTCCCCTGCCGCTTGCCAGATACAGAGATTGCAATTTTAGTTTTGCTGGGTTGAAAAACAATGCCATGCGATCGATAAGAGCCGCAGAACAAGAAGAAAGTAAGTGATGTCCTAGTGATTGGGTTCGCGTTCATAATTAATGTTGCTGCTTTCAGAAACTCCTCCCGATGCTGCTATAACACATTACACAGATTTCTGTGCGGGACTTTTGAGAGCATCAACAAAGCATATAACCCATCGTACACAAAGGGCGCTGGAATTTTGCATACAGAAAGGTTTTTTTGATAATCACGAACCAACAGTAGTTATGTCCGGAGGAGTTGCAAACAACGATTATATATTTGCAAATATTGCTAATTTGTCGAAAAAATATAATGCAAGAGCGTTTCGTCCTTCGAAACAATTTTGTTCAGACAATGGAGCAATGATTGCTTGGAATGGCATTGAGAGATTGTTGGAAAATCCAAAGTGCCCACTGGAAAAGTTTGATGATATAGACGTGAAAGGCAAATGTACAATTGGCATAAGTTTAATTGACGAAGTAATAAGTGCTGATATTAAGTGTAAATGGGTTAAAATTCTTTGATGAATAAACTTTGAAAATTGTATTTACTAGCTTAAGACAATTGACATTAAAACATCTCAATTTTTTTAACTTAAGACAATTTACATTAGAACGTCTCAATTCTTTTACTTACATATCAATGAAGCCTTCGCGGGATTAATGCTTGAGTAAGAGATGATTTCGCTCGTTGTGGCTGTGTTTTCAAATATATTTCTTGGTGCAGAAAAAAGATTTCGTGGCTATGATCTCGTAATTCCAAGAATGTTTGTTTTTTTTTTCTTCAAAATATCTAAATGCTTGCTCGCCTGTTTTGTAAATCTTCTAGCATACAGCTCGGCAAAATAAGATAAGCCAGTTTAGTGTTTGTTTTTATTATTTTTTTGGTTCTTCGATGTTTTTAAAAGTTAATGTGGAGACTGGATCGCCACAAAAAAGATTCCTTAATGATTTATAGTTTGATCAATGATTGACTTAGAATTAAAGACAATTTTGATTTTGTCTCACGTGCTGGAAACAATGTGGGTTTTAAAATCGATAAAAAGGTTGTGAATTGTATTGGAACTCCTTGATTTACATACGTTTTGTAGCGATCTAAAGCATTCTTACAGCACACCAGGCAAGATGTTGTGGGCGTATAAAGCAAGTACAGTACTTAAAAGTTGCCGCAAGGAATGATTTTACATTTATTTCAGATGAGGCAGGAAGAGCTGCTCAAAAATGCTTCTGTCTCCTCTATCATTTTGTTGAGCCACCACTCCAAACACTGCGTTATTAAAAATTACCTTACGACTCGGCTATGCTTCTTTAAGCGTCCATCACTCTCTTACCTGTCGAGCACAGATTTTAGAACATTTTTGAGAATCTTATGGGAAATTTTTTCTCGAGTTTTTTTGGGCCCCCTTTGGCATTTTTTTTAGATTAACAACTCCAATGCGTTTACCAAGTCGTCTAACAAACAGCACATCAATTGGACTATCAGCTTGCGTACAACGAATTAATTGTGCAGACCACACTCCATTTCCCCTACCGAGATTATATATCATTTTTTCCTTTTAAATTGTAATTGAGGAAGCTTTAATGGTTAGGCTATACAATTTGCTCACGTTCCACGGCCAGTGGACTCTTGAGCTGCTGTAAATTTAGAGAGCGATAAAATATGTACGTATATATTTTATACAACTTCCATGAAATGAAGCAGAGAGGCAATTTATTAATATATTAACTTAAATGTTATCCTAAATCAATCCCTTTTGAAAGCTTGAATATCTAAATAGTGAATTTAATTTGTATTTATCCGACACTTCCTTCAGTCGATATTTTAGCTGAGTTAGATGCAGACTTATAAAAGCAGTGGCGATTAAGTATGATTCCTTTTGACTCTCTCGAAATGAAGCTCATGCAATAGTTTATTCTTGTTGTAATAGAATGGGTTTTCATGTTCACTCAATTCCGGATTGTAGGCGTAAAGTTGACTATCATTCGGTGGTTGTTGGATTCCACTGTTCTGAGAGCTAAGGTAATGAATTTCATTTGATGGCTGGGGCATGTGATCCAAACCATCCATGCGAGAATGTGAATACTCCTGTTGGTGAAAGGCTTCCTCCAAATTGTTTATATGAAGATTGTTGATACGTTTTGATAGTGGTGTCGATTCGCAGAAGTCATCTTCACGGCTTCTTTTTCTTTAATGCATAAAATTATTTGGGAAATATTCTTTCAGGATCAAAGGACTAACCTTTTATCCATCAAACCAGTCATCATTTTAATATTTGAATTGTGAAATAATATCACAAAAATATTTGATAATTTTTTTTTTTTGAACAGATGACAATTTATTTGTAAGGTAAACAAAGGCGTAATGTCAAAAAATGAATTAAGACTAGTCCACAATGAATGATACAGTATGCATAACAAGAAACGTTAGCAAGTGAACAATTTTCGATTCTAAAAAAAATCGAATAAAATAAAGTTATGATTGAGAAGTTAGACTATATGTTTAAGTTTATTTGTTTACAGCACTATTAACACCTTCAATGCGTTCGTTCAAAGAACTTTGAGATGCTTAACCCAAAAGCACGATTATTATGTATACGGAACTATAGCTTACAGCAGAAAACTCGGCGTAAGCAGTCATTGAATGCGTTTCTATGATATTTATAATAACGAGTATCCCTCACTCAACACAAATTTGAAAATTTAGCTCTAAAAACCAATTACTGACAAAAATACAGAAATTTGAAATGCGAGGCTTTTTTGCTTTATTCTGCTGGACTATAGCCCATGGTTTCAAAATGGAGTTTTTTCCCGAATTTGCAAATTACGATTTCTATAATGTTGATAATAACGAGCATCCCTGACTGATCACAAATTTGAAAATTTAGCTCTGAGTACCGTTTATTGATAAAAATACAGAAATTTGAAATGCGAGGCTTTTTTGCTTAATTCTGCTGGACTATAGCCCATGGTTTCAAAATGGAGTTTTTTCCCGAATTTGCAAATGACGATTTCTGTGATATTTAAATTAACGAGCATCACTAAATAAACACAAATTTGAAAATTTAGCTCTGAGAGCTCTTTATTAACAAAATCACAGAAATTTGAAATGCGAGGCTTTTTTGCTTAATTCTGCTGGACTATAGCCCATGGTTTCAAAATGGTGTTTTTTCCCGAATTTGCAAATGACGATTTCTGTGATATTAATATTTACGAGCATCACTAAATAAACACAAATTTGAAAATTTAGCTCTGAGTACCGTTTATTGATAAAAATACAGAAATTTGAAAAGCGAGGCTTTTTTGCTTAATTCTGCTGGACTATAGCCCATGGTTTCAAAATGGAGTTTTTTCCCGAATTTGCAAATGACGATTTCTGTGATATTTATATTAACGAGCATCACTAAATAAACACAAATTTGAGAATTTAGCTCTGAGAGCTCTTTATTAACAAAATTACAGAAATTTGAAATGCGAGGCTTTTTTGCTTTATTCTGCTGGACTATAGCCCATGGTTTCAAAATGGAGTTTTTTCCCGAATTTGCAAATTACGATTTCTATAATGTTGATAATAACGAGCATCCCTGACTGATCACAAATTTGAAAATTTAGCTCTGAGTACCGTTTATTGATAAAAATACAGAAATTTGAAATGCGAGGCTTTTTTGCTTAATTCTGCTGGACTATAGCCCATGGTTTCAAAATGGAGTTTTTTCCCGAATTTGCAAATGACGATTTCTGTGATATTTATATTAACGAGCATCACTAAATAAACACAAATTTGAGAATTTAGCTCTGAGAGCTCTTTATTAACAAAATTACAGAAATTTGAAATGCGAGTCTTTTTTGCTTAATTCTGCTGGACTATAGCCCATGGTTTCAAAATGGTGTTTTTTCCCGAATTTGCAAATGACGATTTCTGTGATATTAATATTTACGAGCATCACTAAATAAACACAAATTTGAAAATTTAGCTCTGAGAACCGTTTATTGACAAAAATACAGAAATTTGAAATGCGAGGCTTTTTTGCTTAATTCTGCTGGACTATAGCCCATGGTTTCAAAATGGAGTTTTTTCCCGAATTTGCAAATGACGATTTCTATAATGTTGATAATAACGAGCATCCCTTACTGAACCCGAATTTGAAAATTTAGCTCTGAGAACCGTTTATTGATAAAAATACAGAAATTTGAAATGCGAGGCTTTTTTGCTTTATTCTGCTGGACTATAGCCCATGGTTTCAAAATGGAGTTTTTTCCCGAATTTGCAAATTACGATTTCTATAATGTTGATAATAACGAGCATCCCTGACTGATCACAAATTTGAAAATTTAGCTCTGAGTACCGTTTATTGATAAAAATACAGAAATTTGAAATGCGAGGCTTTTTTGCTTAATTCTGCTGGACTATAGCCCATGGTTTCAAAATGGAGTTTTTTCCCGAATTTGCAAATGACGATTTCTGTGATATTTATATTAACGAGCATCACTAAATAAACACAAATTTGAGAATTTAGCTCTGAGAGCTCTTTATTAACAAAATTACAGAAATTTGAAATGCGAGTCTTTTTTGCTTAATTCTGCTGGACTATAGCCCATGGTTTCAAAATGGTGTTTTTTCCCGAATTTGCAAATGACGATTTCTGTGATATTAATATTTACGAGCATCACTAAATAAACACAAATTTGAAAATTTAGCTCTGAGAACCGTTTATTGACAAAAATACAGAAATTTGAAATGCGAGGCTTTTTTGCTTAATTCTGCTGGACTATAGCCCATGGTTTCAAAATGGAGTTTTTTCCCGAATTTGCAAATGACGATTTCTATAATGTTGATAATAACGAGCATCCCTTACTGAACCCGAATTTGAAAATTTAGCTCTGAGAACCGTTTATTGACAAAAATACAGAAATTTGAAATGCGAGGCTTTTTTGCTTAATTCTGCTGGACTATAGCCCATGGTTTCAAAATGGAGACTTTGCCCGAATTTGCAAATGACGATTTCTGTGATATTTATATTAACGAGCATCACTAAATAAACACAAATTTGAGAATTTAGCTCTGAGAGCTCTTTATTAACAAAATTACAGAAATTTGAAATGCGAGGCTTTTTTGCTTTATTCTGCTGGACTATAGCCCATGGTTTCAAAATGGAGTTTTTTCCCGAATTTGCAAATTACGATTTCTATAATGTTGATAATAACGAGCATCCCTGACTGATCACAAATTTGAAAATTTAGCTCTGAGTACCGTTTATTGATAAAAATACAGAAATTTGAAATGCGAGGCTTTTTTGCTTAATTCTGCTGGACTATAGCCCATGGTTTCAAAATGGAGTTTTTTCCCGAATTTGCAAATGACGATTTCTGTGATATTTATATTAACGAGCATCACTAAATAAACACAAATTTGAGAATTTAGCTCTGAGAGCTCTTTATTAACAAAATTACAGAAATTTGAAATGCGAGGCTTTTTTGCTTTATTCTGCTGGACTATAGCCCATGGTTTCAAAATGGAGTTTTTTCCCGAATTTGCAAATTACGATTTCTATAATGTTGATAATAACGAGCATCCCTGACTGATCACAAATTTGAAAATTTAGCTCTGAGTACCGTTTATTGATAAAAATACAGAAATTTGAAATGCGAGGCTTTTTTGCTTAATTCTGCTGGACTATAGCCCATGGTTTCAAAATGGAGTTTTTTCCCGAATTTGCAAATGACGATTTCTGTGATATTTATATTAACGAGCATCACTAAATAAACACAAATTTGAGAATTTAGCTCTGAGAGCTCTTTATTAACAAAATTACAGAAATTTGAAATGCGAGTCTTTTTTGCTTAATTCTGCTGGACTATAGCCCATGGTTTCAAAATGGTGTTTTTTCCCGAATTTGCAAATGACGATTTCTGTGATATTAATATTTACGAGCATCACTAAATAAACACAAATTTGAAAATTTAGCTCTGAGAACCGTTTATTGACAAAAATACAGAAATTTGAAATGCGAGGCTTTTTTGCTTAATTCTGCTGGACTATAGCCCATGGTTTCAAAATGGAGTTTTTTCCCGAATTTGCAAATGACGATTTCTATAATGTTGATAATAACGAGCATCCCTTACTGAACCCGAATTTGAAAATTTAGCTCTGAGAACCGTTTATTGACAAAAATACAGAAATTTGAAATGCGAGGCTTTTTTGCTTAATTCTGCTGGACTATAGCCCATGGTTTCAAAATGGAGACTTTGCCCGAATTTTCAAATGACAATTTCAATGATATTTATAATAACGAGCATCTCTAACTGAACTTAAATTTGAAAATTTAGCTCTGAGAACCGTTTATTGACAAAAATACAGAAATTTGAAATACGAGGCTTTTTTGCTTAATTCTGCTGGACTATAGCCCATGGTTTCAAAATGGAGACTTTGCCCGAATTTTCAAATGACAATTTCAATGATATTTATAATAACGAGCATCTCTAACTGAACTTAAATTTGAAAATTTAGCTCTGAGAACCGTTTATTGACAAAAATACAGAAATTTGAAATACGAGGCTTTTTTGCTTAATTCTGCTGGACTATAGCCCATGGTTTCAAAATGGAGTTTTTTCCCGAATTTGCAAATGACGATTTCTATAATGTTGATAATAACGAGCATCCCTTACTGAACCCGAATTTGAAAATTTAGCTCTGAGAACCGTTTATTGACAAAAATACAGAAATTTGAAATGCGAGGCTTTTTTGCTTAATTCTGCTGGACTATAGCCCATGGTTTCAAAATGGAGACTTTGCCCGAATTTTCAAATGACAATTTCAATGATATTTATAATAACGAGCATCTCTAACTGAACTTAAATTTGAAAATTTAGCTCTGAGAACCGTTTATTGACAAAAATACATAAAATTTGAAATACGAGGCTTTTTTGCTTAATTCTGCTGGACTATAGCCCATGGTTTCAAAATGGAGTTTTTTCCCGAATTTGCAAATGACGATTTCTATAATGTTGATAATAACGAGCATCCCTTACTGAACCCGAATTTGAAAATTTAGCTCTGAGAACCGTTTATTGACAAAAATACAGAAATTTGAAATGCGAGGCTTTTTTGCTTAATTCTGCTGGACTATAGCCCATGGTTTCAAAATGGAGACTTTGCCCGAATTTACAAATGACGATTTCTATAATGTTGATAATAACGAGCATCCCTTACTGAACCCGAATTTGAAAATTTAGCTCTGAGAACCGTTTATTGACAAAAATACAGAAATTTGAAATGCGAGGCTTTTTTGCTTAATTCTGCTGAACTATAGCCCATGGTTTCAAAATGGTGTTTTTTCCCGAATTTTCAAATGACGATTTCTGTGATATTTATAATAACGAGTATCCCTAACTGAACTTAAATTTGAAAATTTAGCTCTGAGAACCGTTTATTGACAAAAATACAGAATTTTGAAATGCGAGGCTTTTTTGCTTAATTCTGCTGGACTATAGCCCATGGTTTCAAAATGGAGTTTTTTCCCGAATTTGCAAATGACGATTTCTATAATGTTGATAATAACGAGCATCCCTTACTGAAACCGAATTTGAAAATTTAGCTCTGAGAACCGTTTATTGACAAAAATACAGAAATTTGAAATGCGAGGCTTTTTTGCTTAATTCTGCTGGACTATAGCCCATGGTTTCAAAATGGTGTTTTTTCCCGAATTTTCAAATGACGATTTCTGTGATATTTATAATAACGAGTATCCCTAACTGAACACAAATTTGAAAATTTAGCTGTGATAATCAATTACTGACAAAAATACAGAAATTTGAAATGCGAGGCTTTTTTGCTTAATTCTGCTGGACTATAGCACATGGTTTCAAAATGGAGACTTTGCCCGAATTTTCAAATGACAATTTCAATGATATTTATAATAACGAGCATCTCTAACTGAACTTAAATTTGAAAATTTGAAATGCGAGGCTTTTTTGCTTAATTCTGCTGGACTATAGCCCATGGTTTCAAAATGGTGTTTTTTCCCGAATTTTCAAATGACGATTTCTGTGATATTTATAATAACGAGTATCCCTAACTGAACACAAATTTGAAAATTTAGCTCTGAGAGCTAAATTTTGACAAAAATACAGAAATTTGAAATGCGAGGCTTTTTTGCTTAATTCTGCTGGACTATAGCCCATGGTTTCAAAATGGAGTTTTTTCCCGAATTTGCAAATGACGATTTCTTTAATGTTGATAATAACGAGCATCCCTAACTGAACCCGAATTTGAAAATTTAGCTCTGAGAACCGTTTATTGACAAAAATACAGAAATTTGAAATGCGAGGCTTTTTTGCTTAATTCTGCTGGACTATAGCCCATGGTTTCAAAATGGTGTTTTTTCCCGAATTTTCAAATGACGATTTCTGTGATATTTATAATAACGAGTATCCCTAACTGAACACAAATTTGAAAATTTAGCTCTGAGAGCGATTTCTATCATATTTATAATAACGAGCACCCCAAACTGAACCCGAATTTGAAAATTTAGCTCTGAGAACCGTTTATTGACAAAAATACAGAAATTTGAAATGCGAGGCTTTTTTGCTTAATTCTGCTGGACTATAGCCCATGGTTTCAAAATGGAGTTTTTTCCCGAATTAACAAATGACGCTTTCTATGATATTTATAATAACGAGCATCACTAAATAAACACAAATTTGAAAATTTAGCTCTGAGAATCAATTACTGACAAAAATACAGAAATTTGAAATGCGAGGCTTTTTTGCTTAATTCTGCTGGACTATAGCCCATGGTTTCAAAATGGTGTTTTTTCCCGAATTTTCAAATGACGATTTCTGTGATATTTATAATAACGAGTATCCCTAACTGAACACAAATTTGAAAATTTAGCTCTGAGAGCTAAATTTTGACAAAAATACAGAAATTTGAAATGCGAGGCTTTTTTGCTTAATTCTGCTGGACTATAGCCCATGGTTTCAAAATGGAGTTTTTTCCCGAATTTACAAATGACGATTTCTATAATGTTGATAATAACGAGCATCCCTTACTGAACCCGAATTTGAAAATTTAGCTCTGAGAACCGTTTATTGACAAAAATACAGAAATTTGAAATGCGAGGCTTTTTTGCTTAATTCTGCTGAACTATAGCCCATGGTTTCAAAATGGTGTTTTTTCCCGAATTTTCAAATGACGATTTCTGTGATATTTATAATAACGAGTATCCCTAACTGAACTTAAATTTGAAAATTTAGCTCTGAGAACCGTTTATTGACAAAAATACAGAATTTTGAAATGCGAGGCTTTTTTGCTTAATTCTGCTGGACTATAGCCCATGGTTTCAAAATGGAGTTTTTTCCCGAATTTGCAAATGACGATTTCTATAATGTTGATAATAACGAGCATCCCTTACTGAAACCGAATTTGAAAATTTAGCTCTGAGAACCGTTTATTGACAAAAATACAGAAATTTGAAATGCGAGGCTTTTTTGCTTAATTCTGCTGGACTATAGCCCATGGTTTCAAAATGGTGTTTTTTCCCGAATTTTCAAATGACGATTTCTGTGATATTTATAATAACGAGTATCCCTAACTGAACACAAATTTGAAAATTTAGCTGTGATAATCAATTACTGACAAAAATACAGAAATTTGAAATGCGAGGCTTTTTTGCTTAATTCTGCTGGACTATAGCACATGGTTTCAAAATGGAGACTTTGCCCGAATTTTCAAATGACAATTTCAATGATATTTATAATAACGAGCATCTCTAACTGAACTTAAATTTGAAAATTTGAAATGCGAGGCTTTTTTGCTTAATTCTGCTGGACTATAGCCCATGGTTTCAAAATGGTGTTTTTTCCCGAATTTTCAAATGACGATTTCTGTGATATTTATAATAACGAGTATCCCTAACTGAACACAAATTTGAAAATTTAGCTCTGAGAGCTAAATTTTGACAAAAATACAGAAATTTGAAATGCGAGGCTTTTTTGCTTAATTCTGCTGGACTATAGCCCATGGTTTCAAAATGGAGTTTTTTCCCGAATTTGCAAATGACGATTTCTTTAATGTTGATAATAACGAGCATCCCTAACTGAACCCGAATTTGAAAATTTAGCTCTGAGAACCGTTTATTGACAAAAATACAGAAATTTGAAATGCGAGGCTTTTTTGCTTAATTCTGCTGGACTATAGCCCATGGTTTCAAAATGGTGTTTTTTCCCGAATTTTCAAATGACGATTTCTGTGATATTTATAATAACGAGTATCCCTAACTGAACACAAATTTGAAAATTTAGCTCTGAGGATTAATTATTGACAAAAATAAATAAATTTGAAATGCGAGGCTTTTTTGCTTAATTCTGCTGGACTATAGCCCATGGTTTCAAAATGGTGTTTTTTCCCGAATTTTCAAATGACGATTTCTGTGATATTTATAATAACGAGTATCCCTAACTGAACACAAATTTGAAAATTTAGCTCTGAGAGCGATTTCTATCATATTTATAATAACGAGCACCCCAAACTGAACCCGAATTTGAAAATTTAGCTCTGAGAACCGTTTATTGACAAAAATACAGAAATTTGAAATGCGAGGCTTTTTTGCTTAATTCTGCTGGACTATAGCCCATGGTTTCAAAATGGAGTTTTTTCCCGAATTAACAAATGACGCTTTCTATGATATTTATAATAACGAGCATCACTAAATAAACACAAATTTGAAAATTTAGCTCTGAGAATCAATTACTGACAAAAATACAGAAATTTGAAATGCGAGGCTTTTTTGCTTAATTCTGCTGGACTATAGCCCATGGTTTCAAAATGGTGTTTTTTCCCGAATTTTCAAATGACGATTTCTGTGATATTTATAATAACGAGTATCCCTAACTGAACACAAATTTGAAAATTTAGCTCTGAGAGCTAAATTTTGACAAAAATACAGAAATTTGAAATGCGAGGCTTTTTTGCTTAATTCTGCTGGACTATAGCCCATGGTTTCAAAATGGAGTTTTTTCCCGAATTAACAAATGACGCTTTCTATGATATTTATAATAACGAGCATCACTAAATAAACACAAATTTGAAAATTTAGCTCTGAGAATCAATTACTGACAAAAATACAGAAATTTGAAATGCGAGGCTTTTTTGCTTAATTCTGCTGGACTATAGCCCATGGTTTCAAAATGGAGTTTTTTCCCGAATTTGCAAATGACTATTTCTGTAATGTTGATCGTAACGAGCATCCCTAACTGAACACAAATTTGAAAATTTAGCTCTGAGGATCAATTATTGACAAAAATAAATAAATTTGAAATGCGAGGCTTTTTTGCTTAATTCTGCTGGACTATAGCCCATGGTTTCAAAATGGAGTTTTTTTCCCGAAATTGCAAATGACGATTTTTATCATATTTATAATAACGAGCACCCCTAACTGAACACAAATTTGAAAATTTAGCTGTGATAATCAATTACTGACAAAAATACAGAAATTTGAAATGCGAGGCTTTTTTTGCTTAATTCTGCTGGACTATAGCCCATGGTTTCAAAATTGAGACTTTGCCCGAATTTTCAAATGACAATTTCAATGATATTTATAATAACGAGCATCTCTAACTGAACTTAAATTTGAAAATTTAGCTCTGAGAGCTAAATTTTGACAAAAATACAGAAATTTGAAATGCGAGGCTTTTTTGCTTAATTCTGCTGGACTATAGCCCATGGTTTCAAAATGGAGTTTTTTCCCGAATTTGCAAATGACGATTTCTTTAATGTTGATAATAACGAGCATCCCTAACTGAACCCGAATTTGAAAATTTAGCTCTGAGAACCGTTTATTGACAAAAATACAGAAATTTGAAATGCGAGGCTTTTTTGCTTAATTCTGCTGGACTATAGCCCATGGTTTCAAAATGGAGTTTTTTCCCGAATTAACAAATGACGCTTTCTATGATATTTATAATAACGAGCATCACTAAATAAACACAAATTTGAAAATTTAGCTCTGAGAATCAATTACTGACAAAAATACAGAAATTTGAAATGCGAGGCTTTTTTGCTTAATTCTGCTGGACTATAGCCCGTGGTTTCAAAATGGAGTTTTTTCCCGAATTTGCAAATGACGATTTCTGTAATGTTGATAGTAACGAGCATCCCTAACTGAACACAAATTTGAAAATTTAGCTCTGAGAATCAATTACTGACAAAAATACAGAAATTTGAAATGCGAGGCTTTTTTGCTTAATTCTGCTGGACTATAGCCCATGGTTTCAAAATGGAGTTTTTTCCCGAATTTGCAAATGACGATTTTTATCATATTTATAATAACGAGCACCCCTAACTGAACACAAAATTAGCTGTGATAATCAATTACTGACAAAAATACAGAAATTTGAAATGCGAGGCTTTTTTGGTTAATTCTGCTGGACTATAGCCCATGGTTTCAAATTGGAGTTTTTTCCCGAATTTGCAAATGACGATTTCTATCATATTTATAATAACGAGCACCCCTAACTGAACACAAATTTGAAAATTTAGCTCTGAGGATCAATTATTGACAAAAATAAATAAATTTGAAATGCGAGGCTTTTTTGCTTGATTCTGCTGGACTATAGCCCATGGTTTCAAAATGGTGTTTTTTCCCGAATTTGCAAATGACGATTTCTGTGATATTTATAATAACGAGCATCCCTAACTGAACACAAATTTGAAAATTTAGCTCTGAGAGCTCTTTATTAACAAAATTACAGAAATTTGAAATGCGAGGCTTTTTTGCTTAATTCTGCTGGACTATAGCCCATGGTTTCAAAATGGTGTTTTTTCCCGAATTTGCAAATGACGATTTCTGTGATATTTATAATAACGAGCATCCCTAACTGAACACAAATTTGAAAATTTAGCTCTGAGAGCTCTTTATTAACAAAATTACAGAAATTTGAAATGCGAGGCTTTTTTGCTTAATTCTGCTGGACTATAGCCCATGGTTTCAAAATGGTGTTTTTTCCCGAATTTGCAAATGACGATTTCTGTGATATTTATAATAACGAGCATCACTAAATAAACACAAAATTGAAAATTTAGCTCTGAGAGCTCTTTATTAACAAAATTACAGAAATTTGAAATGCGAGGCTTTTTTGCTTTATTCTGCTGGACTATAGCCCATGGTTTCAAAATTGAGACTTTGCCCGAATTTTCAAATGACAATTTCAATGATATTTATAATAACGAGCATCTCTAACTGAACTTAAATTTGAAAATTTAGCTCTGAGAACCGTTTATTGACAAAAATACAGAAATTTGAAATGCGAGGCTTTTTTGCTTAATTCTGCTGGACTATAGCCCATGGTTTCAAAATGGAGACTTTGCCCGAATTTACAAATGACGATTTCTATAATGTTGATAATAACGAGCATCCCTTACTGAACCCGAATTTGAAAATTTAGCTCTGAGAACCGTTTATTGACAAAAATACAGAAATTTGAAATGCGAGGCTTTTTTGCTTAATTCTGCTGAACTATAGCCCATGGTTTCAAAATGGTGTTTTTTCCCGAATTTTCAAATGACGATTTCTGTGATATTTATAATAACGAGTATCCCTAACTGAACTTAAATTTGAAAATTTAGCTCTGAGAACCGTTTATTGACAAAAATACAGAATTTTGAAATGCGAGGCTTTTTTGCTTAATTCTGCTGGACTATAGCCCATGGTTTCAAAATGGAGTTTTTTCCCGAATTTGCAAATGACGATTTCTATAATGTTGATAATAACGAGCATCCCTTACTGAAACCGAATTTGAAAATTTAGCTCTGAGAACCGTTTATTGACAAAAATACAGAAATTTGAAATGCGAGGCTTTTTTGCTTAATTCTGCTGGACTATAGCCCATGGTTTCAAAATGGTGTTTTTTCCCGAATTTTCAAATGACGATTTCTGTGATATTTATAATAACGAGTATCCCTAACTGAACACAAATTTGAAAATTTAGCTGTGATAATCAATTACTGACAAAAATACAGAAATTTGAAATGCGAGGCTTTTTTGCTTAATTCTGCTGGACTATAGCACATGGTTTCAAAATGGAGACTTTGCCCGAATTTTCAAATGACAATTTCAATGATATTTATAATAACGAGCATCTCTAACTGAACTTAAATTTGAAAATTTGAAATGCGAGGCTTTTTTGCTTAATTCTGCTGGACTATAGCCCATGGTTTCAAAATGGTGTTTTTTCCCGAATTTTCAAATGACGATTTCTGTGATATTTATAATAACGAGTATCCCTAACTGAACACAAATTTGAAAATTTAGCTCTGAGAGCTAAATTTTGACAAAAATACAGAAATTTGAAATGCGAGGCTTTTTTGCTTAATTCTGCTGGACTATAGCCCATGGTTTCAAAATGGAGTTTTTTCCCGAATTTGCAAATGACGATTTCTTTAATGTTGATAATAACGAGCATCCCTAACTGAACCCGAATTTGAAAATTTAGCTCTGAGAACCGTTTATTGACAAAAATACAGAAATTTGAAATGCGAGGCTTTTTTGCTTAATTCTGCTGGACTATAGCCCATGGTTTCAAAATGGTGTTTTTTCCCGAATTTTCAAATGACGATTTCTGTGATATTTATAATAACGAGTATCCCTAACTGAACACAAATTTGAAAATTTAGCTCTGAGGATTAATTATTGACAAAAATAAATAAATTTGAAATGCGAGGCTTTTTTGCTTAATTCTGCTGGACTATAGCCCATGGTTTCAAAATGGTGTTTTTTCCCGAATTTTCAAATGACGATTTCTGTGATATTTATAATAACGAGTATCCCTAACTGAACACAAATTTGAAAATTTAGCTCTGAGAGCGATTTCTATCATATTTATAATAACGAGCACCCCAAACTGAACCCGAATTTGAAAATTTAGCTCTGAGAACCGTTTATTGACAAAAATACAGAAATTTGAAATGCGAGGCTTTTTTGCTTAATTCTGCTGGACTATAGCCCATGGTTTCAAAATGGAGTTTTTTCCCGAATTAACAAATGACGCTTTCTATGATATTTATAATAACGAGCATCACTAAATAAACACAAATTTGAAAATTTAGCTCTGAGAATCAATTACTGACAAAAATACAGAAATTTGAAATGCGAGGCTTTTTTGCTTAATTCTGCTGGACTATAGCCCATGGTTTCAAAATGGTGTTTTTTCCCGAATTTTCAAATGACGATTTCTGTGATATTTATAATAACGAGTATCCCTAACTGAACACAAATTTGAAAATTTAGCTCTGAGAGCTAAATTTTGACAAAAATACAGAAATTTGAAATGCGAGGCTTTTTTGCTTAATTCTGCTGGACTATAGCCCATGGTTTCAAAATGGAGTTTTTTCCCGAATTAACAAATGACGCTTTCTATGATATTTATAATAACGAGCATCACTAAATAAACACAAATTTGAAAATTTAGCTCTGAGAATCAATTACTGACAAAAATACAGAAATTTGAAATGCGAGGCTTTTTTGCTTAATTCTGCTGGACTATAGCCCATGGTTTCAAAATGGAGTTTTTTCCCGAATTTGCAAATGACTATTTCTGTAATGTTGATCGTAACGAGCATCCCTAACTGAACACAAATTTGAAAATTTAGCTCTGAGGATCAATTATTGACAAAAATAAATAAATTTGAAATGCGAGGCTTTTTTGCTTAATTCTGCTGGACTATAGCCCATGGTTTCAAAATGGAGTTTTTTTCCCGAAATTGCAAATGACGATTTTTATCATATTTATAATAACGAGCACCCCTAACTGAACACAAATTTGAAAATTTAGCTGTGATAATCAATTACTGACAAAAATACAGAAATTTGAAATGCGAGGCTTTTTTTGCTTAATTCTGCTGGACTATAGCCCATGGTTTCAAAATTGAGACTTTGCCCGAATTTTCAAATGACAATTTCAATGATATTTATAATAACGAGCATCTCTAACTGAACTTAAATTTGAAAATTTAGCTCTGAGAGCTAAATTTTGACAAAAATACAGAAATTTGAAATGCGAGGCTTTTTTGCTTAATTCTGCTGGACTATAGCCCATGGTTTCAAAATGGAGTTTTTTCCCGAATTTGCAAATGACGATTTCTTTAATGTTGATAATAACGAGCATCCCTAACTGAACCCGAATTTGAAAATTTAGCTCTGAGAACCGTTTATTGACAAAAATACAGAAATTTGAAATGCGAGGCTTTTTTGCTTAATTCTGCTGGACTATAGCCCATGGTTTCAAAATGGAGTTTTTTCCCGAATTAACAAATGACGCTTTCTATGATATTTATAATAACGAGCATCACTAAATAAACACAAATTTGAAAATTTAGCTCTGAGAATCAATTACTGACAAAAATACAGAAATTTGAAATGCGAGGCTTTTTTGCTTAATTCTGCTGGACTATAGCCCGTGGTTTCAAAATGGAGTTTTTTCCCGAATTTGCAAATGACGATTTCTGTAATGTTGATAGTAACGAGCATCCCTAACTGAACACAAATTTGAAAATTTAGCTCTGAGAATCAATTACTGACAAAAATACAGAAATTTGAAATGCGAGGCTTTTTTGCTTAATTCTGCTGGACTATAGCCCATGGTTTCAAAATGGAGTTTTTTCCCGAATTTGCAAATGACGATTTTTATCATATTTATAATAACGAGCACCCCTAACTGAACACAAAATTAGCTGTGATAATCAATTACTGACAAAAATACAGAAATTTGAAATGCGAGGCTTTTTTGGTTAATTCTGCTGGACTATAGCCCATGGTTTCAAATTGGAGTTTTTTCCCGAATTTGCAAATGACGATTTCTATCATATTTATAATAACGAGCACCCCTAACTGAACACAAATTTGAAAATTTAGCTCTGAGGATCAATTATTGACAAAAATAAATAAATTTGAAATGCGAGGCTTTTTTGCTTGATTCTGCTGGACTATAGCCCATGGTTTCAAAATGGTGTTTTTTCCCGAATTTGCAAATGACGATTTCTGTGATATTTATAATAACGAGCATCCCTAACTGAACACAAATTTGAAAATTTAGCTCTGAGAGCTCTTTATTAACAAAATTACAGAAATTTGAAATGCGAGGCTTTTTTGCTTAATTCTGCTGGACTATAGCCCATGGTTTCAAAATGGTGTTTTTTCCCGAATTTGCAAATGACGATTTCTGTGATATTTATAATAACGAGCATCCCTAACTGAACACAAATTTGAAAATTTAGCTCTGAGAGCTCTTTATTAACAAAATTACAGAAATTTGAAATGCGAGGCTTTTTTGCTTAATTCTGCTGGACTATAGCCCATGGTTTCAAAATGGTGTTTTTTCCCGAATTTGCAAATGACGATTTCTGTGATATTTATAATAACGAGCATCACTAAATAAACACAAAATTGAAAATTTAGCTCTGAGAGCTCTTTATTAACAAAATTACAGAAATTTGAAATGCGAGGCTTTTTTGCTTTATTCTGCTGGACTATAGCCCATGGTTTCAAAATGGTGTTTTTTCCCGAATTTGCAAATGACGATTTCTGTGATATTTATAATAACGAGCATCCCTAACTGAACACAAATTTGAAAATTTAGCTCTGAGAGCTCTTTATTAACAAAATTAGAGAAATTTGAAATGCGAGGCTTTTTTGCTTAATTCTGCTGGACTATAGCCCATGGTTTCAAAATGGTGTTTTTTCCCGAATTTGCAAATGACGATTTCTGTGATATTTATAATAACGAGCATCACTAAATAAACACAAAATTGAAAATTTAGCTCTGAGATCTCTTTATTAACAAAATTACAGAAATTTGAAATGCGAGGCTTTTTTGCTTTATTCTGCTGGACTATAGCCCATGGTTTCAAAATGGAGTTTTTTTCCCGAAATTGCAAATGACGATTTTTATCATATTTATAATAACGAGAACCCCTAACTGAACACAAATTTGAAAATTTAGCTGTGATAATCAATTACTGACAAAAATACAGAAATTTGAAATGCGAGGCTTTTTTGCTAGATTCTGCTGGACTATAGCCCATGGTTTCAAAATGGAGTTTTTTCCCGAATTTGCAAATGACGATTTCTATGATATTTATTATAACGAGCATCCCTAACTGAACCCGAATTTGAAAATTTAGCTCTGAGAACCGTTTATTGACAAAAATACAGAAATTTGAAATGCGAGGCTTTTTTGCTTAATTCTGCTGGACTATAGCCCATGGTTTCAAAATGGAGTTTTTTCCCGAATTAACAAATGACGCTTTCTATGATATTTATAATAACGAGCATCACTAAATAAACACAAATTTGAAAATTTAGCTCTGAGAATCAATTACTGACAAAAATACAGAAATTTGAAATGCGAGGCTTTTTTGCTTAATTCTGCTGGACTATAGCCCATGGTTTCAAAATGGAGTTTTTTCCCGAATTTGCAAATGACTATTTCTGTAATGTTGATCGTAACGAGCATCCCTAACTGAACACAAATTTGAAAATTTAGCTCTGAGGATCAATTATTGACAAAAATAAATAAATTTGAAATGCGAGGCTTTTTTGCTTAATTCTGCTGGACTATAGCCCATGGTTTCAAAATGGTGTTTTTTCCCGAATTTGCAAATGACGATTTCTGTAATGTTGATAGTAACGAGCATCCCTAACTGAACACAAATTTGAAAATTTAGCTCTGAGAATCAATTACTGACAAAAATACAGAAATTTGAAATGCGAGGCTTTTTTGCTTAATTCTGCTGGACTATAGCCCATGTTTTCAAAATGGAGTTTTTTCCCGAATTTGCAAATGACGATTTCTGTAATGTTGATAGTAACGAGCATCCCTAACTGAACACAAATTTGAAAATTTAGCTCTGAGAACCGTTTATTGACAAAAATACAGAAATTTGAAATGCGAGGCTTTTTTGCTTAATTCTGCTGGACTATAGCCCATGGTTTCAAAATGGAGTTTTTTCCCGAATTTGCAAATGACGATTTCTGTAATGTTGATAGTAACGAGCATCCCTAACTGAACACAAATTTGAAAATTTAGCTCTGAGATCTCTTTATTAACAAAATTACAGAAATTTGAAATGCGAGGCTTTTTTGCTTAATTCTGCTGGACTATAGCCCATGGTTTCAAAATGGAGTTTTTTCCCGAATTTGCAAATGACGATTTCTGTAATGTTGATAGTAACGAGCATCCCTAACTGAACACAAATTTGAAAATTTAGCTCTGAGAATCAATTACTGACAAAAATACAGAAATTTGAAATGCGAGGCTTTTTTGCTTAATTCTGCTGGACTATAGCCCATGTTTTCAGAATGGAGTTTTTTCCCGAATTTGCAAATGACGATTTCTATCATATTTATAATAACGAGCACCCCTAACTGAACACAAATTTGAAAATTTAGCTCTGAGGATCAATTATTGACAAAAATAAATAAATTTGAAATGCGAGGCTTTTTTGCTTAATTCTGCTGGACTATAGCCCATGGTTTCAAAATGGAGTTTTTTTCCCGAAATTGCAAATGACGATTTTTATCATATTTATAATAACGAGCACCCCTAACTGAACACAAATTTGAAAATTTAGCTGTGATAATCAATTACTGACAAAAATACAGAAATTTGAAATGCGAGGCTTTTTTGGTTAATTCTGCTGGACTATAGCCCATGGTTTCAAAATGGAGTTTTTTCCCGAATTTGCAAATGACGATTTCTTTAATGTTGATAATAACGAGCATCCCTAACTGAACCCGAATTTGAAAATTTAGCTCTGAGAACCGTTTATTGACAAAAATACAGAAATTTGAAATGCGAGGCTTTTTTGCTTAATTCTGCTGGACTATAGCCCATGGTTTCAAAATGGAGTTTTTTTTCCCGAAATTGCAAATGACGATTTCTATCATATTTATAATAACGAGCACCCCTAACTGAACACAAATTTGAAAATTTAGCTCTGAGGATCAATTATTGACAAAAATAAATAAATTTGAAATGCGAGGCTTTTTTGCTTGATTCTGCTGGACTATAGCCCATGGTTTCAAAATGGAGTTTTTTCCCGAATTTGCAAATGACGATTTCTGTAATGTTGATAGTAACGAGCATCCCTAACTGAACACAAATTTGAAAATTTAGCTCTGAGAATCAATTACTGACAAAAATACAGAAATTTGAAATGCGAGGCTTTTTTGCTTAATTCTGCTGGACTATAGCCCATGGTTTCAAAATGGAGTTTTTTCCCGAATTTGCAAATGACGATTTCTGTAATGTTGATAGTAACGAGCATCCCTAACTGAACACAAATTTGAAAATTTAGCTCTGAGAATCAATTACTGACAAAAATACAGAAATTTGAAATGCGAGGCTTTTTTGCTTAATTCTGCTGGACTATAGCCCATGGTTTCAAAATGGAGTTTTTTCCCGAATTTGCAAATGACGATTTCTGTAATGTTGATAGTAACGAGCATCCCTAACTGAACACAAATTTGAAAATTTAGCTCTGAGAATCAATTACTGACAAAAATACAGAAATTTGAAATGCGAGGCTTTTTTGCTTAATTCTGCTGGACTATAGCCCATGGTTTCAAAATGGAGTTTTTTCCCGAATTTGCAAATGACGATTTCTGTAATGTTGATAGTAACGAGCATCCCTAACTGAACACAAATTTGAAAATTTAGCTCTGAGAATCAATTACTGACAAAAATACAGAAATTTGAAATGCGAGGCTTTTTTGCTTAATTCTGCTGGACTATAGCCCATGGTTTCAAAATGGAGTTTTTTCCCGAATTTGCAAATGACGATTTCTGTAATGTTGATAGTAACGAGCATCCCTAACTGAACACAAATTTGAAAATTTAGCTCTGAGAATCAATTACTGACAAAAATACAGAAATTTGAAATGCGAGGCTTTTTTGCTTAATTCTGCTGGACTATAGCCCATGGTTTCAAAATGGAGTTTTTTCCCGAATTTGCAAATGACGATTTCTGTAATGTTGATAGTAACGAGCATCCCTAACTGAACACAAATTTGAAAATTTAGCTCTGAGAATCAATTACTGACAAAAATACAGAAATTTGAAATGCGAGGCTTTTTTGCTTAATTCTGCTGGACTATAGCCCATGGTTTCAAAATGGAGTTTTTTCCCGAATTTGCAAATGACGATTTCTATCATATTTATAATAACGAGCACCCCTAACTGAACACAAATTTGAAAATTTAGCTCTGAGATCTCTTTATTAACAAAATTACAGAAATTTGAAATGCGAGGCTTTTTTGCTTAATTCTGCTGGACTATAGCCCATGGTTTCAAAATGGAGTTTTTTCCCGAATTTGCAAATGACGATTTCTGTAATGTTGATAGTAACGAGCATCCCTAACTGAACACAAATTTGAAAATTTAGCTCTGAGAATCAATTACTGACAAAAATACAGAAATTTGAAATGCGAGGCTTTTTTGCTTAATTCTGCTGGACTATAGCCCATGGTTTCAAAATGGAGTTTTTTCCCGAATTTGCAAATGACGATTTCTGTGATATTTATATTAACGAGCATCACTAAATAAACACAAATTTGAAAATTTAGCTCTGAGAGCTCTTTATTAACAAAATTACAGAAATTTGAAATGCGAGGCTTTTTTGCTTAATTCTGCTGGACTATAGCCCATGGTTTCAAAATGGAGTTTTTTCCCGAATTTGCAAATGACGATTTCTGTGATATTTATATTAACGAGCATCACTAAATAAACACAAATTTGAAAATTTAGCTCTGAGAGCTCTTTATTAACAAAATTACAGAAATTTGAAATGCGAGGCTTTTTTGCTTAATTCTGCTGGACTATAGCCCATGGTTTCAAAATGGAGTTTTTTCCCGAATTTGCAAATGACGATTTCTGTGATATTTATATTAACGAGCATCACTAAATAAACACAAATTTGAAAATTTAGCTCTGAGAGCTCTTTATTAACAAAATTACAGAAATTTGAAATGCGAGGCTTTTTTGCTTAATTCTGCTGGACTATAGCCCATGGTTTCAAAATGGTGTTTTTCCCGAATTTGCAAATTACGATTTCTATAATGTTGATAATAACGAGCATCCCTGACTGATCACAAATTTGAAAATTTATCTCCGAGAATCAATTACTGACAAAAATACAGAAATTTGAAATGCGAGGCTTTTTTGCTTAATTCTGCTGGACTATAGCCCATGGTTTCAAAATGGAGTTTTTTCCCGAATTTGCAAATGACGATTTCTGTGATATTTATATTAACGAGCATCACTAAATAAACACAAATTTGAAAATTTAGCTCTGAGAGCTCTTTATTAACAAAATTACAGAAATTTGAAATGCGAGGCTTTTTTGCTTAATTCTGCTGGACTATAGCCCATGGTTTCAAAATGGAGTTTTTTCCCGAATTTGCAAATGACGATTTCTGTGATATTTATATTAACGAGCATCACTAAATAAACACAAATTTGAAAATTTAGCTCTGAGAGCTCTTTATTAACAAAATTACAGAAATTTGAAATGCGAGGCTTTTTTGCTTAATTCTGCTGGACTATAGCCCATGGTTTCAAAATGGAGTTTTTTCCCGAATTTGCAAATGACGATTTCTGTGATATTTATATTAACGAGCATCACTAAATAAACACAAATTTGAAAATTTAGCTCTGAGAGCTCTTTATTAACAAAATTACAGAAATTTGAAATGCGAGGCTTTTTTGCTTAATTCTGCTGGACTATAGCCCATGGTTTCAAAATGGAGTTTTTTCCCGAATTTGCAAATGACGATTTCTGTGATATTTATATTAACGAGCATCACTAAATAAACACAAATTTAAAAATTTAGCTCTGAGAGCTCTTTATTAACAAAATTACAGAAATTTGAAATGCGAGGCTTTTTTGCTTAATTCTGCTGGACTATAGCCCATGGTTTCAAAATGGTGTTTTTTCCCGAATTTGCAAATTACGATTAAGATTTATTTTTATTTAGTCTAATATTTACAATTTTGACTTAAAACTAGACTTATAACTACAATTTTATATATTGTTGGCTCAACAAT
This sequence comes from Orthonevra nobilis, assembly GCA_963555765.1. Lineage (NCBI taxonomy): Eukaryota > Metazoa > Arthropoda > Insecta > Diptera > Syrphidae > Orthonevra > Orthonevra nobilis. The sequence continues at coordinate 60,025,887 of OY743224.1, forward strand.
AAGGGCCCAACGTATTTCGTTTGTGATTTTATACAATACTAAATTTTCTTTACAAAATTTGTGGACATGAAATGCTTAATCTATAACTGATTTTATATACAATTTTCCAAACATTATGAAAATTGACTCTGAGGGAGTTGTTTTAAGGACGAAAAATAATTAACATATTATACAGGGTATTAACCTCTGTAGTAGTTTCTGTTGGCTTTCGTGTAGAACGAGGTCCAGTCGATGATCTCTTGAAGGTGTTCATCGATGATTGTCCGTGTGCTGAGGTACCTGTGGGCTGGCTCAACTTCTTGTCTGCTGATGTTCCTGATTTCTTCGTTAGGGTGGCTTCCTAACCCTTCGATGATTTTTCTTGACAGCTGCAGCATGTAATCCTTGATTGGTGTGATCCCTGCGCCTTCGTACAACGTTGAGTTGCTGACGTATTTCAGCGTGCTGTGATTTCTCCACAGTCCAGTGCATGATCTGAGGATTTTCCTTTCCAAGATCTCAATTTTCTTCATTGCAGTTGGCGACACCGTGAACCAAATTGGGAAGGCGTAAGTAATTACTGGTCTTATAAGTTGCTTATAGACCAGTAATTTGGTGTTTTTATGCAGACCACTCCTCCTTTTTAGGAGAGGGTGTACAAGATGAAGGGCGAAATTGGCTTTCTGAATAGCCTTTTCAGCGTGTTGCCGGAACTGGAATCGCTCGCTGAAGGTTATCCCCAGGTACTTCGTTTGGAGCTGTGGAGCAATCTCCTTACCATCTGGCATCGTTATCCTCGTTTCGTGGCATCTCGTCGCGAAAGCTTTCCTGCTTCTTGTTGCTGTGGTTGGTGGTCGGAAGCAAATGAGCTCTGTCTTGCTGCTGTTGATCTTCAGTCCCCATTTTTGGTAGTAGTCCCATAGCTTCGCTAGGTGTTGTTCTACCCTAACGGCTGCTATTTCCGGGGCTAAAGACGAAGCATATGTGATGGAGTCATCTGCGTAGAGGAGTGTCTTTATTCGGGCATCGTTGGCTGGCTGGTCCGCTGTTAAGATGTTGAAAAGGATGGGAGAGACCTTTCCTCCTTGTTGAACTCCTCCGAGAAGTCTTCTTAAAGTTGATAGATGATCCTGTATTTGGACGAAAAAGAATCTTTCTGTTAGTGAATTGAACAGGATTTTTACCAGATGTTGAGGAAATCCCATTGTCTTCATTTTATAGATGAGACCCTTAATCCAGACGCTGTCAAATGCCTTTTCAATGTCCAGCAGGCAAGCCACTACGATTTCCTTCTTATTCAGACTTCTGGTGACATCATGGTGCAGCTTCAGCAGTGGATGGATGGTTGAATGCTTCGCCCGGAAACCATATTGATGGTTTGGGAGAATTCCCTTCTCCGAGCAAATTGCCATGATTTGGCGCAGCAATACTGACTCCAGCACCTTCCCAACACAGCAGAGAAGCGCTATCGGCCTATACCCGTCAATGCTGGATCGATTCGTTTTTTTCGGGACTGGAACAACTTTAGCTATTTTCCAGGAGTTGGGAAAATAGCTATTGTTGATGCAGTTATTGAAGATCACAGTCAGAAGTAGTATAGCAACATTTGGCAACTTTTTTAGTAAAAAGTTGGAAATGCGGTCTGGACCTGTGGACTTTTTTGAGTTTCCACTCAAAATTAGGTCCTCTACTTCTTCGGCATTTGTGAAAACGCCAATACCTGGGGCTGGGTTTGTTGCGGGATTTTCTCTGCTGAAGTTCGTCACAGTGCTGGTGTCAAGTTGAATTCCGTTGATCACATCGTTAACTTCTTCCAAAAACTCTGGTAGGTGTATTGGTGGCCTCTCGGTGAAATTCCTTTCGAAGTGCGCGGCAAAGGCTTCAGCCTTATCTGCTGGCGTTGTAACCACTCCTTGTCCGCTGTTCAAGCTTGCTGGAATCGTGTTGGATTTGCCAACTATCGCATTGATTTGTTTGAATGTGTCCGGTCCAGGCTTGATTTTCTCCAGACGTCTTGTGAATTGCTCCTCAGTGTGGTGTTTCACGGCTCTTCGGAACATCACGTTGATGCAGTTCAGTTCCGCTTGTACGCTCCTGTATTCGTCGTTGACCGTGTTCCATGTTCTGTGCCAAATCCTTTGAAGCTTCTTCCGGAGACGCTGTCGGTGAGCGTATATGGCTTGGATGTTGAGTTGCAAGTGGGCATATCGATCCTTGTTGCTCTTCGGTTTTTTTTGGGCATCGATAGCATTAAGGACCACATCCTTTAGTTCTTGTATCGTGCTGTCAATTTCGGCGTTGGTAAGATTCCTTTCCTGTGGCAGTATGTTGATGTTGTTCTCGACGTCGTAAGCAAATTTCCTCCAGTCCACTTTCTTGTGATCCAGGTACGTGTCTGGTGTACGATGAATGGTCATGATTGGCATACTCGGCTTGACCCTCAGCTCAACTGCCAGATGATCTGAGTCACTTAGGTGGGCTTCGCAGGTGAAATTCCGGAACTCTGGAAGTATATTTATGAAGTTTGATGTAACTAGGAAAAAGTCAAGCGATGAGGGAGTCCTCGGGAACGTCTTTTGTGGTTGCGAAGCTACTACCCATGATTGAACATGGGCGTTTTCGTCCAACCATTCGACAATTACGCATCCTTGGGGTGAGCAATTGTCGTCATGCCAGAGTGTATGTCTGGCGTTGAAATCCCCGCCAATTACACTGTAAGTGCACAGGTTGGAGATGTTGTTGATGATGCTGAGGTCTTTCTTGATGTTTTCCTTACTTGCATTACAGTGGTTGTATAATGCAAGCACAAGAAGGGTTTCTCCATCGTTGCATCTGATTACGGCTGCTGTGACTTCCATGCAGCTTAGTCCTTGTATTTCCAGCTTCGTAGAATTTAAGTTATCCCTAATGAAAAGGGCTGTGCCTCTTCTTCCGTCATTTTTGTCCTCCCGATAAATGTTGTATCCATCCTTCTGGTACCGATTCCTGGGTGTGAGGTTGGTTTCCTGTAAACATAAAATATCGGGCTTCTTTGCCTTGAGAAACATGGCCAAGGAAGCCCTTTTTTCTAATGAATAAATTGAATTAACATTGTATGTAATGATACTTAGCCATTTTCTTAGATGCATAGTTCGCAAATAAGTTTACCCAATACCATTGTTTTTGCCTTATCATCCAGACTTCCGTAGTTGCTTGGTACAACCTTCCTTGCCTTCTGAACGAGGGTTAGTAAGTCTGTACCAAACAAGCGTTCGGTATCGTCAAAGATATTGTGTGAAGGCGACGGCGATGGTGCTGCCTTCCTGGTTGCTGGTGAAGTGGTGGTTCCTACGGCAGTTTTTGTGGCCGTTTTTGGGGGCTGTGATGGTTTGATGGGATTGTTGATTTTCCTTATACCCTGGGCAGCAACATTTGCAAAGCTGAGTCCAACTTCTATCTTTTTGGAGACGGACTCCTTGGCAAATTTCTGCTGCTCCTTCTTCTTCAGAGCCATTTTGTCCTTTGCGGCGACTCTCTCCTTGTACTTTGGGCATCCACGGTAGTTTGCCGGATGTCAATTTTTTGGCAATTGATGCAGTACACATCTTCATCCTTGCTGGTCCTTGGGCAGGTTCCGGGTGCGTGGCTGTTGCTGCATTTGACGCATCTGTACGCCATTCCGCAGTTACTAGCAACATGACCGAACTTTTGGCAGTTCTTGCATTGCGTGATTCCCTGCGTCTGAAGTTTCTCCCAGTGAACCTTTTGGTTCATTAGGAGAGTTTTCCTATATATTGAAGGGATGTCTGCTCCCTTTTCCACCTCGACAACAAAGTTGTTAAACTTTTTGTCGGCTCGGCTCTTGCAGAGGCTCACTTTGATGGCAGGAATTCCCTCTGACTTCAGCTCCTCTGCGATTTCATCTGGCTCGTAGCTATGGTGAATGCCTTTGAGCACCAAGAGGTTTTTACGGTCTTCTTTCGGGGTGAAGGTGTTGAATTGGAACTTCCTCGTCTTCAGGTAATTCCTTATTCGCTCGTGTCCTTCCCTCGTTTTGGTTGTTATGACTGATTTGTTTGAGTTGATGTTGTGCACTTTGTAGACCACATCCAATCCCTTGGTGTGTCTGCTTAGTTCTGCAACATTGAGGCCAAAACAAATAATTGGGGGCATTACGGAAGCCCTCTTCATAGGTTCCACGCTGGGGTTGCTCGTTGCCTTTTTTGTTGATGTTGTTGGTGAGTTGCGGTTGTTGTCGGCTGCTGCTGATGTGGATGCGGTTGTTGTCGTGGTGAAATCTGTTGGACTGGGAGAGTCCGACTTTTTCCTCTTTTTAGCTTTTACCAAGGTGGAAGATTCTTCTTCGGCCGACTCTTCACTCTCGGTTGCCTCTGCTTGCTCAACAATCGTTGAGTTTAGCTCTTCGTCTTCCTCGGATGAGGAGCCTTCACAGTCGGATGGGTCTTCTTCCTCCATCCTTAATTCTTCCTCATCTTCGCCATCGTCTGAGGAGTATGCAGGCATACTCTCATAGAGGGCGTCGATGTCCGAGAGTTTTTCATGGATAGAGACCATGAACTCCCTCCCGTGGTTGGCTGCTCCGTCCTTGATTTTTTGATAATTTCATCGAAGGTAGCGTTCACGCTATCCTTCCTTTTCTCCTTCCTGCCCATTTGGGTTGGGTTTCCCGTAATCCTTCTGGGATGTTTGTTTATTATTATTATTTTTTTTTTTTTTTGTTTGCAGGTAGCCGGCAAAGCGAGGTAGGTAATGTTTTGAAAAAAACTTTTACCTGACCTGAAAAATTGTTCTGAAAAAATGTCAAATATTTTTTTTTAAAAGGATTAAAAGGAATAATTCCTGTTGCCTGTGTATACGCTTGCGCTGTCAACACTGAACTGAGACCAGACCAGGATCTCCCGAATTTGCAAATGACGATTTCTATGATATTTATATTAACGAGCATCACTAAATAAACACAAATTTGAAAATTTAGCTCTGAGAGCTCTTTATTAACAAAATTACAGAAATTTGAAATGCGAGGCTTTTTTGCTTAATTCTGCTGGACTATAGCCCATGGTTTCAAAATGGTGTTTTTTCCCGAATTTGCAAATGACGATTTCTGTGATATTTATAATAACGAGCATCCCTAACTGAACACAAATTTGAAAATTTAGCTCTGAGAGCTCTTTATTAACAAAATTACAGAAATTTGAAATGCGAGGCTTTTTTGCTTAATTCTGCTGGACTATAGCCCATGGTTTCAAAATGGAGTTTTTTTCCCGAAATTGCAAATGACGATTTTTATCATATTTATAATAACGAGCACCCCTAACTGAACACAAATTTGAAAATTTAGCTGTGATAATCAATTACTGACAAAAATAAATAAATTTGAAATGCGAGGCTTTTTTGCTTGATTCTGCTGGACTATAGCCCATGGTTTCAAAATGGAGTTTTTTCCCGAATTTGCAAATGACGATTTCTATGATATTTATTATAACGAGCATCCCTAACTGAACCCGAATTTGAAAATTTAGCTCTGAGAACCGTTTATTGACAAAAATACAGAAATTTGAAATGCGAGGCTTTTTTGCTTAATTCTGCTGGACTATAGCCCATGGTTTCAAAATGGAGTTTTTTCCCGAATTAACAAATGACGCTTTCTATGATATTTATAATAACGAGCATCACTAAATAAACACAAATTTGAAAATTTAGCTCTGAGAATCAATTACTGACAAAAATACAGAAATTTGAAATGCGAGGCTTTTTTGCTTAATTCTGCTGGACTATAGCCCATGGTTTCAAAATGGTGTTTTTTCCCGAATTTGCAAATAACGATTTCTGTGATATTTATAATAACGAGCATCACTAAATAAACACAAAATTGAAAATTTAGCTCTGAGATCTCTTTATTAACAAAATTACAGAAATTTGAAATGCGAGGCTTTTTTGCTTGATTCTGCTGGACTATAGCCCATGGTTTCAAAATGGAGTTTTTTTCCCGAAATTGCAAATGACGATTTTTATCATATTTATAATAACGAGAACCCCTAACTGAACACAAATTTGAAAATTTAGCTGTGATAATCAATTACTGACAAAAATACAGAAATTTGAAATGCGAGGCTTTTTTGCTTGATTCTGCTGGACTATAGCCCATGGTTTCAAAATGGAGTTTTTTCCCGAATTTGCAAATGACGATTTCTATGATATTTATTATAACGAGCATCCCTAACTGAACCCGAATTTGAAAATTTAGCTCTGAGAACCGTTTATTGACAAAAATACAGAAATTTGAAATGCGAGGCTTTTTTGCTTAATTTTGCTGGACTATAGCCCATGGTTTCAAAATGGAGTTTTTTCCCGAATTAACAAATGACGCTTTCTATGATATTTATAATAACAAGCATCACAAAATAAACACAAATTTGAAAATTTAGCTCTGAGAATCAATTACTGACAAAAATACAGAAATTTGAAATGCGAGGCTTTTTTGCTTAATTCTGCTGGACTATAGCCCATGGTTTCAAAATGGAGTTTTTTCCCGAATTTGCAAATGACGATTTCTGTAATGTTGATAGTAACGAGCATCCCTAACTGAACACAAATTTGAAAATTTAGCTCTGAGAATCAATTACTGACAAAAATACAGAAATTTGAAATGCGAGGCTTTTTTGCTTAATTCTGCTGGACTATAGCCCATGGTTTCAAAATGGAGTTTTTTTCCCGAAATTGCAAATGACGATTTTTATCATATTTATAATAACGAGCACCCCTAACTGAACACAAATTTGAAAATTTAGCTGTGATAATCAATTACTGACAAAAATACAGAAATTTGAAATGCGAGGCTTTTTTGGTTAATTCTGCTGGACTATAGCCCATGGTTTCAAAATGGAGTTTTTTCCCGAATTTGCAAATGACGATTTCTTTAATGTTGATAATAACGAGCATCCCTAACTGAACCCGAATTTGAAAATTTAGCTCTGAGAACCGTTTATTGACAAAAATACAGAAATTTGAAATGCGAGGCTTTTTTGCTTAATTCTGCTGGACTATAGCCCATGGTTTCAAAATGGAGTTTTTTTTCCCGAAATTGCAAATGACGATTTCTATCATATTTATAATAACGAGCACCCCTAACTGAACACAAATTTGAAAATTTAGCTCTGAGGATCAATTATTGACAAAAATAAATAAATTTGAAATGCGAGGCTTTTTTGCTTAATTCTGCTGGACTATAGCCCATGGTTTCAAAATGGAGTTTTTTTCCCGAAATTGCAAATGACGATTTTTATCATATTTATAATAACGAGCACCCCTAACTGAACACAAATTTGAAAATTTAGCTCTGAGGATCAATTATTGACAAAAATAAATAAATTTGAAATGCGAGGCTTTTTTGGTTAATTCTGCTGGACTATAGCCCATGGTTTCAAAATGGAGTTTTTTCCCGAATTTGCAAATGACGATTTCTTTAATGTTGATAATAACGAGCATCCCTAACTGAACCCGAATTTGAAAATTTAGCTCTGAGAACCGTTTATTGACAAAAATACAGAAATTTGAAATGCGAGGCTTTTTTGCTTGATTCTGCTGGACTATAGCCCATGGTTTCAAAATGGTGTTTTTTCCCGAATTTGCAAATGACGATTTCTGTGATATTTATATTAACGAGCATCACTAAATAAACACAAAAGTGAAAATTTAGCTCTGAGATCTCTTTATTAACAAAATTACAGAAATTTGAAATGCGAGGCTTTTTTGCTTTATTCTGCTGGACTATAGCCCATGGTTTCAAAATGGTATTTTTTCCCGAATTTGCAAATGACGATTTCTGTGATATTTATAATAACGAGCATCCCTTACTGAACACAAATTTGAAAATTTAGCTCTGAGAGCTCTTTATTAACAAAATTACAGAAATTTGAAATGCGAGGCTTTTTTGCTTAATTCTGCTGGACTATAGCCCATGGTTTCAAAATGGTGTTTTTTCCCGAATTTGCAAATGACGATTTCTGTGATATTTATATTAACGAGCATCACTAAATAAACACAAAATTGAAAATTTAGCTCTGAGATCTCTTTATTAACAAAATTACAGAAATTTGAAATGCGAGGCTTTTTTGCTTTATTCTGCTGGACTATAGCCCATGGTTTCAAAATGGAGTTTTTTTCCCGAAATTGCAAATGACGATTTTTATCATATTTATAATAACGAGAACCCCTAACTGAACACAAATTTGAAAATTTAGCTGTGATAATCAATTACTGACAAAAATACAGAAATTTGAAATGCGAGGCTTTTTTGCTTGATTCTGCTGGACTATAGCCCATGGTTTCAAAATGGAGTTTTTTCCCGAATTTGCAAATGACGATTTCTGTAATGTTGATAGTAACGAGCATCCCTAACTGAACACAAATTTGAAAATTTAGCTCTGAGAATCAATTACTGACAAAAATACAGAAATTTGAAATGCGAGGCTTTTTTGCTTAATTCTGCTGGACTATAGCCCATGGTTTCAAAATGGAGTTTTTTCCCGAATTTGCAAATGACGATTTCTATCATATTTATAATAACGAGCACCCCTAACTGAACACAAATTTGAAAATTTAGCTCTGAGAGCTCTTTATTAACAAAATTACAGAAATTTGAAATGCGAGGCTTTTTTGCTTAATTCTGCTGGACTATAGCCCATGGTTTCAAAATGGAGTTTTTTTCCCGAAATTGCAAATGACGATTTTTATCATATTTATAATAACGAGCACCCCTAACTGAACACAAATTTGAAAATTTAGCTGTGATAATCAATTACTGACAAAAATAAATAAATTTGAAATGCGAGGCTTTTTTGCTTGATTCTGCTGGACTATAGCCCATGGTTTCAAAATGGAGTTTTTTCCCGAATTTGCAAATGACGATTTCTATGATATTTATTATAACGAGCATCCCTAACTGAACCCGAATTTGAAAATTTAGCTCTGAGAACCGTTTATTGACAAAAATACAGAAATTTGAAATGCGAGGCTTTTTTGCTTAATTCTGCTGGACTATAGCCCATGGTTTCAAAATGGTGTTTTTTCCCGAATTTGCAAATAACGATTTCTGTGATATTTATAATAACGAGCATCACTAAATAAACACAAAATTGAAAATTTAGCTCTGAGATCTCTTTATTAACAAAATTACAGAAATTTGAAATGCGAGGCTTTTTTGCTTGATTCTGCTGGACTATAGCCCATGGTTTCAAAATGGAGTTTTTTTCCCGAAATTGCAAATGACGATTTCTATGATATTTATTATAACGAGCATCCCTAACTGAACCCGAATTTGAAAATTTAGCTCTGAGAACCGTTTATTGACAAAAATACAGAAATTTGAAATGCGAGGCTTTTTTGCTTAATTTTGCTGGACTATAGCCCATGGTTTCAAAATGGAGTTTTTTCCCGAATTAACAAATGACGCTTTCTATGATATTTATAATAACAAGCATCACAAAATAAACACAAATTTGAAAATTTAGCTCTGAGAATCAATTACTGACAAAAATACAGAAATTTGAAATGCGAGGCTTTTTTGCTTAATTCTGCTGGACTATAGCCCATGGTTTCAAAATGGAGTTTTTTCCCGAATTTGCAAATGACGATTTCTGTAATGTTGATAGTAACGAGCATCCCTAACTGAACACAAATTTGAAAATTTAGCTCTGAGAATCAATTACTGACAAAAATACAGAAATTTGAAATGCGAGGCTTTTTTGCTTAATTCTGCTGGACTATAGCCCATGGTTTCAAAATGGAGTTTTTTCCCGAATTTGCAAATGACGATTTCTATCATATTTATAATAACGAGCACCCCTAACTGAACACAAATTTGAAAATTTAGCTCTGAGGATCAATTATTGACAAAAATAAATAAATTTGAAATGCGAGGCTTTTTTGCTTAATTCTGCTGGACTATAGCCCATGGTTTCAAAATGGAGTTTTTTTCCCGAAATTGCAAATGACGATTTTTATCATATTTATAATAACGAGCACCCCTAACTGAACACAAATTTGAAAATTTAGCTGTGATAATCAATTACTGACAAAAATACAGAAATTTGAAATGCGAGGCTTTTTTGGTTAATTCTGCTGGACTATAGCCCATGGTTTCAAAATGGAGTTTTTTCCCGAATTTGCAAATGACGATTTCTTTAATGTTGATAATAACGAGCATCCCTAACTGAACCCGAATTTGAAAATTTAGCTCTGAGAACCGTTTATTGACAAAAATACAGAAATTTGAAATGCGAGGCTTTTTTGCTTAATTCTGCTGGACTATAGCCCATGGTTTCAAAATGGAGTTTTTTTTCCCGAAATTGCAAATGACGATTTCTATCATATTTATAATAACGAGCACCCCTAACTGAACACAAATTTGAAAATTTAGCTCTGAGGATCAATTATTGACAAAAATAAATAAATTTGAAATGCGAGGCTTTTTTGCTTAATTCTGCTGGACTATAGCCCATGGTTTCAAAATGGAGTTTTTTTCCCGAAATTGCAAATGACGATTTTTATCATATTTATAATAACGAGCACCCCTAACTGAACACAAATTTGAAAATTTAGCTCTGAGGATCAATTATTGACAAAAATAAATAAATTTGAAATGCGAGGCTTTTTTGGTTAATTCTGCTGGACTATAGCCCATGGTTTCAAAATGGAGTTTTTTCCCGAATTTGCAAATGACGATTTCTTTAATGTTGATAATAACGAGCATCCCTAACTGAACCCGAATTTGAAAATTTAGCTCTGAGAACCGTTTATTGACAAAAATACAGAAATTTGAAATGCGAGGCTTTTTTGCTTGATTCTGCTGGACTATAGCCCATGGTTTCAAAATGGTGTTTTTTCCCGAATTTGCAAATGACGATTTCTGTGATATTTATATTAACGAGCATCACTAAATAAACACAAAAGTGAAAATTTAGCTCTGAGATCTCTTTATTAACAAAATTACAGAAATTTGAAATGCGAGGCTTTTTTGCTTTATTCTGCTGGACTATAGCCCATGGTTTCAAAATGGTGTTTTTTCCCGAATTTGCAAATGACGATTTCTGTGATATTTATATTAACGAGCATCACTAAATAAACACAAAATTGAAAATTTAGCTCTGAGATCTCTTTATTAACAAAATTACAGAAATTTGAAATGCGAGGCTTTTTTGCTTTATTCTGCTGGACTATAGCCCATGGTTTCAAAATGGTATTTTTTCCCGAATTTGCAAATGACGATTTCTGTGATATTTATAATAACGAGCATCCCTTACTGAACACAAATTTGAAAATTTAGCTCTGAGAGCTCTTTATTAACAAAATTACAGAAATTTGAAATGCGAGGCTTTTTTGCTTAATTCTGCTGGACTATAGCCCATGGTTTCAAAATGGTGTTTTTTCCCGAATTTGCAAATGACGATTTCTGTGATATTTATATTAACGAGCATCACTAAATAAACACAAAATTGAAAATTTAGCTCTGAGATCTCTTTATTAACAAAATTACAGAAATTTGAAATGCGAGGCTTTTTTGCTTTATTCTGCTGGACTATAGCCCATGGTTTCAAAATGGAGTTTTTTTCCCGAAATTGCAAATGACGATTTTTATCATATTTATAATAACGAGAACCCCTAACTGAACACAAATTTGAAAATTTAGCTGTGATAATCAATTACTGACAAAAATACAGAAATTTGAAATGCGAGGCTTTTTTGCTTGATTCTGCTGGACTATAGCCCATGGTTTCAAAATGGAGTTTTTTCCCGAATTTGCAAATGACGATTTCTGTAATGTTGATAGTAACGAGCATCCCTAACTGAACACAAATTTGAAAATTTAGCTCTGAGAATCAATTACTGACAAAAATACAGAAATTTGAAATGCGAGGCTTTTTTGCTTAATTCTGCTGGACTATAGCCCATGGTTTCAAAATGGAGTTTTTTCCCGAATTTGCAAATGACGATTTCTATCATATTTATAATAACGAGCACCCCTAACTGAACACAAATTTGAAAATTTAGCTCTGAGAGCTCTTTATTAACAAAATTACAGAAATTTGAAATGCGAGGCTTTTTTGCTTAATTCTGCTGGACTATAGCCCATGGTTTCAAAATGGAGTTTTTTTCCCGAAATTGCAAATGACGATTTTTATCATATTTATAATAACGAGCACCCCTAACTGAACACAAATTTGAAAATTTAGCTGTGATAATCAATTACTGACAAAAATAAATAAATTTGAAATGCGAGGCTTTTTTGCTTGATTCTGCTGGACTATAGCCCATGGTTTCAAAATGGAGTTTTTTCCCGAATTTGCAAATGACGATTTCTATGATATTTATTATAACGAGCATCCCTAACTGAACCCGAATTTGAAAATTTAGCTCTGAGAACCGTTTATTGACAAAAATACAGAAATTTGAAATGCGAGGCTTTTTTGCTTAATTCTGCTGGACTATAGCCCATGGTTTCAAAATGGTGTTTTTTCCCGAATTTGCAAATAACGATTTCTGTGATATTTATAATAACGAGCATCACTAAATAAACACAAAATTGAAAATTTAGCTCTGAGATCTCTTTATTAACAAAATTACAGAAATTTGAAATGCGAGGCTTTTTTGCTTGATTCTGCTGGACTATAGCCCATGGTTTCAAAATGGAGTTTTTTTCCCGAAATTGCAAATGACGATTTTTATCATATTTATAATAACGAGAACCCCTAACTGAACACAAATTTGAAAATTTAGCTGTGATAATCAATTACTGACAAAAATACAGAAATTTGAAATGCGAGGCTTTTTTGCTTGATTCTGCTGGACTATAGCCCATGGTTTCAAAATGGAGTTTTTTCCCGAATTTGCAAATGACGATTTCTATGATATTTATTATAACGAGCATCCCTAACTGAACCCGAATTTGAAAATTTAGCTCTGAGAACCGTTTATTGACAAAAATACAGAAATTTGAAATGCGAGGCTTTTTTGCTTAATTCTGCTGGACTATAGCCCATGGTTTCAAAATGGTGTTTTTTCCCGAATTTGCAAATGACGATTTCTGTGATATTTATAATAACGAGCATCCCTAACTGAACACAAATTTGAAAATTTAGCTCTGAGAGCTCTTTATTAACAAAATTACAGAAATTTGAAATGCGAGGCTTTTTTGCTTAATTCTGCTGGACTATAGCCCATGGTTTCAAAATGGTGTTTTTTCCCGAATTTGCAAATGACGATTTCTGTGATATTTATAATAACGAGCATCCCTAACTGAACACAAATTTGAAAATTTAGCTCTGAGAGCTCTTTATTAACAAAATTACAGAAATTTGAAATGCGAGGCTTTTTTGCTTAATTCTGCTGGACTATAGCCCATGGTTTCAAAATGGTGTTTTTTCCCGAATTTGCAAATGACGATTTCTGTGATATTTATAATAACGAGCATCCCTAACTGAACACAAATTTGAAAATTTAGCTCTGAGAACCGTTTATTGACAAAATTACAGAAATTTGAAATGCGAGGCTTTTTTGCTTAATTCTGCTGGACTATAGCCCATGGTTTCAAAATGGAGTTTTTTCCCGAATTTGCAAATAACGATTTCTGTAATGTTGATAGTAACGAGCATCCCTAACTGAACACAAATTTGAAAATTTAGCTCTGAGAATCAATTACTGACAAAAATACAGAAATTTGAAATGCGAGGCTTTTTTGCTTAATTCTGCTGGACTATAGCCCATGGTTTCAAAATGGAGTTTTTTCCCGAATTTGCAAATGACGATTTCTTTAATGTTGATAATAACGAGCATCTTTAACTGAACCCGAATTTGAAAATTTAGCTCTGAGAACCGTTTATTGACAAAAATACAGAAATTTGAAATGCGAGGCTTTTTTGCTTAATTCTGCTGGACTATAGCCCATGGTTTCAAAATGGAGTTTTTTTCCCGAAATTGCAAATGACGATTTCTATTATATTTATAATAACGAGCACCCCTAACTGAACACAAATTTGAAAATTTAGCTCTGAGGATCAATTATTGACAAAAATAAATAAATTTGAAATGCGAGGCTTTTTTGCTTAATTCTGCTGGACTATAGCCCATGGTTTCAAAATGGAGTTTTTTCCCGAATTTGCAAATGACGATTTCTGTGACATTTATATTAACGAGCATCACTAAATAAACACAAAATTGAAAATTTAGCTCTGAGATCTCTTTATTAACAAAATTACAGAAATTTGAAATGCGAGGCTTTTTTGCTTAATTCTGCTGGACTATAGCCCATGGTTTCAAAATGGTGTTTTTTCCCGAATTTGCAAATGACGATTTCTGTGATATTTATAATAACGAGCATCCCTAACTGAACACAAATTTGAAAATTTAGCTCTGAGAACCGTTTATTGACAAAATTACAGAAATTTGAAATGCGAGGCTTTTTTGCTTAATTCTGCTGGACTATAGCCCATGGTTTCAAAATGGAGTTTTTTCCCGAATTTGCAAATAACGATTTCTGTAATGTTGATAGTAACGAGCATCCCTAACTGAACACAAATTTGAAAATTTAGCTCTGAGAATCAATTACTGACAAAAATACAGAAATTTGAAATGCGAGGCTTTTTTGCTTAATTCTGCTGGACTATAGCCCATGGTTTCAAAATGGAGTTTTTTCCCGAATTTGCAAATGACGATTTCTTTAATGTTGATAATAACGAGCATCTTTAACTGAACCCGAATTTGAAAATTTAGCTCTGAGAACCGTTTATTGACAAAAATACAGAAATTTGAAATGCGAGGCTTTTTTGCTTAATTCTGCTGGACTATAGCCCATGGTTTCAAAATGGAGTTTTTTTCCCGAAATTGCAAATGACGATTTCTATTATATTTATAATAACGAGCACCCCTAACTGAACACAAATTTGAAAATTTAGCTCTGAGGATCAATTATTGACAAAAATAAATAAATTTGAAATGCGAGGCTTTTTTGCTTAATTCTGCTGGACTATAGCCCATGGTTTCAAAATGGAGTTTTTTCCCGAATTTGCAAATGACGATTTCTGTAATGTTGATAGTAACGAGCATCCCTAACTGAACACAAATTTGAAAATTTAGCTCTGAGAATCAATTACTGACAAAAATACAGAAATTTGAAATGCGAGGCTTTTTTGCTTAATTCTGCTGGACTATAGCCCATGGTTTCAAAATGGAGTTTTTTCCCGAATTTGCAAATGACGATTTCTTTAATGTTGATAATAACGAGCATCCCTAACTGAACCCGAATTTGAAAATTTAGCTCTGAGAACCGTTTATTGACAAAAATACAGAAATTTGAAATGCGAGGCTTTTTTGCTTAATTCTGCTGGACTATAGCCCATGGTTTCAAAATGGAGTTTTTTCCCGAATTTGCAAATGACGATTTCTTTAATGTTGATAATAACGAGCATCCCTAACTGAACCCGAATTTGAAAATTTAGCTCTGAGAACCGTTTATTGACAAAAATACAGAAATTTGAAATGCGAGGCTTTTTTGCTTAATTCTGCTGGACTATAGCCCATGGTTTCAAAATGGAGTTTTTTCCCGAATTTGCAAATGACGATTTCTGTAATGTTGATAGTAACGAGCATCCCTAACTGAACACAAATTTGAAAATTTAGCTCTGAGAATCAATTACTGACAAAAATACAGAAATTTGAAATGCGAGGCTTTTTTGCTTAATTCTGCTGGACTATAGCCCATGGTTTCAAAATGGAGTTTTTTCCCGAATTTGCAAATGACGATTTCTTTAATGTTGATAATAACGAGCATCCCTAACTGAACCCGAATTTGAAAATTTAGCTCTGAGAACCGTTTATTGACAAAAATACAGAAATTTGAAATGCGAGGCTTTTTTGCTTAATTCTGCTGGACTATAGCCCATGGTTTCAAAATGGAGTTTTTTCCCGAATTTGCAAATGACGATTTCTTTAATGTTGATAATAACGAGCATCCCTAACTGAACCCGAATTTGAAAATTTAGCTCTGAGAACCGTTTATTGACAAAAATACAGAAATTTGAAATGCGAGGCTTTTTTGCTTAATTCTGCTGGACTATAGCCCATGGTTTCAAAATGGAGTTTTTTCCCGAATTTGCAAATGACGATTTCTGTAATGTTGATAGTAACGAGCATCCCTAACTGAACACAAATTTGAAAATTTAGCTCTGAGAATTAATTACTGACAAAAATACAGAAATTTGAAATGCGAGGCTTTTTTGCTTAATTCTGCTGGACTATAGCCCATGGTTTCAAAATGGAGTTTTTTCCCGAATTTGCAAATGACGATTTCTTTAATGTTGATAATAACGAGCATCCCTAACTGAACCCGAATTTGAAAATTTAGCTCTGAGAACCGTTTATTGACAAAAATACAGAAATTTGAAATGCGAGGCTTTTTTGCTTAATTCTGCTGGACTATAGCCCATGGTTTCAAAATGGAGGTTTTTCCCGAATTTGCAAATGACGATTTCTTTAATGTTGATAATAACGAGCATCCCTAACTGAACCCGAATTTGAAAATTTAGCTCTGAGAACCGTTTATTGACAAAAATACAGAAATTTGAAATGCGAGGCTTTTTTGCTTAATTCTGCTGGACTATAGCCCATGGTTTCAAAATGGAGTTTTTTCCCGAATTTGCAAATGACGATTTCTGTAATGTTGATAGTAACGAGCATCCCTAACTGAACACAAATTTGAAAATTTAGCTCTGAGAATCAATTACTGACAAAAATACAGAAATTTGAAATGCGAGGCTTTTTTGCTTAATTCTGCTGGACTATAGCCCATGGTTTCAAAATGGAGTTTTTTCCCGAATTTGCAAATGACGATTTCTTTAATGTTGATAATAACGAGCATCCCTAACTGAACCCGAATTTGAAAATTTAGCTCTGAGAACCGTTTATTGACAAAAATACAGAAATTTGAAATGCGAGGCTTTTTTGCTTAATTCTGCTGGACTATAGCCCATGGTTTCAAAATGGAGTTTTTTCCCGAATTTGCAAATGACGATTTCTGTAATGTTGATAGTAACGAGCATCCCTAACTGAACACAAATTTGAAAATTTAGCTCTGAGAATCAATTACTGACAAAAATACAGAAATTTGAAATGCGAGGCTTTTTTGCTTAATTCTGCTGGACTATAGCCCATGGTTTCAAAATGGAGTTTTTTCCCGAATTTGCAAATGACGATTTCTGTAATGTTGATAGTAACGAGCATCCCTAACTGAACACAAATTTGAAAATTTAGCTCTGAGAATCAATTACTGACAAAAATACAGAAATTTGAAATGCGAGGCTTTTTTGCTTAATTCTGCTGGACTATAGCCCATGGTTTCAAAATGGAGTTTTTTCCCGAATTTGCAAATGACGATTTCTGTAATGTTGATAGTAACGAGCATCCCTAACTGAACACAAATTTGAAAATTTAGCTCTGAGAATCAATTACTGACAAAAATACAGAAATTTGAAATGCGAGGCTTTTTTGCTTAATTCTGCTGGACTATAGCCCATGGTTTCAAAATGGAGTTTTTTTTCCCGAAATTGCAAATGACGATTTCTATTATATTTATAATAACGAGCACCCCTAACTGAACACAAATTTGAAAATTTAGCTCTGAGGATCAATTATTGACAAAAATAAATAAATTTGAAATGCGAGGCTTTTTTGCTTAATTCTGCTGGACTATAGCCCATGGTTTCAAAATGGAGTTTTTTTTCCCGAATTTGCAAATGACGATTTCTGTGATATTTATATTAACGAGCATCACTAAATAAACACAAATTTGAAAATTTAGCTCTGAGAGCTCTTTATTAACAAAATTACAGAAATTTGAAATGCGAGGCTTTTTTGCTTGATTCTGCTGGACTATAGCCCATGGTTTCAAAATGGAGTTTTTTCCCGAATTTGCAAATGACGATTTCTATGATATTTATTATAACGAGCATCCCTAACTGAACCCGAATTTGAAAATTTAGCTCTGAGAACCGTTTATTGACAAAAATACAGAAATTTGAAATGCGAGGCTTTTTTGCTTAATTCTGCTGGACTATAGCCCATGGTTTCAAAATGGAGTTTTTTCCCGAATTAACAAATGACGCTTTCTATGATATTTATAATAACGAGCATCACTAAATAAACACAAATTTGAAAATTTAGCTCTGAGAATCAATTACTGACAAAAATACAGAAATTTGAAATGCGAGGCTTTTTTGCTTAATTCTGCTGGACTATAGCCCATGGTTTCAAAATGGAGTTTTTTCCCGAATTTGCAAATGACGATTTCTGTAATGTTGATAGTAACGAGCATCCCTAACTGAACACAAATTTGAAAATTTAGCTCTGAGAATCAATTACTGACAAAAATACAGAAATTTGAAATGCGAGGCTTTTTTGCTTAATTCTGCTGGACTATAGCCCATGGTTTCAAAATGGAGTTTTTTCCCGAATTTGCAAATGACGATTTCTTTAATGTTGATAATAACGAGCATCCCTAACTGAACCCGAATTTGAAAATTTAGCTCTGAGAACCGTTTATTGACAAAAATACAGAAATTTGAAATGCGAGGCTTTTTTGCTTAATTCTGCTGGACTATAGCCCATGGTTTCAAAATGGAGTTTTTTTTCCCGAAATTGCAAATGACGATTTCTATTATATTTATAATAACGAGCACCCCTAACTGAACACAAATTTGAAAATTTAGCTCTGAGGATCAATTATTGACAAAAATAAATAAATTTGAAATGCGAGGCTTTTTTGCTTAATTCTGCTGGACTATAGCCCATGGTTTCAAAATGGAGTTTTTTTTCCCGAATTTGCAAATGACGATTTCTGTGATATTTATATTAACGAGCATCACTAAATAAACACAAATTTGAAAATTTAGCTCTGAGAGCTCTTTATTAACAAAATTACAGAAATTTGAAATGCGAGGCTTTTTTGCTTAATTCTGCTAGACTATAGCCCATGGTTTCAAAATGGTGTTTTTTCCCGAATTTGCAAATGACGATTTCTGTGATATTTATATTAACGAGCATCACTAAATAAACACAAATTTGAAAATTTAGCTCTGAGAGCTCTTTATTAACAAAATTACAGAAATTTGAAATGCGAGGCTTTTTTGCTTAATTCTGCTGGACTATAGCCCATGGTCTCAAAATGGTGTTTTTTCCCGAATTTGCAAATGACGATTTCTGTGATATTTATAATAACGAGCATCCCTAACTGAACACAAATTTGAAAATTTAGCTCTGAGAGCTCTTTATTAACAAAATTACAGAAATTTGAAATGCGAGGCTTTTTTGCTTAATTCTGCTGGACTATAGCCCATGGTTTCAAAATGGTGTTTTTTCCCGAATTTGCAAATGACGATTTCTGTGATATTTATAATAACGAGCATCACTAAATAAACACAAAATTGAAAATTTAGCTCTGAGAGCTCTTTATTAACAAAATTACAGAAATTTGAAATGCGAGGCTTTTTTGCTTAATTCTGCTGGACTATAGCCCATGGTTTCAAAATGGTGTTTTTTCCCGAATTTGCAAATGACGATTTCTGTGATATTAATAATAACGAGCATCCCTAACTGAACACAAATTTGAAAATTTAGCTCTGAGAGCTCTTTATTAACAAAATTACAGAAATTTGAAATGCGAGGCTTTTTTGCTTTATTCTGCTGGACTATAGCCCATGGTTTCAAAATGGTGTTTTTTCCCGAATTTGCAAATGACGATTTCTGTGATATTTATAATAACGAGCATCCCTAACTGAACACAAATTTGAAAATTTAGCTCTGAGAGCTCTTTATTAACAAAATTACAGAAATTTGAAATGCGAGGCTTTTTTGCTTAATTCTGCTGGACTATAGCCCATGGTTTCAAAATGGAGTTTTTTTCCCGAAATTGCAAATGACGATTTTTATCATATTTATAATAACGAGCACCCCTAACTGAACACAAATTTGAAAATTTAGCTGTGATAATCAATTACTGACAAAAATAAATAAATTTGAAATGCGAGGCTTTTTTGCTTGATTCTGCTGGACTATAGCCCATGGTTTCAAAATGGAGTTTTTTCCCGAATTTGCAAATGACGATTTCTATGATATTTATTATAACGAGCATCCCTAACTGAACACAAATTTGAAAATTTAGCTCTGAGAACCGTTTATTGACAAAAATACAGAAATTTGAAATGCGAGGCTTTTTTGCTTAATTCTGCTGGACTATAGCCCATGGTTTCAAAATGGAGTTTTTTTCCCGAAATTGCAAATGACGATTTTTATCATATTTATAATAACGAGCACCCCTAACTGAACACAAATTTGAAAATTTAGCTGTGATAATCAATTACTGACAAAAATACAGAAATTTGAAATGCGAGGCTTTTTTGGTTAATTCTGCTGGACTATAGCCCATGGTTTCAAAATGGAGTTTTTTCCCGAATTTGCAAATGACGATTTCTTTAATGTTGATAATAACGAGCATCCCTAACTGAACCCGAATTTGAAAATTTAGCTCTGAGAGCTCTTTATTAACAAAATTACAGAAATTTGAAATGCGAGGCTTTTTTGGTTAATTCTGCTGGACTATAGCCCATGGTTTCAAAATGGAGTTTTTTCCCGAATTTGCAAATGACGATTTCTTTAATGTTGATAATAACGAGCATCCCTAACTGAACACAAATTTGAAAATTTAGCTCTGAGAGCTCTTTATTAACAAAATTACAGAAATTTGAAATGCGAGGCTTTTTTGCTTTATTCTGCTGGACTATAGCCCATGGTTTCAAAATGGAGTTTTTTCCCGAATTTGCAAATGACGATTTCTTTAATGTTGATAATAACGAGCATCCCTAACTGAACCCGAATTTGAAAATTTAGCTCTGAGGATCAATTATTGACAAAAATAAATAAATTTGAAATGCGAGGCTTTTTTGCTTTATTCTGCTGGACTATAGCCCATGGTTTCAAAATGGTGTTTTTTCCCGAATTTGCAAATGACGATTTCTGTGATATTTATAATAACGAGCATCACTAAATAAACACAAATTTGAAAATTTAGCTCTGAGAGCTCTTTATTAACAAAATTACAGAAATTTGAAATGCGAGGCTTTGTTGCTTAATTCTGCTGGACTATAGCCCATGGTTTCAAAATGGAGTTTTTTCCCGAATTTGCAAATGACGATTTCTTTAATGTTGATAATAACGAGCATCCCTAACTGAACCCGAATTTGAAAATTTAGCTCTGAGAACCGTTTATTGACAAAAATACAGAAATTTGAAATGCGAGGCTTTTTTGCTTAATTCTGCTGGACTATAGCCCATGGTTTCAAAATGGAGTTTTTTCCCGAATTTGCAAATGACGATTTCTGTAATGTTGATAGTAACGAGCATCCCTAACTGAACACAAATTTGAAAATTTAGCTCTGAGAATCAATTACTGACAAAAATACAGAAATTTGAAATGCGAGGCTTTTTTGCTTAATTCTGCTGGACTATAGCCCATGGTTTCAAAATGGAGTTTTTTCCCGAATTTGCAAATGACGATTTCTGTAATGTTGATAGTAACGAGCATCCCTAACTGAACACAAATTTGAAAATTTAGCTCTGAGAATCAATTACTGACAAAAATACAGAAATTTGAAATGCGAGGCTTTTTTGCTTAATTCTGCTGGACTATAGCCCATGGTTTCAAAATGGAGTTTTTTCCCGAATTTGCAAATGACGATTTCTGTAATGTTGATAGTAACGAGCATCCCTAACTGAACACAAATTTGAAAATTTAGCTCTGAGAATCAATTACTGACAAAAATACAGAAATTTGAAATGCGAGGCTTTTTTGCTTAATTCTGCTGGACTATAGCCCATGGTTTCAAAATGGAGTTTTTTCCCGAATTTGCAAATGACGATTTCTGTAATGTTGATAGTAACGAGCATCCCTAACTGAACACAAATTTGAAAATTTAGCTCTGAGAATCAATTACTGACAAAAATACAGAAATTTGAAATGCGAGGCTTTTTTGCTTAATTCTGCTGGACTATAGCCCATGGTTTCAAAATGGAGTTTTTTCCCGAATTTGCAAATGACGATTTCTGTAATGTTGATAGTAACGAGCATCCCTAACTGAACACAAATTTGAAAATTTAGCTCTGAGAATCAATTACTGACAAAAATACAGAAATTTGAAATGCGAGGCTTTTTTGCTTAATTCTGCTGGACTATAGCCCATGGTTTCAAAATGGAGTTTTTTTTCCCGAAATTGCAAATGACGATTTCTATTATATTTATAATAACGAGCACCCCTAACTGAACACAAATTTGAAAATTTAGCTCTGAGGATCAATTATTGACAAAAATAAATAAATTTGAAATGCGAGGCTTTTTTGCTTAATTCTGCTGGACTATAGCCCATGGTTTCAAAATGGAGTTTTTTTTCCCGAATTTGCAAATGACGATTTCTGTGATATTTATATTAACGAGCATCACTAAATAAACACAAATTTGAAAATTTAGCTCTGAGAGCTCTTTATTAACAAAATTACAGAAATTTGAAATGCGAGGCTTTTTTGCTTGATTCTGCTGGACTATAGCCCATGGTTTCAAAATGGAGTTTTTTCCCGAATTTGCAAATGACGATTTCTATGATATTTATTATAACGAGCATCCCTAACTGAACCCGAATTTGAAAATTTAGCTCTGAGAACCGTTTATTGACAAAAATACAGAAATTTGAAATGCGAGGCTTTTTTGCTTAATTCTGCTGGACTATAGCCCATGGTTTCAAAATGGAGTTTTTTCCCGAATTAACAAATGACGCTTTCTATGATATTTATAATAACGAGCATCACTAAATAAACACAAATTTGAAAATTTAGCTCTGAGAATCAATTACTGACAAAAATACAGAAATTTGAAATGCGAGGCTTTTTTGCTTAATTCTGCTGGACTATAGCCCATGGTTTCAAAATGGAGTTTTTTCCCGA